>OY776278.1:72890214-73240214 GCA_963675445.1 Linnaemya vulpina | reverse complement strand
ACTCAGGGCCATGTAGTAGGGCGTTAGCGAATACCAATGGTTAAAGGTTTCTTTTTTAACAATTTTAACTTCACTGGGATCTGGAAAAAATAAGCGAAATGATATGAAACACCACTACAACCAAAGCCAGTTGTCTCCTCCACTTACATGTCAACACCGGTATGGTCATCTGGGTATAGGCAATCATCATGATAGTACTGATGCAAAATTTCAGATGGCTAAACATATGAGATCCTTGATTGCCCAGATTATAAAAAATCAAGCCTGTAGAAGCATAAAAATAATGTTAAAAATGTTAATATCGAAAAAAATATGCACATGAAACTCACCAAAAAACATTCCCACCATGGTGTGGTGTATCAATTGTATCAATATGGGTATACGGGCCCGTAAGATTCTTAAAAACATTACACGCGTTAACACACAGAACTGCTGAAATCCCGACGTGCTTTCACTATTTCCCGACAAGCTCTTTAAAAATGTTTTCGATTGATCGAATAATAAAGACGATCCGCTTAGAAAATAATTATTAGATTTTGTAAATAAAGAAGTCAGGCCAGACGCTTCATTATTAATATCGGGAAAGAAACTTGTGACGGCATGACGAAACAGAAACGACTGCGTATCTGAACTGGAGTTGTTATCACTTTTGATTGTATCTGGTGGTAACGTGTACGTTAGTTTGCCATTGTCTATAAGAGTGGTTAAATGGCTGATCATGGTGGGATCTTCGAAGTCGCACAGTTCAATTACTAACAATGAATTATAGAAAGAAAATTGCCAAAAGATTAATAAAAGGTTTTATTTAATAATTTTGATGTTAGGAAATTCTTTTTGAAAATATTTCTCACTAAAACCGATTAAAAAAATAAAAACTTATTCAATAAAGCAGGCGTCTATATTAAAATATTAAATGGATTTTGTAATACAGATTTCACATGCAAAATCGTTTTATAAAACTTATATAACCTTTTAATACGAGTAACTATTATGAATATGAAAGCTGTAACTTTCATTAATATCATTTAATAACTAAAAGCAAACAACAACAAAACAATCTCAACTTACAATAATCTGAAGGGCTATAATGCTTGGGGCACTCCTTTTGGACATGCCTTAGAAACGGTACAATAGCGTTGGGTGGCCCTTGATACACACATTTTCCCTGAGCCAAAACATAAACGCTGTCAAAGTAATTAAACAGCGTTGCCGATGGCTGATGTATAGTGCAGACCACCGTGTGACCCTGTTTCGCCAAACGACTTAGCAGACGTATGCACTGGAGAGCGGTAACTTCATCTAAACCACTAGTGGGTTCATCTAAAAAGAATATTTTCGGATTCGCTACCAATTCGAGAGCTATAGACAAACGCTTCCTTTCGCCACCACTTAGATTATTAGCCTTAACGGAACGTCTATGATTTAAATTGAGGTTCGTTAGAATATCTTCGATCAGTTTTTCTTTATTGCGACACTGTTGCCGTTTCAATTTTAGATCGCAGGAAAGATGCATAAGTTCTTCGACTGAGAGAAGTGTCTGATGATGATCTTCTTGGGTAATATAACAAGAGCTTTTGCGATCGATTTTTATATGGCCGGAGACGTTTGATGTGCTGGTGTGAATTTTGGTTGGTTCATTATTTAAATAATTTGCAATTGATTACTTTTGTTTTTGTTTAAAAGATATAAATTGGCTTACCAGTATCCTGATATTGAATTTAACAGACTACTTTTTCCAGCACCAGATGGTCCCATTATGGCCGATAACTGGCCATTACGAAAACTGCCACTCACACCTTTTAAGATTTGACGTTGTCCAATAACTTTAACTGCAATTTAAAATAAAAATATTTTTAAAGAATTTTTCTTTTGAATATTTCTCAATTTCATCTTGATTGTTTATTAACCCTTTGCTGCAGTGTTTCCATATGGATACACTCATTTTTTTGGAGGCATCAGGTTAAAAAATTAATTTACATATCGACTTATTATTGTTTATAGAAGCAGTAACAGACGTTATAAAATGGCATTCTCTAAGTCATATAATATTAATAGAACATGTGACTCGAAGACAATTTCTGTCGACAAAGACTAGACAAGTGACAATTTTTTGCTATCGTGTTGATGTGACGTCGACGTCGTCATTCATAATACGGGCGATTTAAAATCATTTCCAATTTACCAAGTGCAGTACCCTTCTACTTCCGATCTGGATAGAGCTTTTGAATTTTTTCATTCACTCATTTTTTACTTCATTCCATTTCGCATTTCAATGAACTAAATAGATCAATGATCATTTGGGTACCCTTTTGTATTCTTTCTGTGATATTTCCCATTTGAATTTATTTATAGAACTCATAATATATTTAATTTCCTTGTTAAATATCGGTAAAAGCTGAAAGCTTTTCTTTTCTATTCTGTAAAAATTTTAAAGTAAACTTGGATTAAATCAACATTTTCTGATTTCATATTAAATATATTTATTATTATTATTGTTATTATTATATTAAATATATTTACTCTTGTAATCCCTGCTACACAATTCTTTGCTCATTTTCTACACATCTGGCAACACTGGTCTCCAAAACTATAAAATTATTAGCAGTAAATTTGTTGTACTTTTTTATTGTTTTGTTTGAAATTTAATCTCATTTGTCTCACTTATAATGGAATTACAAAAACTATATACAAAAAAAGAGAAACAAAATAAAATTATGGTCTCAATATGTTCGTTTTTCATTCCCATGCATCGCTCTAATGGAAATGCATTTATCGTACAATATACAAGATTATTGACCAACAAAAGCAGACAATCTGGCGCACAGTAATTGCGATAAGTGTTGCAAATGAGCGCAAGAGTATTTTCAATTGTTTACATAATTTAAGGAAAGTATTGAGAAGTTAATGCAGATGCATTTTAGTGATGTGGGGAATGTTGATTTTTTATATTCCCGAATACGAATATGAATATTTGAAACGGTATTCGTGAATACCCACATGAATAAATATGAGAAACTCATAGACATTTAATTGGTTCTGAAGCGGTTCCGATAATGAAAACAAAATATATCGGGGATACGCATATTGAATTTGAATTCAACTTGAAATTTTTTTATTATGCAAAATTACAGTAGCAGAAAATATCAATATTTTAAATTGATATCTGCCAAAACATTTTCGTTCACTTATAGCGACTAAAATAAATGTTTAAAATTGATACTCTTCTTCTTTTATTTTAGCCTTCCTTTATATTACATTAAGGCTACTCTTTGTTGTATCGACGAACAGTGGAATAATTTTAAACAAAATAATTTAAATAGTATAAGTAATAATTTAAAAAATAAGCAAATATACTTTTAGTTAAGTATTTTATAAAAAAAATTTAAAATAGAAAATAATAATTAAATATGACATAAAAACTTCTTTTCTCTCTCTTAAAATACGATACGATTTGATATTTCCCATGATAAAGAGTAAATGAGCTTCGTCGATTCGACGAACAGTAACCATTTAGGGTTAATTATAATTAAAGAACATATTAAAGCATCAAACACATTCACCGCAGCAGACTACCGACTGCAATGACTGCAAATGCCGCCAGCAACAATTGTCGCTGTGTAGTCAGCTACTGAATTGTTTTGAAAACGACACCATCAAATCAATAACCATGAGGCATTAAACACAATAACAATAGCAGGCTGCGATCTACAACCTGTCAAAATTAGAATACACACATTGAAATGGGAATGACTATTTTAGCGACGACACAGCCACACGACTACCGACCATCGTTGTAGCTGTAGCCAAAATTCAACTAATTTCTATTTTGGTGAGCGACAATGAGTAGATGCAATGTTGCCTGTATAATACAAATAAATTCAGTTACTGTAAACTTGAAAACATATTGTTTTTTTATACAAAAAGAAACAACAAACTATATTTCTAAGCTAATGAAATGGTTTCTTATCATATATTGTTGACTTTAAATATATTTTATTAGAATAACACTATTTAATAGTATTAAATATATAAAAGCGACTACACTGGCGTTTGAAGAGAATTCTACTACAAACAACAACTCATGGTTATTGATTTGGTGGTGTCGTTTTAAAAATTATTATGTAGCTGACTACGAGGCGACGATGTAGCCAACGGCTTTTGTAGTCGGTGTTCGTGTCGCCTGCTGTCTTTGTTGTGTTTAAAGCTTGAGTTGCTGTTTTCAAAGCACATTCCATTATACATCTATTATATATCTCGTATCCCGATTTATAAATGTAATACCTTGCATTACATAATACCTTGAGTTGCTGTAGCCGTATTACATGTATTCTATTTTTGACAGGTTGTAGTCTGTAGTCTGCTGTACTGAATGTGTTTAATTCGTAATGTGGCTGTTTTTTTTTAACTACTAAAGCTCTAAACACTTAGACGACAGCAGACTTCACAACTTCACGGCTTCAAATGCTGCCAACTTCAAATGCTGCTCTGAAGTCAGCTTCATAATTATTTTGAAGACAGCAACAACATAATAAAAACAAAACAAAATTTATGGAATTAAAAATGAACAGCTGTGTATTTTAGCAATACAAATTTTAGGGATGCCGCATTTATATTTTATAATGAATAATATTAAAGTTATTGACTAAAACTGTAATAATATCACAAAAAACTATAAAAACATATACATTTATTTCTTTATTGTATTTTTGTAATGTTCTTTTATGTTTAATATTAAGAAATAAAGTTTTTGTTCTAATTTGTCCAATTTATATATATATAATGGCAACTCTATATTTGCTTATTGCTGCCCGTCAAAATAGAAAATAGCCTAAGTTGGCAGCAGCAGCAAATGCTGTTGTGCAGTCCTGCTGCTGTGCTGCCGTCAAAATAATCGTTTTCATTTAAACACATGCATTTTATTTTTGACATATTGCTGCTTGCTGTCTGCTGTCGTCTATGTGTTTAGAGCTTAACATGCACTACTTATGGGACAATTTTTGACAGTTTTGAAAAATGAGTACAAAGCGCCCGTTCTTTTTTTTTTTGGCAATAATACTTGTATTTCGGTTCAATATTGTTTTAAGATTATTTTCAGCTATTTAGTTCGATTTTCTCAAAAAGCTTGTTTTTAAAACTAGGAATTATTTTATATTTTGCAAATTAATATTTAGAGAGCATGGTGATGCTTGTACAAAGGGAATAAATGTTTCGAAAATATATTATTTTATATTAAATATTGCAAAATTTGTGAATTTTTTCTGTGCACTCTTTAAACATTTATTATCAGATGTTTGCAATACACAATTTGGCAGCACTGAATTAGAACACACAAAAACAGGCAAAAGTCAAGTTGCATATCATAAAAACTACTTAAAACCAATTTAAAAATGGTTTTAAGTTGGTTTTAATAAAATCATTTTACATGATTAAACCAGTCATTAACAGTGGGCTTTAATGTTGAAGCCAGAATTCATTGAAATCATATAAAACCTGCGGTTATTGGGAACTTTTCCTATAAAGAAATGTTTTAGATGGTCCTATGGAGTTCGTTAAAACCGAGTTTTACTGCAATATAAAAAAAACCAGAACTGATATATTGTATTTATTTACTTCTTAATTGCGTACTGTGGGTGTCAAAATATGTACGCTGAATGAGACATGCTTTGCATAGTGTGTACCGACTATAAGGATTATTATTTAGGCTCAAGTGAGTCTTCTTTATTCCGTAATTAATGTGTCACTCACTTATTTATAATTGTAGACAACGATTCACTACTGTCGGTAAGCGCCACCGATTTATCAAGGGCTACTAAATAGTAGGGAACTGTAAAAGCCGGGGCACATAGAATCCGTCAGATGTTGTGCGTCAACTTTTTCAAGTGACAGCTGAGTTTGAATACACGTTGTCTTATGAGCTTGATCACATACAATACTTCTCCGTCAACGCAAAGTACAAAGTTGGGCAACTTTTGACGTACTTTGGCAACCTCTCTCTGACTCTCTCTCTCTCTATTTTTTCTACACACGTTCGAGCTTTGTGTGTGCTTTAAAAAAAACATTATGTATAAAAACAACTGATTTTCAATCCGTTCACAAAGTACTCATTGTACCAACCTTATCCGTCAATGCGTTGATGTCAGTTGAAAAAGTCGACGCACAACGTATGACGGTTTCTATGTGCCCCGGCCTTAAATACGTTAGTTTCCACATATTCTGGATGTTGACAAATAGTTACAGAATATGAGAGAGTAATTAATATTGTTTAGGGTTCTTTTGCTCTGGAAAAGTTTACTTTGCAAAGTTTTAATTCAGCTGGTATAAAGAAAGAGAGAGGAGTATTTCACCTCTCAGTTTTTCTCACAGCTGAATTAAAATTGTGCAAAAATAAACTTTCTCACGTGCAAAAAGGCAATTTCTTTTAATATGAATTGAAATAAAATAAGTTTTTTAAAATTTGTACAGTTAAATTTTTATGAAATTTTTAATAAAAATTATTTTATTGTTATTATTTCTTAATAAAATATTTCAGTGATATAGGAGAAATATTCGAATATATATCGAATACGAATATATCTCAAAATGGACGAATATTCGGAAACACCAATACGGATAAAGGCACAGCAGCAGTATGTGTGTGTGTGTGTGTGTATTACAATCGTACCTTGGCAATCAATTGTTTGGTTGTGCCTTTAACATGTTCAAAACGCTTGTGTATTTACATTTAAAATGTGGAAGATCGGACGGACTACTGACCAGCAGTATATATTTTTTTAGGAAATTCAGTTTTTCACTGCTTTCAATGCATTTCACACAAATACACGAGACTTTACAAGCAGTTGATAATTACAGCTTCGGTTGTGTTTTCCCCTTCTCCTGTCATGTTACAATTATGTGGGTCTTTCCACTTGAGACTGGCGATTAAATGCATTAAAAATAGGTTTCCTTCTTAGCCGCATCGTTGACCACATTTATGTGTATTAAAGCATCTTTTTTCACTATTTCATATTCATATAAACTGCAGTTCAGTGAACTGTTACTAATTTATTTAAAATACCTACACCAACGTGTGTATGTGTAATATTTTTTGCGCTGCTTGCTTACATGCCTGTTTATAATTAAAGATAATTATTTTTTAACCAACAAAAACATCGTGTTTTTTTTGCTTTACCTGGAACTTATTAAATATATTCGAAGTATTCTCAATTTTACTTTGTGGAACGAGCATTTTGCCCACTTTGTAACGACCAGGAATGCAGCAGACCGTTTAAGAGGAAATAAAGAAAAATAATTAAATTTATTGTATGTTCGCCATTTGTACCTCTGTAACATATTAAATTAATTACGATGGCGATTATATGACTTAATTTATTCTTTATCTTTGTTAAGATCTTGACGCTTCCACTCTTTTGTCATTGGAATTGTATTTTAAAATGACTGCTTTGTGCGGATTAATTATGTATGCGTACTACAATAATTATATAAAATAATGGAAGCTTTTAAAATAATTCTAATTACTGATAACTATAATTAAAATAAAAGATTTATTCGAAATTGTTTTTTATATGTACTTTAAGAAATTCATTGTTCTTACTTTACGAAATGATTTTAATTCTTCGTAATTAAATATATTTACGAGAGGTTTTTTTATTACGAAATTAATTATGGCACAGTATTGCATGAAAAGTACCAACAATTAAAATATAATAATAATTCAGAATTAGAAGATTAGGCAGCGCAGAAGGTCAAAACCTGGTTTTAGCGCTAAACCCATAAACAAGTGATTTTGCCTTCACTTTAGAGATTTAATTTATTCAGGTTTTAAATCACTTTGTTTAATAAATTTAATCGCAATAAATTACATTTCTCAAAGAAACAGATGCATTTGTTGTTGTTATTTTCTTCTCCTTTTATAACACTTAATTCACAAACTGTACTGCAGCTGTTTTTGTTTGTATACAAAATTCAAGAGTTATTTTACTGCACTTTAAAACAGAAATTCTGATATATTTCATACATGAATTAATTGAAATTATGAAAATATTTATATATTTCCAAATGTTTCCAGTACACAACTTGGCAGCACTCAACTTAGCACGGACAAAAATACATCAAAACAAAGTTTAATTTCATTAAACGTACTGCAAACCAATTAAAAAACGGGTTTAAGTTGGTTTTAACAATTGGGGGGGACACTGTAGTCATAGAGTTATAAGTCATAAAATAATAGCACGAAATATATGACAAGTGTGGACAACCCGTCATAACTTGCTCTGCTAAATAAATTTGTATATATAAACTCTAACAGCTGCTGCCTTGTTATGAGCTGCATAAATTTTTTTTTGCGGCGGCATACGGAAAAACGTTCAGTGGCTGCCAGCTACGTAAGTGAAACGAGAAGAACTTTTCACTTGAATATATTTAGTTTTTGCGATTCAGTGTTCTTTTAATATTTTTTTATATTATAAAAATGTGATTTAATGTGCAGACATTTAGGTATGAACAATTTTTGACCTTTTTTTTTAGTCGTGAATCATATATAAGCAACGGCGGCAAACATATACTATCGCCGTCTCGCCTAAAGATTTTCAGCCGTTCAACTCAGATCTCTAGAGCATTTTATGACAACACAAAATCACACCTGATATAGTGCTATTATTTTATGACTTTTTTTATATGCAGCACAACAACAACTTTTTTAAACTGATCTAAAGTTGTATGACAATATGATAATATGACTAAATAGCACGAAGTGTGAATACCCCAAATGTCTCTTTGAATGGTAAAACCAGTTAGTTTTAAATAAGTTTTATGTAATACAAACTTGTTTTTCTTTCAGAATTTGTGTGATTTTATATGAAATAATAAGTATTTCCATACTTTTAAACTACAAAATTTGCAAAATACAGCCCCTTTTTAAACTGTATCGTAGATCTTTTTATTTTATTTTATTTTTTCAAAGAAAGAAGCAACTGCATCAAAGATTGCGAATTAGGTCTTATGAAATGTGAAGAAAAATACAACAACAAATACAACTATTTCTATATTATATTTAATTGTGTTGAAATTTAATGCACAACCTGTGAGTTAAATCCTGAATTCATCAAATCTGCAGTGTGAACAGCAAATCACATGTTTATGGTTTTAATGCTGAGACCAGGTTTTAACTTTCAGTGTGAAAGCACTAGAAATAAACATACAAGTGAAGCTAATAAAAAGTGTATAATAAATACATTTTAAAGTTATTTATTTTAGTTGAACAAAATTGGTTCCGTAATGATATAAAAAGTTGATTCAGTTATTTAAGTGATGAAAACCAAGGAACCCATTTTCCAACTCTGCGTATGTATGCGACTTGTTTAGTAAGAAATTATTTGCATAAAGTATCAGATTCGTAACAATTATTAAAAATAAATCAAATTGACAATTATTGTTATTCGATTAGCATTTAAGGCCTTTTAGCGATTTTACATATCGAGAAACGTTAACAGAACAAATTCTTTTATATGGCGGGAATATAAACAAACTTGTGGCGCGATGATAACGCAAAATTAAAATTTCAAATAAATCACATACTCATAAACATGAATACATACATGCGTGTATGTCTGTATGTACATATTTTCAAAAACATTGGATAAATCATTTCACACATGTTGAATAACTTATTAATTTACAATTAATATTTCCTAATGTCGCGTAGACATCCAGTTGTAGACGGCACGTGTGTTATTAAGTTTCCAATTTTCATGATTTATGAATGGATATTGACATATGCTCATGTATATATGTAATTTTTTTAATCTTACCCACATTATAAAAGTGCTTTATCGATGTTAATAATCAGTAAATTGAAACAACTTAATTCCCTATATAAATTTATATACATATAAATATTTGGGGTATTCACAGAGTATCATATTTAGTCATGTTAACTTATTACTTTATAACAGTTTAAAAACTTCTTGTGCCGCATACTATGAAGTTATAAAATAATAATACTTTTACAGATAAGAGTGCTTTCGTTAACAGACATGAAATTGGTGGGCAACAGATGAAGTTTGTTTTAAGGGTTCAGAGTGCCAACTAAACGACTATTTGTACGGAAAATTTTCTAATTTTTTTCCCCCACTTTTCGCAAAATACACACAAACATGAAAGTAAACAAAACTGTCATATTTATCACATAAAAATAAGTTAAAAACCTTAAATTCTGCAAATATACAAGCGAAAAATTGCGCCCGTTAAAGTCCCCGTCCACACCTGCAATTTTGTTGCAGCAATTCTTGAATGTTTTGAGGTGAGAGTGGTGAAAAGCTTGGGGAGGGCTACAGAGGTTCATGTTCTCGGCAATTCTCTTTTGCTTTGCAATTCTCACTATTCAACTTAAAGAAAATATAATAAAAAGAAGAGAAAAGAAGGCATAAGAAATACAAGAATTGCAATGCCAGATTTTTCTAATGTGTACACTAAAGCAATTTCAAAGCAGAATTGCACGCAACAAAATTGCAAGTGTAGACGGGGACAAACTTACGCAACTGACAGCCGCTGAACGTTTTTCCATTTGCCGCCGCCAAATATTTATTCAGCGCACATCACCGGCATCTGGAGATTTATTTGCAAAATTGTGTGATTTTATTTCATTAATACGCCAATAGTTCTGGCGAGTTTCTTGTTGTATGCAAGTCTAACCTTCGATAGTATCGAACATAATTCAAAGCACATTCCATTATACATCTATTATATATCTCGTATCCCGTAGTACCTGAAACAGCAGCTTCAAAGTAGAATATTCACGATCACATTGTATCCGACTGAATGGGAGCCTGCAATACACTTGGAAATAATTAACTGTCATTTTCTTTTTTTTGTTTAATGAAGACTCAAGGGACGATCCCTACACATGAAGCGCATTGCGCTGTAGCTGGGAAGGGAGGGGATAGTGTTAAAGGAGAGGAAGACAGATTAGAAGATATACAATTTTGCTGTAGTGACTTTTTTACTTTTTACTTCGCCGGTGCATATTTTTGCAACAGATACCGATGAAGGGGGTGCTCTATTCTGCTCTTTCGTACATGACGCTGTTAATCACTGTCGCTGTAATGTTCAGCGACATGTGCTATGCCTTCGTCATTGAGGCCAGCCGACAACAATTAACACAATCCTGAATTAAAGCAGATTAATAAAATTCGACACCAAATTCATGACTGAGTGCGGATTCGGACTCGGGAACTAAAGCATCGTAGCCTTGTGTCTTATTACTTCAACCAACAGCACCCCCAAATTCTGTTGCCATGTGTGGACTATTTCGCACTGCGAAATAATTGTGTAAGAAATTATTTTTATTTGTATTAAAAATACTTTGGAAATAAATTTTCAAAGTATCGGCGCACAGATGCGGTCGGGTGACTGTTGGCGACACGGTTGCCACACTAAATTTTTCTTCGGGACCAAAATCCATAAAAAAAAGAACCAAAATAAAAAAGGAGAACCAATTTTTTCAATTTTATTTGCATACCAGCATAATACAATACTTCTTACACTGCAGTCAAATTGTCAATTATTTATATTATAATCGTTTACTTTTCATAAAAGAAAAAAAAAATGAACCAGCGAACCAAACGTAAGAAAAACAACAATTTTTGGTTCAATTGTACCACAGTGGCAACTGTGGTTGGCGATGTTGTTAATCCATATTTTTGTCCGTTTCTGTGACTGACCGTACACGACTTATGGCTTCACATAAGAAGTGAAAAATTAATTAGAAGAACTCTTTTCATTTATCTGAGATGTTGAAGTTAATTAGTGGGAGTGAGATGCAAAACTCTCAAAAGAGAGTAAACGTGATCAGTGGTCTGGCTGCAGATAAAATATAATTGCCAACGATGCAATTAGCTGGGGCAAAATTACCGCATTCAATATCGATCCAAATTTCAATACAATTAAAATACAAATTTCGGTCAATATCGAATGCCGTAATTTGCCTCCTGCTTTGCGACCTGCAAGAAATTATGTTGAACATAAATTTCCAAATTCGACTGTATTTTCGTCGACGTTTATTTTTCCGCGTATGACACAGATAAGAGAATATTGTGTTGCAAAAGAGTATGTAAATATTTTTTAAATCCTGGATAAAAAAGTGTATTTAATTATTATCATAAATTCGAATAAAAAGCGATCAAGTTTTTTTCAAACAACAATTCTCATCGAATTATTTTTTTTTTTACTTTCAGTTCACAATATGATTTTTCCGCCGCACTACATGAAATTGTACATGACCATGCATGTTTGTGCAGTTGTTCTGCCGACGCTGCCGCCCATGTTCGGAAATAAATATATCACGTGGAGACGTGCAGTCAATACAATGACGTCAACACATAACCCGAATACTACAGCCAGTACTGCGTATGTATGTGGTTCGATTCGAAAAGAAAACTGTTCGAATTTTTGTTATTAACATTGAAATTCAAAAGCATTTGCTTTAGCTCATATCACCATATCACAATAATTATATCACGGGATGTTAAATCGTGCGCACCTGATTACCCAAATACGATAAGTCAACAACCTCTTCATTCAAATAATGGTAGTGCCTCATATTTCTGATAAAGAAATTAAAAACTTATAATAATTTGTTGATAGAAAATAATCAATAATATGCGATTTTAGATTAATTTTTTAATTTTTGTTTGTCTCGGACCAGCACTCAGGGGATGACGGGTTACTGTTAAGATCACAGATGAAGACAGATTAGAAGATAATCACTTTTTTTGTAATTATTTTTACTTTTTACCTCGACGGCAAAGTTTCGCTACAGCTGCCGACGATGGACGACAGCTATGGACAGCGTTAATGTTCAGCAACCAGTGCCGTGCCTTCGTCATTGAAACAGACCGACAACAATTAACAAAAAGTTTCTTTTTATTTATAAAATCTTTGATATTAAATTAAAGTTTGGTAAAATTTTTGTGAAAATGAGTACCGAATGTAATGGGTGTTTCTTTTATAGATTGGTAGAATTTTATATCATAATAAAACAAGAAAATATGTTTTTAATATCAATGAAACCGGCTTCATTTGAAAGAAAATTTGATGAAATTAATGTTTAAATATGATTTCTGCCACGTAGAAGGCGCAATATGGAACATAAATTTACAACAACTTTCCGCAGCAGTTGCGACACTTATTTCGCCGATAACTTTTCGAATGTTGATTTCCAGGTGTTCAATTGTTTATGGCTTATGGACGTAAACAAGTCACTTAGCATAACCTCAAATAAATTATTTATGATAAATTGAAAGTGATCAATTGAGTGGATTTTAGCTCTTTCCTATGAGCATTTCAATGCGGCTATTGCACATCATCAGGACACCTTTACCCAACATTTCTTAGAATAACTAAAAGTATTATTCCAAAGTTCCACTTTGATAAACGAGAAGTGTAAACGGAATCAAAGTCATAACAAGAATTCATTGATCACGTCTTTTTCTTTATTTCATTCTAGGATTTGGTTAGCTTTTTTCCAACTCGAATTGTTGTTGTAAGAAATATAAAGACCAACCACAACTAGCAATAGTTTTAATGTAAAAACCATGATATAATAAATATAAGGTGGCATCGCTACGACTACAAACACAACATTGGCAACAGCCAAAACAATTGTTGTTTGTGTTGAATCATGGTTCACGTTATGGCAACAAAACACATGCACCCATGTGCATGTGTTTACAAACTTAACGAGGACTTGTTGGACATAAAAACTTGGCATCAATGCAGCCAGATAGCGGTTCAACAGAAAACAGTCATCTGGCATAGCGATGCCACCTAATGTTTATTACATCATGCCGAAAACAACTTATTTACAGTGCTGACAAGTTACGTCGTTTTTTGCACAGATACTCGCATGTGCTAATTTGAAAATTTGCCGCTTATCTATATGATTAGCAATTGATAATAACCACGAAAGCTTTTTCAATTGTTAGCAACGGACGTGGGGGAAAGTACCTTTAATATAACATGTATTTTTTTATTATTTTCGCAAAAATAGTTTTTTATTTGTCAATAATATTTCAAGATATCGAATTTAAAGGCATAACATATTTACAACTAAATTTGTGATAACTTTTTTGTTGAAAGCGTACAATTAGATTAGATTGCAGCTTAAGAAAAAAAAGAACTGCTGCTATAATATAAGGAAATAGTTTTTTTTCGACTCATGCATATTTATAATTGTGTTACAAAGTTCGCTAAGCGTGATTTCATAGTCGAGGAAGTGTTGTTTATTCAACGAATTCCAAAAGAAAACAAGAAATATAAGATTTGGCGGCAGCCAGCGCGCTCTAAACAACTTTTTGTTGAAAATATAGAATTTGAAAAATATATTAAATTCATTCTATATAATCAACTTGAAGAATTTTTTTGTTTTTTATTTCTGCAGAATAATATAATATAATAATAGTTTTATAATAATAGTTTTCAGTGTGTGTGTGCGTTCAGTAAACACTTCAACGCAGCTGGTATTTTGAATATTATTTGACGAGCGCGATCATAAGGCGACTTTTGTTTTAATTGTTCAGACGATTGTTGTTGTTATGTCAAAATTTCCACGTATAATGACACTTTTGCGAATCGTTTTGAATAGTAGACGATACGTTTAGAAGAGCCGCGGTCTTGACACAGTTTCTGCTGTTACACTGAACTTGCGCGATTGTCGTACCACATCGAATGCGATGAATTCAATCGCTCCTCCCATAGTGGAAGATTCTTCTACAAATGAAAATGCTGCCTGGGAATTACTGAACATTGAAGATTGCATTTGTAATAGTTTGCAAATAAATTTATAAAGTATCGGTGTACAGATCCCGACTAGGGACTATGACCGTACCGGCGATATTGTTAACCAATATTTTATACGTTATTGTTTTTGTAATTGTTATTGTTATTGTGATTGACAGAGTATCCTACTTAAGCATTTCACCTAAGAATTGGCAACGCAGTTAACCACAGAAAACTCCTTAGAAGAACCCTAATCCTGTACAGTTATCTGAGGAGTAGAACTTAACTAGTGAGAGTGAGAAGTAAAACTCTTTAAAGAGAGTAATCGATTGGCTACACTTAAAAAGTAATTGCCAACGAGGCTTGATGTTGACTGAGTCAGAGCTGGTTTGAGACTGATTATTGATAATTATTTTTTTGACAATATTGATCAGTGATGGGAAATTTATTTGTTTATTTTGTAAAAATTACAAAAACAATGTTTTTATATAAAAGTTTTTTATTATTACCCTGTTTTTAGATAGCAGGTAACAAAAGAGTTTTATTCATTGAGCCGAAAAAGTTAATTTGAGCGTTTGGAAAGCGATCGCCAGTTTTTTATGAGTAATACTCGTAATAACGTACGAGTACAGTGTTTCACCTAATTTTGTTGTTTTCAAACGACAGTTTCAAGTGTCTCTACTATTAAAAAAAAAACAGTTAATCAAGAAGTTTTAGCAACGAAAAAAAATCGTTTTAAAATATTTATTTAAACCACGTTTTTTACCCAAAAGCAACACCGTATAGGACGGGTTCGATGATTGTTAAGGAGATAAAAAGCGAATCTGAGAGAGCAAAAGCACGTACTTGGAAGGGAACTCAAATAAAAATTGATAAATATTTATTTGTTTGACAAAAAGTAAAATTCCCTTTTGCTTTTGAACATACCTCGTATGAACATACCTTTTTGTTTATACATTGAAAAACATTTTTGTTTTTACCTTTGACATCGATAAGTCATTGCATATAAGTATTTATATAAATAAAATATTAATTTTGTGGTAAGCAACGGCGGATATTTGTATTCCATGCACAATGGCATCAATAGGCCTTTCAAGCGAACAAAATCTTTAGATGATATCACATTAAAATTTAAATACTGGAAATGCTTAACATGTCATAATAAATAATTTGCGATGCATAACTATGCAACTACTTTGACTCTTTTTCTTTAAATGAAAAGTACCGTCCGTCGTCCAAATTTTAAATGGACCCCAAGTAATTTTATTAGCCTAATCATCGTAGTATGAATTTCGGAAAAAATTAGAAGCGAATTTTAATTAAATTGATATCAATTTAATTTTTCAACCTACACGTTGGCCGCGCAGGTCGTTGAACTTCACTTCACATCCAGTGTTGCCACAACTGAAAAGTTGTTGCAACCATAATATTAAACATATTAAACCGAATAAAGTGAAAAATAGCAAATATGAAATTTATTCATGTTTTCAAAAGAAACTTTCAATTGAAGTTCTAATTTCGCAGTTACAAACGTTAATTAACAATTTGTGTCTTACCGAATATTCAGCGTCGGAGTTCGAAAAAAACTATGTTCGGTCCAGGTACGCTATTCGGTATGTTTACCAAACACCGAATTATTTATTTTTTTTATAAAATTACATATTTATTATCATAAGCGTAAATGAAAATAATAGGAACAGAATGTGAAAATATATAATGATGACAACATTAAAAGCCAGCTTTCGTTCGATCGCATGAATAACATTCAAAACAAATTTTAAAATTTATTATTTCTTTTGTTAGATCACCACTCACGAAGGGATCTCTACTGATGCTGTGGTATTGTTTCAAAACTGCAGAAGTGGGGATAGTGTTAAGAGGATATCAATATGAAAACTGATTATAATATATACAATTTTGTTGCAGCTATTTTTACTTTTTACTTTGACGGCGAGACGGCGAATTCTTTGCCACAGTTACCCATGAAGAAGGGTTCGTCATTGAGACCAGCCAACAATCAAAGGATGTTCCCACCTATGCTGTGCATAGTGCCGATACTAGAAAGCAAGTCAGAATATGCTATAAATCGCAATAAAACGTGATATCTGACTTAATACTCATCACTTAGCATAGTCAACAACCACTTAGAGGAAACACTACACCGATTTTTATTTCCAAAAGTTTTAATCGATATCCCCAAAACCTAAAAAGTTTCCTGGGACAACACTATTTTTCTTAAAATGTGCCACGGTAGAAGTTCCCCGATATTTGGAAAAAAACAACGGCAACACTTTTGTCTTACAAATCCAGCACAGTAACGCTGATCAAACTTATCACATTATTATCACGGATTCTTGGTGAGTGTACAAAGTTTAAAATAAAATAAAGGATCAAAATCAAATCAAAAGGGGTCGGTGCGTGATCGTGAGCGATTTTTCATACGCATAATAATTGCGCACTAAAAAAAGCAGTTTTTTTTATTCTACTGTACGCGTGCGTTATTTTCTAAAATTGTTACAGTCACGCATGTAAGTACGTGATTATATGTATTGTGTTCGTTAGAGCGCGTGATCGTGAGTCTGAAATCTTGCCGTGACTGAGCACGAGTGAAAAAGTTTAATTTTCGTGTTCCTTAGCTTAACTTTACTCACGCGCACATCTCACAAACATTCCATTTATAAAAAAAGTTCGGGTTTCCCCGGTAAGTTTGTTCTGAAAAACCAATTTCGGACGAACACTATTAATAATAAAAACAAATTGTACAATTGTTTCCGTTAACGATATGAAATTGTACAGGGTTCGTAGCATTTGCTGCCACTTTTTTTAATTATTTGCCATTTTGAACTTGGCGCTACGAAAATTTAAAATATTCATAAATCGGCAAGTCGATTTTTTTTTTATAACGGAGTAAGTTTTAAAAAAACTAGAGTTCTCGTCAGATCTCGATGTTTTGAGATTTTAGGAAGCTTCCCTGACTAATTCTGAGAATCGGTCTCTATGTTTGTGTGTATGTGTAAGTATATGACCCACTATAAGTTTGGAACGGCTTGACCAATTTCAACCAGACTGATGGCGTTTTAAAGGATTGTAGTGAACTTAGATTTCCCTTTCAAGAAGTTAAAAAAAACTTCGAAAAATTATATACTTTTCATGTTTTTTTAAAAATAACTTTTAAACAGCTTCGCCGATCGATTCCAGAAACTAAGCAGGTCTCAATTAGATCACTGCAGTGATCGTTTATCATGTGAGAATGTTAATTTGAAAAGTTACAACAATTGTGTCAAAAGGACTAGTTTAAGTGCTAAAATTTCACAATTTCTGCCGTGTGACACGTTTAATATCGAACAATTTTTGCGTGACACCAACGACTCGAACCTTTTCCATGTATTTCTAAATTTGAGGCGATTTTCTCTTTTCATAATATATTTATTTGATTTGCGGTTTTAACAGTTTCTAATAGTAGTTTTAGCTACTATTTTATTCGCTTATTTTCTCAATAAAATGATTTGTAAATATTAAAAAAATTAATTCGCTTTATTCTCTAAGTCGTTGTCAACGTCACGTGAAGACAATAGGTTACTGGCAAATTTTCTTTTTCTCTGCAGTTGACTGCTTTTAACAATATTTCATTAAGGCCTTAAAGAATAAACAGAGGCTGTCAGTCAGAGAGAGTCAATTAGTAAGCAAAAATATTTGATATTGTTTTGACGTGAAGTTGACAAAGAGTTATGGAATAAAGAAGAATATTTCTACATATTTTGCATTTGAAAATAATAACCAAATTGAGAAAAAAATATCATTCAGTTAAAAAAACCAAAATGGCAACGCTGCTGCCGTCGTCAGTGTTCATGAATTTATTCTTCTCGTCCGCATTGTTTGTTCGAAAATTAAATTGATGTCAATATTGTCTAGTTTTTTTTTTATTTAAATACATAAATCACGTTTCGAACTTTAACCGATAAAATCGTTTTGAATTTCAACGCCAATTATTTTACATATAAAATAATTGCAGATTTTAAGCTTTGCAACTCATAACATTTAACTACAATTAATAATGGAAATAACATTTAATAATTGAAAAAAAAACATGTTGTACTTCCAGGAGATGAATACGAGAATAAAAATATGCAAACAACTCGCATCTAATTGTTGTATGATCAATTGTGAATTAATTCTTTGCAGTTACTTGATTATAGGGCGATCTCCAGAATAATTTCAAACAGTTTAATTGCAATTTATTTCACAAAAAAATTACACAGTGCAACAAAGTTAAAGCAACAAAGTTATTACGATTGGTTCCGATAACGATAACGATAACAAAATAAAATATCAATGGGATGCATTTTAGGGGAAGTTTTGTAACTCTGCATTTCACACCTAAATTCTGTTCGGCACTTTTATGCAGAACACAAGATATATTCACATATTTATTTAGCATTTTAAAGGTCTTATTTACAAAAAAAAATATTCGTCTTATAAGCAGTTTATAAGCATGAAATATTTTTTGTGAATAAGGCTTTAAATCTTTTCTTTTAGTAATAAAAACTTCTTCTTTAAAGGTAATAAAAACTCTTCTTTAATAGCGATGTGACGTACAAGTCCTTGAACACAATGTTCCTGGGATTCTCCTGTGGGAATAACTTAAAACTAGGGTATTCAGACGATTAACCGTTAATCGATTAATTATTAGAATAGTTTAAAATTGCTTATTTTCGATTAACGAATAATTCGAAAAACGGATAATTCCAATAACGAATAATTCAAATAACGAATAATTCGAATAACAAATAATTCGAATAGTTCTCTAGCGGAGCTATTTTTAAAGTTAAAAGTAAAACCAAAATATTTTTAGTTAAATATTTTATTAAAAATATAATAAAAAAATATAACAAAAAAAAACGTTTTTTTTTCTCTCTTGACATCCGATATGAATTTAAGCAAATATAAAAAGAGTTACATGATAAAAAGCAAATGAGCTTCATCGAACAGTAACCATCCAGGGTTAAAACTGTTAAGAGAATCAGAAAGATATTCAAGTTGCTTATAACGCGTTACTTTCAATCTCTTCAACGTCAAATATTTGTAAAAGAATCTGTTGGCTGAAGTAGTGAGCACAAGAATGGAGTCATATACTAAAAGGGCACCTTCCTTCGTCCGTACCTGTAGGAAAAACATTTACAGTCGCAGTAAAACACTAAACAACAGCTACAACAAATTTTCTATATTCTCTCTGTTTTCTGAATACCATCACCCCTTGTTTCTAGTTCCGGCATAATGCACAGTGCACATAGAGGGGTCTTCCCCTTACTGCTAGTCCATGATAAAAAAAATAAAAATTTAGTTACAGCAAACCAAGAAAAAAAATTGCTTGAAGCAAAGCCTTTTTGAAAGAGTACTTCAGAGGATTATCTTAAAGTTTAATTCCGTTTTTGATTAAAAAAGTTTTAGTTTTTCAAATTATTTTTGTTAAATTATTACGTTAATTTACAAATTAAATCTCTATTAAAAAATAGTTTTTGGTTTTATTTAGAAAATAGACAAAATTTAAATCGTTTCATTAACCGAATAATATTAAATTGCTTGTTTGTTATAGGATCGACTATTTACTTTGCGATTAATCGGTTACGGCAAAATCTGGATTGATTGAATACCCTAATTAAAACTAACAGTTTTATACGTGCAGCACCGTAATCATGTCTCAGCCACTCGCCATATTTAACAGACTTGGCTGCTTTGCCTGTTCTCAAGACTGAGCAGACTTATAAAAGTACCCGTTCATCCAGAAATGGGCTTAATCGGAAAATAAAATTTTGAATGGCTGATTATGACGAATCGAATAATTATTTTGATTAAAAACTTTATTAATTTGCACGGGTTGCTCTGGTGTAAGTGGATTTATAATGAAATTTCAAAGCAAACTAAGCAAAAAGCATCAATCAGCTGTTCAATGGCGGCTCAAATAAGGCAGTGAAGCCAACTCAAAGTTGTTACACTGTAAAAAAAAAACTCGATTTTTTTGTTGTTAAAATCATCTTTAACAATTTGTATATTTAAAACAGACTTTTGCATTTAAAATTGACTTTTGTTTGGCAGACGTGAACTGTGAAACTGCAAGTGTATGACTAAAATAGGATTTTATTTCTCTTGTTACATTTTATTACAGAGTCGTTTAATAATTAAAATCTTATTGACTCAATTACTCTACAGGTCGACTGTCTGCCTAATTGCTCAACTCAACTTGCAATAATTTGATGAAGCGGCCAATTAAAATAATCGATTAAATAAGATTATGAATTTGCGATGCACGTCAAAGTTATTAACACGTTGGAGAACAATAAAAACTAAATGAATCGAAAAGATGCTTGTAAATTATTCACTAGAGTTAATTCGATACACAAATGACATCAATTAAAGATAAATTCCTGGAATAAGAGCATTAACTAATTAATAATTGATAACAGGGTAATAAAACAAGCGTATGATTCTACTTACAATTCATTAATTATTTTTAAAGTTCATGATATCAAAATAATAAAAGGCGATGAATGATTGAGCCTTAATTGCTTTGGCAATTATAACAAATTGTTAGGAACAAGATTTCGCATTTAAATGTATTTCATGAGTTTAGCTACAACATTAATTTAACCTGCAATTACGTTACACTTGCAAGTAATCACATGCACGGGACGTGCTCATTTACGTCCCTCCGAATTTCATGTTTGTCATTTTGGGTTTATTTTCTTCATCGAATAATATTCCTGTTGACTGTTGTGTTTAGAATATTGTTTTCATCCAAATAATTTATTTCTTTATAACATTTAAATTAAATTCATTAACAGATGCGAAATATAATTCTCTGAATATTAATTTTTGTTTAATTTGAGGAAAAAATCTTTTTCACAAATTTATTTAGAAATAAAAAAATAAATGGTATTAAAATCAATTCATGTATTTCTGGTCATAGAAATCTCTGTCTCAGCCTCGTTTATTAGTTCTGAATATAGATTTTTTGTTATGAACGGGTGTTTTTTTTAGAGTGTCACAACTTTGAGTTGGCATCGCTGCTTTATTTGAGCCGCCATTGAACAGCTGATTGATGATTTTTGCTTAGCTTGCTCTGAAATTTCATTATAAATCCACTTACACCAGAGCAACCCGTGCAAATTAACAAAATTTTTGATCAAAATAATTATTCGATTCGTCATAATCATCCATCCAAAATTTTATTTTCCGATGAAGCCCATTTCTGCATGAACGGGTACTTTTATGGATCTGTTCATTGTTGAGAACACACAAAGGAGCCAAGTCTGTTGAATATGGCCAGTGGCTGAGGCATGATTACGGTGCTGCACGTATAAAACTGTTAGTTTTAATTAGGGTATTCAATCAATCCAGATTTTGCCGTAACCGATTAATCGCGAAGTAAATAATGGATCCTATATCAAACAAACAATTTAATATTATTCGGTTAATGGAACAACTTTAATTTTGTCTAGTTCCAGAACTAAAAATAATATCGGAAGCACTGTGCTTAATCCACCAATTTCTTTGCCTTCAGCTACATTTTTCTATGATTTTTTTTAATTATTCCTTTTTATATTTCGATTGATATACAGCCCAATCATGAATAATAATTCTGCGGGGGTTTCCTTTTTTCTATTTCTTCTTTTATGCATAAAAGTCACTCATGGAATTTCATATCTCTCTCATTTTTATCAACAGTGTGAAAGGAAAAAAATTTGTTGTTCTCAGGGACATTGAATTTGGTGTTCCCCTAAAACCAATTCACTTTCAAAAGTATAAAAATATTATGTAAAATGTGTTAGAAATATATAAAAATATTGATGATTTTATTTATATAAGTTTCCTTGCCAATTTCGGCCGAAAATATTGAATTTTTCTCAAAAAAGTGTAGATCTTTTATCGAAATCATCTGGCAACTCTGCTTCTAATAAGGCAAAGCAACTCTGAATTAGTCAACATCAAGATACTTTGGCAATTATTTTTTAAGTGCAGTCACACCACTGATAGTTTACTCTCTTTGGAGAGACTTGCATCTCACTCGCACTAGTTAATTTCTATACCTCAGATAACTGTAGAGGACTACAGTTCTTTTGCCGAATTTTCCATGGTTAACTACGTTGTCACTTCTTATGGGAAGGCGTAAGTCGTGTACAGTCAGTCTCAGAAACGGATTAACAACATCGCCGACAGTCACCAATATTTTGCAAATTTATTTGGTATTTTACGGCGTTACTACACAAGCGTTAACTCTGTTCTTCTTTTTGGTTTAAATGCATTCGAAATTTCCTGCTTAAAGGTACGTTCACACTTGCCAATTAATTACTCATAAAACCAGATTCTTTAACTTGAAACGAGTGTTAATCGAGTTAAACAGGGCTCAATGACTCTGTCAATTATTTATGGACGAAATTGTTTTACTTAAAAAACATGTCTTTGAATTAAAGCATTTCTTATTAGTAATGGGTGATTTTTTAAAAGCCTTCGAATTTGATTCGAAAGGAAATGTATAAAATCTTTGCAACACAGCAGTGTGTTCTAGTTTCAACGTTTATCATTTTCATATAATGGGCGTGGCACAAGTTTAAATCGTAATAAAATAAGTAAATCTATTTTTAATATCAATGAAATTCATTTGCAAGAAAATTTTATGAAATTATTGCTTAAATATGATTTCTGCCCTGTGGCCACCACGGTTGGCGCGTAGAAGGCGCAATCTGGAACACCAAATTTTAACAACTTCACAACCAAATTTCCTAGTTCCAGCACAATGTGCGCATTCCCTGAGTGCCAGCCCTAATTAAAAAAAAAAAAAAACTTTTTACAGTATTTGTGACCGTATTTCGCAAGGTGTTATTGACGTGGACATAACCCCAAAGAAAATACACCACGGATCACAACGGGACCGAATCAACGGACCCAAGTGCATTGCTTAGGCAATGGCCCCTATCTTGTTGGCCAATTAGTTGGGCCTTGATGTGAAATTATTTTTTTTATCAAACGTGTCTTTGAGTAAATCAATTGTAGCGTCCGCTGTGTGGAATGAGGCTCCTTCTTGTTGGAACCACATATTAGAAGGATTAACGCCAGGTAATTGAGATATGAAAAAATTTCGAATCATATTCCTATATCCTTCACTATTGACCATCATCGCTTTAGGAGACATATGGGCTAATGATTACGCCAGCCCATAAAGAGCACCGAACTGTAATTTTCAATGGATTTAATGGTGTTTCGACAAAAGCTTGTGGATTCTCCTCACTCCAATTCTACTAATTCACGTACCCGCTCATCCAGAAATGGGCTTCATTGGAAAATAAAATTTTGAATGGATGACTGATGAATCGCACAATTATTTTGACTAAAAATTGCAACAATTTTCACTCGTTGCTCTGGAATGAGCCGATTCGTAATGAAATTTCAAAGCAAAAAGCATCAATCAGCTGTTAAAGGGCGGCTCAAATAAAGCAGCGATGCCAACTCAAAGTTTTGACACTCTGTAAAAAATACGCTGTATTTCTAAAATATCACGGTTTACATGTTTAATAATATCGCATAAAATATGAAATTTTATTAGATACTATAAAAGCGAGGCCAACTTTTTTGCAACACTGTAAAAGTAGCCCGTTTGAATAACAACCAGCTGATGTAATTTATTAAATGAAATCATAAACTTTTCACACGTTTAATTATTTTCGGTTAGTTTTCCTAACAAAATGCTGTCTGTAGTAATTGTGTTAAATTCGCACACAATTTCGTAATTTAAAAGTTTGGTAAAAAGTTTAATTATTACAATTATTATTATATATATTTTTTTAAATACATATTTAGCTGCCACACACACTCTTAATTAGCTCTGCAACTTGTTTTAGCCAAGCAACTACCGTGGGTTTGCAACGTGATGTAAAAGTTAACAATGGCCATTTGAAGCAGGCCGTTAGTGAGCGGCGTTTTTGTTTGTTACTCGTGATGCAATCAACAGCGCGATTAGATGTTGAAATCGGTATGAAATGGAACCGGCATTTAGTGTTACGAGGTTTGTAGTACCGCATCTACAATAAGTGTTTGGAAACTCTAATTTGGTGTTGGTCAAAAAGAAAAAAAAAGAAAAAACATATGGCCCACTCCATGTTGAAAGCAATAAGTATTTAATTTGTTATTTTTGTATTTCTTATTTTTGGACGCAACAAAGAATTAAACGAAAAACACAAATGCCTTGTCCCGAGACATGCGTATCGCTTCCTAGACCTCGAAACTATTAAAGACAAAATTGTGGTGCATTGGCAAACCATAAAAGCATAAAAGTAAACAACATCGTTAAGCTTAATTAATGGCCACGTTAAGTATTTTGGATTTTCTTTTTGTGCCCAAGATTGTGTTTTTTTTTACTTGTTTACAAGCGACACAAAAATGCAATTTTATTGCATTCATTCTTGTTTCAGTCTCTTATAAATAAAAATCAATAAATTTATTTCATGCCCACTTAAAAAGCGCATGAAACTGTTTGAAAGACTGCGAATCTTTTCAAGCAGTGGGTTCATAAAATGTTGGGATGTGAATGAAAGCCTGTTTATAACAAAAAAAAATGTTTTTGTGTTCCTAAACAGGTTGCAGTTTTATGTTCGAAATTATAACGACAATTATAATTTATTCGACCCCATCTGTTTCATATTAAACATGACTGCTTTGATTATTTATTTTTCTTTTCGGATTTGTTAAACCGAAAGTCGAAACCTGGTTTCAACATTAAAATATGTGATTATGCGTTCACACTGCATTTTTAATAAAATTCAAATTTTAACACACATATTTCGTCCAACAAATTTGATCAAAATAAATTAAGTCTCTCATTTGAAGAGGTATATTTGTTGAAGTACTTTTTGCTACAACACTTAATTGACCAACTGTACAGCAGCTGTGTTTATTTGTTTAAAGCATTAAACACAATAAAGACAGCAGGCTACACGAACACCGACTACAAAAGCCGTTGGCTACAATCGTTGCCTCGTAGTCTTAAAAATCGTTGCCTTAATTATTTTGAAAACGACACCACCAAATCAATAACCTGAGTTGTTGTTTGTAGTAGAATTCTCTTCATGTGCCAGTGTAGCCGCTTTCATGTATGTAATACTCTTATATAGTGTTATTCCAATTAAATATATTTAAAGCCCACAATATTTGACAAGAAATCATTTCATTTTTGAAAAATAAAATAATATATTTTTAAGTTTACAATAATTGAAAATAATATGAAATTTATTTGTTGGGTGGTTAAGCAATGTCTATATGCATTTCATTGGCGCTTCTTACCAAATCGTCAGTAGACTTCAACCACAGTTTTGCAAAGTTTCAAACTTCTCAACTTATTAAAAGACTTCCAAAAACCATCTGAGAATTATGTTAAATAAATTAACTATAAAAATTCACAAACGATTTCAAAAAATCACATTATAATAAGTGTAGCAGGCTATGAAACTTATACAAACCAAACCCAACAAATAACTTCTATTCGATATGACTCTATTATATTTTTCTATACCTTTATACAATTAGAAATCCCTTGGACAATCGCAATATGTCAAAAAATTAGTTTATTAATAATTGAAAATATTTATATTATACTGGCAACACTGCATCTACTCATTGTCGCTCACCAAAATAGAAATTAGTTTAATTTTGGCTACAGCTACAACGGTGGTCGGTAGTCGTGTGGCTGTGTCGTCGCTAAAATAGTCATTCCCATTTCAATGCGTGTATTCTAATTTTGGCAGGTTGTGGTTCGTAGCCTGCTGTCGTTATTGTGTTTAATGCCTAAAGAAAAACAACAAATTTTACAATGCGCTCTAGTAAAGAAATTATTTTGCATTTTAAAAATCAATATTTTAAAGTCCTACAGCTTCTATTAATACAAAATGACTAGACAAATAATCAGTTTTATACCCAGGATATCCGTAAACGTGGTAACAACAGGAGTACTGCTGATGGCAGTGTAACGACTTCCGAAAACAGCATTGACATGTTCCACTGTAGGAAAACTAAATGAATTTGATTTTCTCTTTTTCAAAAATTTCAATTAAATTTAAGTGTAGCATCGTCTAGTTCGACAGTTACTTATAAGATATATCACTCATTTACTGCCATAATGCCATAACTCACAAAAACTTGTTTAGCATAAAATGCTTTTAAAACTTCTTTAAGTTAATTAACAGCTTAATAGAAGACTAAAAAGAAAGTTTTCTTTCAGAGCTAAAGTATAGAACATATTCTAATGAAATTTTTCTACAATAACAAAAACGATAGTTATGACGTTGTACAAGTAAATGACCGATATGTGAATAATAAATAGATTTTAATAAACGAGATTTCCGTGGAGAAAAATGCAACAAAACAGAACGATTTATTAACAGAAGAAATTCGTTGGAAAGGCCTAAAAACTTGCTGGTATCTAATTAACAGCAATTACTATTCCGTCTAGTCGGAGTTGATGTAAAACTTTATGGCCGGCCATTAATTTTTAATCGTCATGGTGAAATAATAATTTAAAACTTTGCCCTGCTTTTAATTTATGCAAACGATAAAACTAAAAACCTAATATTACATCTAATTTTACATCTTAAATCATTTCAATAATTATAAATTCAAAAATTAATATGCTAATAAATACACCGCACAGTGGGTCGCATTGGCATTTACACTTTTATTTCTAAATTTGCTTTCAAAACAATTCTGTAACTCGTAAACATATATTTTGGAAATATCTTTCTTTGTCCTTTTCTTTAAATATTCTTTACCAACATCAGAGTTTTTCGGAACATTAAAAAAAAATTATTTTAATATTCAGATTTGCTTAAGGCTTTATTTAATATTTGTAAAATTGTAAAGTTGTAAGTAAAAAGAGAATGCAAACGACACTGTTCTGTAAGTCGTGTTTACAAAAGTTAATGCCATAATCTGCCAGATTTCAATAGTGTTTTCACACTGAAAGTTAAAACCTGGTTTTAGCATTAACCTCAAAAACATGTGATTTTGAGTTCACAATGCAGGTTTAATGAATTCAGGTTGTCCAACAAAATTAATCACAATAAATTCAATTTCCCAAAGAAGCAGATGCATTTGTTGTTGTATTTTTTTTTTTTTTTTTTTGTTCTCGTTTTATAACACTTAATTCACAAACTGTACTGCAGGGTGTTTTTGTATGTATAAAATAACAAAACTGTTATATTGCAATTTAAAATAGGAACTATTTTTATTTCATTAACATTTTTATTATGGATATACTCATACTCATAAATGCTTTAAAGTCCTATTATTTTATATAAAATCGTGTAAATTCTGAAAGAAAAACTGCAGATGTGGTGGATTTTTCTGTGCTGTCTTCGAAAATTATCAGATGTTTCCAATACACAACTTGGCAGCACTTAACTTAGTACAGACAAAAGCAGCGGTAAAGAAATTGCGTTTCATAAAAAACTTCATTTTTGTACATTAAGTGCCTCGTTTCTATAACTGAAGTGAGAACTTCGCGCATCGAAAAGATTGTCGTCACTCTGTGAAACACAGGATGAGTCAGAATATATTTCTTAATGCATTTAAAATGTTGTTGGTTTTTTATAATCATAAATATATTATTCTATCGATAACCCTACAATAAAAAGCATGACAACCATAATTATTTAGTTTTTCGATTTGGGAACTTCTCACATCAGTTACAGAAACGAGGCACAGGCTACTCTTCGTTGAATCAAAGAGTAAACTGAATGAACCTGAACCGATGGTTCGCGGCGAACGACGTGGTTTTAAATGTCAAGAGCTGATTATTGAAATTGGTAAGTGAAGCAGTTAAAAAGTTATTTGAAAAAGAAAAATCACTTTAAATATGTTCTTATCAGTTTTTTGCAATACATTGAAATTTACCGGTTCGAATCGGTTCAAACTCACAGGAAATCTGAGTGCAAGAATGGCATCGGTTTGATTTAATTCACAGACATACCCACACATGCCCATACACATACATACAGACAAAGTGACGGGTTCTCAGAATTAGTCAGGAAAACTTTCTTAACCTTAAAATGTGTAGATCTGATGGGATATTTACAAAACGGGGTAATACCAAAAACTTCTTGATTTTTTTTTATTTTCCTACCAAGAAATTAAAAATTCCTTTCGAACAATAATTATTTGTATTAGTATATATTTTGGTGGTTTTAAAAATGTTTAATAAGGTTTTGGGAAAAACGAACTAGCACATGATCAAAATTATATAATTATCTGTGTTTTGTATTATTATTTCAATATCTTGTGAAGAAAAAAAAACACACCCCATTCAATAGTGCCACAACAGAAAACATTGTTCACATCGATTGTAATGAGAAGTGATTTTTAACAACTTTCTTTGTGTAGCCACCGTTTTTGACAGATCAGCTGTTTTCGTGTAAACTGTTACTGTTGAACATGTTCAGTTTGGTTTAAAATTTAACCCAACACGCAACGCTTTAAAGTTCATTGAATTTTATTATTCAAATTTAGGAACGATTTTATTCAGCGACGAAGCACTTTTGCACTCTCTGCTTTTGTAAGAAGAAACACGAACGCTTATGACGAAAGCTTATGAATATATTACGAGCGCGTGAAGTTCCGCAAGTGGACAAATAAGCGGTTTTTAGTTTAAACGATTATTGTTTGCTCATTCACTCCTCAAAATTCCATTTTTTTCATTCGCCCTTGAAATTTCTCTCGTTTCCTAAATTTGCCATCGTAAAGATATACCCCGTGAATAATTTCATGCTAAACTAAAATTTCCCTGATCGTTAAAGATTTCTTTCCCGTGAGTATTTCACTTTTCCCTTTATGCTATTCACTTAGTTCTGTTGGGCTACAGAAAAGAACATTATTCGAATATTTTAGCGTTTTCTTTTCTGAAATACATAAAACATTTTTTCAACTTCCTTTCTAAAAAGTGGCGATTTGAAGGAGTTTTAAAACAGAAATGACTTTTCGTATAGAAGATTGGATTAATTTATTTTTATTTTCAAATGACAGAAAGTTGAAATTTTCTATCAAAAGGTGTAAAAAATGTTGCATTCTTTTGTATAGAGTGTTTTTTACAGAGTGATACAAGTTTAAATCATAATAAAACATATTAATATATTTTTGATATCAATGAAACGGTCTTTATTGGATAGAAAATTTGATGACATTAATGTTTAAATATGATTTCGGCCATGTGTTCGCTACGACTGGCGCGTACAAGGCGCAATCTGGAATATCAATTTTCACATTCTGACCATCACCGTTTTTGAAGACATATGGGCCAATGACTCCGCCAGCCCATAAAGCGCACCAAACAGTAATTTTCTGTGAATATCACGGTGTTGCGACAAAAGCTTGAGGATTCTCCTCACCCCAAATGCGACAGTTCAACCAAGAATGGGCTTCATCGGAAAATAAAATTTTGAAAGGACGACGTGCACGATATGTTTGACGAACAGAACCATTATTTTGATTAAAAATTTCCACAATTTGTATGCGATGCTCTAGTAAAAGCCGATCCGTAATGAAATGTCAAAGCAAGCTAAACAAAAGCCAACTATCAGCTGTTAAATGGGTGGTCAAATAAAGCAGTGATGCCAACTCAAAGTTGTATCAAAAATACGCTACAGAAAAGAAAACACTAAATATAATATGGCACAGTCTGATATAAATTTTAGACATTTTAAATTGTTGTAATTCTTTTGTTTTGTTGGGTTTCGAAAACTTATCCGAATTGTTTTACTACGTTAAAGTTAAATAGTGAAATAATCTAGACTTGTAGTCAAACTATCACTTTATTAAAATGTTATATACGAATATATTTTTGAAAAAAAAAAATATTAAAAATATTTCTTTTAACGCCAGATTCACGATAACAGTTTTCTCTTCAAGGCCAATCAAAATTTCATAAGATCGATAATTCCGCTTGTTATTCCCGACAGGGCTGATTATTGATTTTTATAAGCGACTTCATTAATGATAAACAACAATTTGTATGACAATAATTTCTCAAAGTTTTATTATATATTTTGTAAATTTTAATATCCCACAATTATCGTTCCGTTTACTACGTCAACTAATCAATTTATATTATTTCGATTCGAGTCAAATGTTAACTGCTACTAAACATTCGCCGTAATTATTTATTTTAGTTGTTTTATTATTAAAATCCGAAGTTTAAAGAAAAAATGATTGTGCTTTTTAGGTTTGAGACCAAACGATTTACTTTTCATTCACTATTAAAAGTCGGCAATTAATTTCATTTTTAATTTGATGAAAATGTTAAACGATAAACTGGACAATTGTAATAAAAATAATTCTTTTTAGTTTTTATTATTTAAACATAAAAATCATGTTTTTTGCTCATCAGCTTATTTTATGATTTTTTTTTAACTTCCCTTTAGGAAAATGGGAAATTTTCAAAAATCGGGAAGCTATTGGTTTTACAACGTTTTCAAAATTTCGAGTATTCATCAGATTTTCACGTTTTGAGGTTGTAGAAATCTTCCCTGACTAATTTTGAGAACCCGTCACTATGTCTGTATGTGTATGTGTGCGTGTGTGTGTATGTGTGTGTGTGTGTAAGTATGTGGACCCACTTATAACTTTGGAACGGCTTGACCAATCTCAAGCAATCTGATGGCGTTCAAAAGGGTTGTACTGGACTTAGATTTCCTGTAAATTCGAATCGGTAGATTTCAAAATATTATATTAAAAAAAATTAAAATAAATTTTTTTAAAGTGGTTTTTTAAAATAACTTTTGAATGTATTCACCGATAGGTGTCAGAAAGCAGCTCTTAGTGGCCACTTCGGCTGTTCGTGACATATCGTGAACGAAAAAAGTTCGAAAAAATTAGCTTTTTTTTTAAATTCCGGAATTATATATCAGTGCCTCGTTTCTGTAACTGATGTGAGAAGTTCTCACAACGAAAAATTAAATAATTATGGTTGTCATGCTTTTTATTGTAGGGTTATCGACAGAATAATATATTTATGATTATAAAAAACCAACAACATTTTAAATGCATTAAGAAATATATTCTGACTCATCCTGTGTTTCACAGAGTGACGACAATCTTTTCGATGCGCGAAGTTCTCACTTCAGTTACAGAATGGAGGCACTGATTAGTTATTGTTCCCGATTATTTTATAGTCATCGGAAACTACATCAATGACCGTTTATCACGTGGGAATCGGTTGATTTGACAAGTAAAATAATAGCGTTACCATAGTTTTAGTTTTGCGGTTAAAATTAGTTACAGGGATGGCCTTTAGGCTAAACCCTTTTCCATATTTTTTTTTCTTTTGTAAAATTTTTTAATAACAATAATTTATAAATTTCAGATCGAAATCTGTTTTATATTTTAGTTTGAAGACCAAAGTCAATTGCCGTTATATTTCTTATTCTTAGGCCGTGTTTCTCAGATGTGGGTTAAGTCTAAACTTGGTTTAACGTACTTTGAGCTAAATGCGTTTTATGTTTTCATTAAAGACCAAAACATTTGCAGCAAAATTAAGTGGTTTGTCAAAATTTTGTATACAAACTTGGTAATGACGGCCCCAGTGTGTTATCAGATTAACTAAACTTGGTTTAACTGAGAACTCAAAAACCCAGCCTTAATGCTTTTGGGCTTTTTTTGTTGTAAAAAAAAATATTTGAAAGTAGTGAAAATTTTTATATGAATAACTCGAATCTGTGGTTGCACTCGGCCTTATGAAGTGTTTGCGATTTACGGAGTCATTTCTTAACATAAAAACCTCTTAAACCACAGTGCCAGACGAGTCGTGTTCTTTCCAAAAGCATGTGCAGCGTATTTATTCTTGTTGCCAAAGCAGCCTCGATTAGTCTAACCTTTTTTTCACAATTTTTATTTGTTTGCTTTCTTGTGTGATTTTAAAGTTGTTTATTATGAAAACGTGTATAATGAAAGGAAAAGAAAAAAAAACCAGAATATCTGTTAAGTGGCGACAAACATAAAACTTTGCAAAAGTACAAGAGATTTTTTTATTCATCATCACAAATGCAAAGAATTTCTAAGAAGTTTAAAAGTCGTTTGAGCTGGTCATCGGGTATTTTTAATATTTAATAAACTATTAGCTTGAAAGAAAAAAAAAAAAGAATTTTAATAACAAACTGATTGTTTTCTTTGATTTTTTCTTTTTTTAATTTATTCTAATCCAATTAAATCTGATTACGGCCTTCATCATCCGTGGCATTTGCGTTAGGAGAAATTTATATGCTCAATTATTTAGTATCACGTGTATGTGTGTGTGTGTGTGTGTGCTTGCCTACACGTGTAGTTAATTAATGCATGTGAATTTACTTCAAACAATATTTATTAATTTCATTGTTATGCAAATTGTGTGTATTTAGTATTTCATAAATAAAACATTTTTTTCTCAAATTGATTAATTTGTTTTTTTATAAATGAATATTTTCTTGTCAATTTATAATCGGCGTCTATGTAACATGCCGGGCTGGAGAACAGCATAATTATAGCAGAACAGTATAACTTTTTGCCGTTTTTCGCCTTCAAATTCGACAATTAGTAATCGATTAAGGACAAAGTGCTAAATATTTCTTTGATTTATTATAAAATGGCAAAGACCAGCCTTCACAATCACTAAAACTTTACAAAGTAAAAGTAACACTAAAACCTCGGTCACACTTGGCAAATATTCGCAAAAAAGAAACGTAACCGCTAAAGACAAATATTTTGATTTTAGATTTTCCTAAGTAAAGCAGTTTCTTACACATCAAATAGTCTGTGGTGTTAAATCGAATATTATGGGAATCTTGTCTAAATTAAAATGCTCTTTGTGATTTTATTTTTATTGAACATTTTTTTTTTTTTTGCTATATTAATATTTGTATAGGCTAAATTGTTCTAACTTAGTTAAAATCTCAGAAAGACATGATGATAAATATTCCTAGGCACAAAGGAAGTCAACATCAGTTTTATTCAACTTATACAGCAGAGCAGAACAGCTGTTTTCGAAAGTCGCTACACTTTCATCTTTATACATATACTTAAGTATAAAATTCAAACCAAAAGAGTTTGACTTAATGTATAATGGAGCAAAAAATTCAGAAAAATGGGACATGAAGAAAATAATCAAATGGTAACACAGGTATCATAACACACAAGTGTTAACATCAGGTTGATACAGTTCTCGGATTGTTTTTCACAATAAAATTTGTGTAAATAGAAAACTGTTATCACATTCAACTAAGCCACCTAAACAGTGGTGATAAACACAATATACACATGAGCACTGAAGATGAAAGTGTAGCGACTTTCGAAAACAGCTGTTCTGCTCTGCTGTGTAAGTTGAATAAAACTGATGTTGACTTCCTTTGTGCCTAGGATTATTTATCATCATGTCTTTCTGAGATTTTAACTAAGTTAGAACAATTAGCCTATACAAATATTAATATAGCAAAAATGCTTTTTATTAGTATTTAGTGGTTACGTTTTCTTTGGACAAATATGTGCGCAAGTCTGGAAGTAACCGAAGAATTGAATTTTAATAAATTGTTGCAGGATTTTCAGTATAAAATACAGATTTCACATGATCTAACAGAACATGATCGGCAGATATAAATATAATTAACAAAAATAATAGTTTAGTAATCAATAATAAATTTTAGAAAAATAAAGCCTGGCCACATTTCTCATAAAAAGTTATCGATAACTATTGGCGTTTTCCTTTCTGGAAAACATGTAACATTTTTTCTTTTCTTTTGTAAAAGGTGGCAGCTTAGGAAAGTCGTAAGACACGTCTTATTTTTCGCAAACGATGTTTGATGTATTTCTAATAATTTTTTTTATTTCGAAAAGGCAGAATGTTGCCAGTTTCTATTAAAGAGTGTAAAAAATATAGCACTCATTTTTAGAAAATAAATCAACTCAAAATAATTGGACATTATTCAAAATCATCAAAATGGCAAAGAAATGTGCTTAACCCTGGATTATTACTCTTCGTTCTTGTACATGGAGGCTACTCTTCGTTGAAACGACAAACAATTTCTAAAAATAATTCCAAGGGAACAATTTTCCAAAGTAAAAGTGAAAAAAAATATTTTTTATTGTAAATAAAAATAAGAAAATATTAAAATAATTTCAAGTATTTTATTAAAAATAATATATAACATTAAGCTCTCTCTTAAAATGCTCTAAGAATTTGGGCAAAATAAAAGAGTTATAAAATAAACAGTGAATGGGCTTCATCGATTCAACGAACAGTAACCATCCAGGGTTAACACGAAGAGAAAATTTCTAACGTAGCGCGAAGTATTAAAGAAGACGACGGAATATCTATTCGAGCGATATTGCGACATGATGGGGCAAAGTTTTTGTGTTCAAACAAGACAGCGCAACCTGCTAATAGCCCGCTTAACAATTTATTGCAAAGTCAATTTGGTGGCGACTTTATTTCCCACTTCGTGTAATCGACTAATCGATGATAAAATCGATAACAAAAACTACAAATTAACGTTAAAATTTATTTGTTTAATTTTACAGAGTGTCACAACTTTGAGTTGGCATCACTGATTTATTTGAAGCCGCCATTTAACAGCTGATTAATGCTTTTTGCTTAGTTTGCTTTGAGATTTCATTATAAATCGACTTACACCCGAGCAACGCGTGTAATTTAAAGAAATTTTTGAACAAAATAATAGTTCTATTCGTCAAAGTCATCCATTTAAAATTTTATTTTCACATGAATCCCATTTCTAGATGAATGGGTACGTGAGTGAGTAGAATTGGAGTGAGAACAATCCATAAGCTTTTTTTGTCGAAACTCTATTAAATCTACTGAAAATTACTGTTCGGTGTGCTTTATGGGCTAGCGGAGTCATTGGCCCACATGTCTTTAGAAACGATGTCAATGGCGAACGGTATAGGAATCGTATTCATAAAAATCTAAAATGTATTTGATATCTAGTTTAGGAAAATACGAGTATGTCTGAGAAATTTTGAATCACTTAGAAATATTATGAATATCAGTGATGAAAGTGACCACTTCAGATAAACACAATCATGTTCTACGGGCGATAGTTTTAATAAGTTCGAAAAGGCTATAAAACCACAGGTTTTTTATATTGACCTTAATAAAATGACAGAAGATTTGTTCCACACGCTGATGGATATTTCCATCATTAGCGGTCAACTGACCGTAATTTTTCTTGTGGTTTCCTAATTTACAAACGTGTACATCTTAAGCAAACGGCTTTAGTAATCATAATTCAACTTAACATCTTGATGCGAAGCTCGAGGACATCCAATGACCACAAGCCCATGACAACATTATCTCCATCCATTTCCACAAATACTTTAAATACCCTAAAACACCAGGTACATCAGCATATGAAATGATTTATTTTTTCGAAAACTCAATTTTATATTTAAACAAAAATTCTATATTAAAGCGAAATACACGCCACATACACAAGCAAAAGTTTATTTATAATACCAAAAACTGGAACATCATGTTAATGTTATTACATGCAAACAATTACGCCCAAATATGTATTCACGTATAATCCATTCAATTTAATTGATTAAATTATTTCATTTAAAATGTCACACAAACGCTCTCAAAATACTGTTTAACTGCTTTAATAAATTAAATTGAAAGAGTTCTTGGGAAGTAAATTATTTTTAAGTAAAATCTCCTGAATCAAAGTACTTCATCAATATGCACACACACACATACACACACACGCAGTTGTTTAATCAAAAACGAATGCGGTAAATATTATGACATATCCTGAACTTTCGCTATAGAAAGACATGAACAATTTTTAACTTCCCACTAGGAAAATTGGGAAGTTGTTGGTTTCACCCCATTTTACACAAATTTCTATTTTAAAACTCCTCCAAATTGCCAGTTTTTAGAAAGGCAGTTGAAAAATGTTGCATGTACAGGGTGTTTTTTATAGAGTGATACAAGTTTAAATCATAATAAAACATAGTAAAATATTTTTGTTATCAATGAAACGGCCTCTATTGGATACAAAATCTTATGACATTAATGTTTAAATATGATTTCGAATATGTGGCCGCCACGGCTGACGCCTATAAGGCGCAATCTGGAACACCTATTTTCACAAACAGTAACATTCTGACCATCATCGTTTTTGAAGACATATGGACCAATGACTCCGCCAGCCCATAAAGCGCACCAAACAGTAATTTTCTGTGGATATCACGATGTTGCGACAAAAGCTTGAGGATTCTCCTCACCCCAAATGCAACAGTTCAACCAAAAATGGGCTTCATCGGAAAACAAAATTTTGAAAGGACGACGTGCACGATATGTTTGACGAACAGAACCATTATTTTGATTAAAAATTTCCACAATTTGCACGCGATGCTCTGGTGTAAGTCGATTCATAATGAAATGTCAAAGCAAACTAAACAAAAGCCAACTATCAGCTGTTAAATGGGTGGTCAAAAAAGCAGTGATGCCAACTCAAAGTTGTATGATTCTATAAAAAACACCCTTTATTTCAGAAAGGAAAACGCTAAAATATTCGAATAATGTTCTGTTCTGTAACCCCAACAAAACTAAGTGAATAGCTTAAAGGGAAAAGTGAAATACTCACGGGAAAAAAATCTTTAACGATCAGGGAAATTTTAGTTCAACATGAAATTATTCACGGGTTATATCTGCACGATGGCAAATTCAGGAAACGAGAGAAATTTCAAGGGCGAAAGAAAAAAATGGAATTTTGAGGGGTGAATGAGCAAACAATAATCGTTTAAACTAAAAACCGCTTATTTGTCCACTTGCGGAACTTCACGCGCTCGTAATATATTCATAAGCTTTCATCATAAGCGTTCGTGTTTCTTCTTACAAAAGCAGAGAGTGCAAAAGTGCTTCGTCGCTGAATAAAATCGTTCCTAAATTTGAATAATAAAATTCAATGAACTTTAAAGCGTTGCGTGTTGGGTTAAATTATAAACCAAACTGAACATGTTCAACAGTAACAGTTTACACGAAAACAGCTGATCTGTCAAAAACGGTGTTGACAAAAGGAAAGTTGCTAAAAATCACTCTGTATCTCAATCGATAGGAATAATATTTTCTGTTGTGGGACTATTGAATCGGGTGTTTTTTCAACGAGATATTAAAACGATAATAAATAAATTGATTATGGTTGGAAAGGAACTTTTAACTTGCCCATTTTAAAAAAACTCCCGTTTTAAGGTTACAGAAGGCTGCCCTGACTAATTTTGACAACCCGTCACTATGTCTGTATTGGTGGGTGTGCATGTGTGTAAGTATGTGACCTGATTATAACTTTTGAACGGCTGAAATGAGTTAATCTTTCTTGAACTTAGATTTCCTGTGAATTTCAACAGATTTGAAAAGGTAAATATATTAATAAAATTAAACTTTTTTTTAGTAAACCGGCTCAAAATCGGTCATTTCGCTCGTAGTTAGTGCTTTCGATTCGTTTATAGTCATCAAAAGAGAAGCGTTCCTGAACTTGGTTCCCCCCTTCGAATTTGAACCGATTCGAACCGGTGCGTTGCAAGATATCTCAAAAAAGTATTTTTTTTAGAATAATTTTTCAGAGGCTTCACCGATCGATTTTTTTTAAAATAAATTAGCTCCTTAAATTTACAAACCACTTTGATCATTATAAGCGGGACCGAAATCGGTTAAACCGTTGGTAAACGACAAATTCGAAAAAAGTGGCTTATTTTGCAAAACACCGAAATTATATATCTGATCTGTTACGGTTCTCGATTATTTTAAAGTCACCGATAACTATATCAATCACCTTTTATCGCGTGGGAATCGGTTCATTTGAAATTTAAAATAATAGCGTTTTAGCTTGAATACCTCAAAAGCAAAGAATAACACAAAAAACCCGTTGACATTCTCCACGTTTTTTTTTTAATGGAAAAATCTGTATTTTTGTGATTATTTTCAAGGGGAAGTTACAGTTTTCGCTTTTGCTCACCACCATGTAGTGAAACGTTACCGAATATCTGCCAGTGATTATTTTTTGGAACAAAATTGCTTTTTTTATTACACGACTTTGACTGTGAAAATCTAAGCACCATTAAGCTGAGGGTATCAACGATTCGGCATAGCCAAATGCAGCAGTTTTAAATAATTTGCATATCCGATGACAGTATATTTTTTTTTTTTGTAGTTGCAATAAACACGTACTTTTGAATGTTCAAATAAATGACTGCAATTAAAGATTGTGTTTGATGAAAATAAAAACATGTTAAGGATTATGAATCATTGTTATGAAGTTTCCAAAAGTCGTTGCACTTTTAGTGAGTGTTTATCAGATTTTAGCAAAATAATATAACATTTGAATACATATAATATTTAGTTGTTTTTTCTTTTGCATTTAATCGTTCAATATTTATAGTAGCTTTTTCCGTTATCAAGGAAAACAACTTAAATATTTCCAATAGACTTTTCCTGTACACGAGTTTTAATATGAGTTTATAATAAATTTTAATATCATTGAAATTGTCAGCACTTTGGAGCACGTGAAACAATTTAATGTTGACAATTTAATTATCTTTTAGATAGTTTTTGTTTAGATATTTTGTTGTTTTAAACACACCCCCGGGCGAATATTAACAGTTTTCTTAAAAGTACATCCGAAAGCAAAATGTCAACAAGACAACAAATCCGTTGGCATAGAAATTACGAGAGAATGTAAATTGTTATTTTACCGTTAAATATTATAAACATTCGTTCTATGAAGGGTTGCCATCTTTGTTGAAAATTCGTGGTTTTGCCGGTACCATACCGATAACCAAAATACGTAAATATATTACTGACGCCGATACCGACAGGCACACTGACTTTGAACTCATATTGAGTAGTTAATGTTTTATAATAGATACGAAATTAGTTAGTTAGTTAGATCAGGCGGTGACAGGTATCAGAGAAAAAGATAGTTGTCTAGTCTACTTCAATCCAAGAAAACTATTATTATTATTATTGTGATACTTGTGAAAGAGCAACAGGAATGAACCAACCGGCGTTACTTCAAATGAAGAGGAAATACTATATAGTAGGTTCTTCTTCTTCTTTGAAATGGCAACTGAATCGGTATTATATATAATACACTTAAAAAAATACTTTCAATAAAAGATATTTACTTAAAAAGGTTCTTTTGGGGGGAAAAATATTTCTGTGCGCAAAACTTCAGAGAAAATTTCCCCAGAAAAGCTAGAGAATTAGATTTTTCATTGATATAGGGTGTTTTTTATACATTGATACAAGTTTAAATCATAATAAGATATAGTAATATATTTTTGATTTCAATGAAACGGTCTTTGTTGGATAGAAAATTGTATGACATTAATGTTTAAATATGATTTCGGCCATGTGGCCGCCACGGCTGGCGTGTACAAGGGGCAATCTGGAACACCAATTTTCACAAACAGTAACATTCTGACCATCATCGTTTTTGAAGACTGGCCCATGTGGCCAAAGACTCCGCCAGCCCATAAAGCGCTCCAAACAGTAATTTTCTGTGGATGTAGTGGGGTTTCGACAACAGATTGTGGATTCTCCTCATTCCAAATGCGACAGTTCAACAAAAAATGGGCTTCATCGGAAAATAAAAATTTGAATGGACGAAGTGCACGATAAGTTTGACGAACAGAACCATTATTTTGATTAAAAATTTCCATAATTTACACAATTTGCGTTGGTCTGCTGTAAGTTGATCCATAAAAAAAGCAACTATCAGCTGTTAAATAGGTTAACAAATAAAGCAGTCATGCCAACTCAAAGTTGTATCACTCTATAAAAAACACCCTATATATTGTTATCCAAAATACATACTGTTTCAGAGCTGAAAAATCACAGCTAATTTTTATATATAAAATTAACTAGTTAAAACTAATTTTTGATTTATCGCTCAATTGAGCCTGTTTTACAATTCAGAAAGAATTAAATCGGTATTAAAAATCAATCAAAAACAAAAAGACGATTTCATTGTTGGGTAATTAAAACTTTTTTTTGGTAATTAACAGTAGCACGTTCATACGTTGGTGTAGGGTACAGAAGATTCGGCACAAATGCATGTAGCACTTTTATCTGTTTTAAGCTATTTTGAATTTTTTTTTTTGTTTTTTGGAAAGGTACTTTATGAAGAGCCTACTTTCTCAAAACGTACTTTTTTTTAAAAAGTACTTTTAACGAAAAATGTTTATTTCCGAAGTAGCTTTTGGAAAAGGTACTTTTTGCAGAACATATTTCTTGAAAAAGTAGTATTCGGAAGAAGTACTTTTTAAAAAAGTACTTTTTTTCAAATAGAAATATTAACATTAAAGGGAAACTTTGGAAATTAATTTGATAGCTTTTGACAATTATTTTTCTTTTTTTACAACAGAGAAGTTTTTGGAATACTTATATTAAACAAAAAAAAAATTAAACAATTAAAAAAATTTTATATGAAGGGGTAATTTTGGAAAATGGAGTATTTGCAGATTTGCTGGTATCTTTTTTGAAAATGTTATTTTAGAATATGTAGAAGTGCTTTTTGAGAAGGGTACTTTATGAAAAGAGCATTTATATGAAAAGTACTTTTAAGAAGAGATATTTTTTTTAAAAAGTTTCTTCTCCAGGAAGCTGCACTTTTTTGAAAGGATAATTTTGGAAAATGGAGTATTTGGAGATTTACTGGTACCTTTTTTGAAAATCTTATTTTAGAATATGTAGAAGTACTTTTTACGAATGGTACTTTATGAAAATAACATTTATACAAAATGTACTTTTAAAAAAACATATTTATTTAAAAAGTTTCTTTTCCAGCAAGCGGCTCTTTTAATAGGTACTTTTTAAGAAAAGTACTTAGAACAAAATTTCACAAAACAAATACTTTTCAGAAAAATACAATTGCGAAATAGCTGAAGTGCCCCCTAAATAGTGATGAGTTAATCGCTCAGTGAATCGCCTTTTAAACTTTCATATCTCGCATACGCTTAATAAGTCCCGATCCATACGATGAAACTTTTGTTGCAACAATTCTGATTTTATTTGATAGTGGTGAAATAGAAATATATACCTTTTCTTTTTCGCCCTTTCTCCCTGTTATTTCAAGAAGCGCTGCATTAAGAATCGCTAGTGAGAACCGGGACTAATAGAGCTTTGAAATTGTATAAAAACGGAAATCAAAGTTATACGATGTTCGTATGGCCTGACCATTTTTGTAAAAAAGTAGCGAAAAGATAAACTGTTGTCGTTATATTCAAAATACCATACAAATCATCGTTTAAGTTTTATGTTTAAATAATAAAATAATTAAAGAGAAGAATTTTTATTACATTTCGTTTACTATTCGACTGAGTTAAAAGTTAAATTAAATGATGGTTATTAATAGCAAATAAAACGAAAACAGTTTATTTTGAAAACTAAAAAACGCAATAAATTTCTTTCAAACTTTGAGTTTTGATAATAAAAAGTTTTAATAAATAATTGTTTAGTATCACTTAAAGTTTTACTAGAATAAATAAAACGATAATTGCTGGGCACCAAAACTGAGACAAAAAAAAAACTTTCTTTAAATTTGCTGCGCAGATGGCGTTATTTAAAAAAAATTTATATAAATATAATTTATATAGTCCGTTTAATAAAAATCTCTGTTGATCATTAATAAAATCGGTAATAAATCAAGACAATAAATATCCGGTTCAATGCACTTCTAATTTTGTTGGTTATTTTTAAAGTTTTTTTTCCTATTTTTTTATGGAACTGCTTGTGCTGGGAAGTTCGTTTTGTTGTTACTTTCGTTAGTTTAAACATGAAGTTAGCTGCAGGTTATCATTGTCCATTTATATTCCTTCTTTTTTTTCTGTGAAAGAAAATCGAGAATAAACTACAGTTAGCAGCTTGACTTCGTTACCTTTCGTACGTACAAATGGGCCTGATTTTGTTGCCAAATATCAAAATTTATTTTTCCATAAATTTGATTTTAAGAATCCATGTAGTACAGTGTATTTTGTATTCTTTGTTTTGTAATAATGATAATTTGAGGGTACTGTTAGCTGAAAGAGTGAATACAGGGCTACGATGTCTTAGAACCCCAGCTGGACTCCGCACTCAGCCATGAATATGATCTGCATTCCTGCGTGGTTGCATTAACTCCTGTCGTCTTGTCTATTCGATGAAGGCATAGCACCAGGGGTTATTCCGTGTTAGGAAAAAAGGAACTGCTTTCGCATTTGCAATGTGAAACGCATATAAATGCGAAAAGTTTTTCTTTCGCATTGCTCAAAAGAGAGACCCCCTGGTAAATGAAAATTACCCATAGAGATTAACGCCGTCTTGTAGTAAAAGAGCAGAATACCGCACCCTCCTTCATCCGTACATAAAAAATTCACTGGCGAATTAAAAAGTAAAAATAGCTACAATATTCTCTATCCATCTCCTTCTTTCTAATGCTGGCACAATGTGCAGCATATTTAGGGGTCACTCCGTAAGACAAAAAAAAATTTTGGCTGTGCCAAATCTTATATACCCTTCACCAACGTCAGTCTGGCATAATACATATTTTTAAGTACCAATTTTGTTCTTTCTAAGTTATAAAATAGTTTTAGCCAGAAAAAAATATATGGTCAGTTGCCTCTTTGGTTACTTTTATGAATGACAAACAAATTAATTTTCCAACCCCTGAAAACGAAATTTTGATTTTTTTTAAATATTTGATGCAAATCTTAATTTTCCTGAATTAAAAATAGTTTTAATTAGTAAAAAAAGGAAGTTAGTAGCTTTTTTTATTAATTTTATATATAAAAAAATTTCAGTTTCCCATCCCTGGCAGAGAAAATTATTATTTTTTGTTTTTTACCAATGTATTTAAAAAAAACCTAAAATTTGTAATCCTTTTGGTCACGTTCAGGTATCACAAAATATTGCAGTTATCCAACCCTGCAATCAAAATTTTAATTTTTTTTATGTTGAAACCAAATTTTTGTTTTCTAAATTAAAAAATGGTTTTTGTTAGGAAATAAACGACGTTAGTTGTTTTTTTTTATTACTTTTATGGATAAAAAATTTCAATTTCCGATCCCTGGAAGCGAAAATGCATTTTTTTATTTGTTTTTTTTTACCAAGGTCACTCTTAATTAGGCATGAAATAGTTTTATTTAAGAATATCTTAAAATTTGTAACAATTTCGGTCACTTTCAAGTACAATAAAAAATTGCAGTTATCCAACCCTGGAATCGAAATTTTAATTTTTAATATCAGTTTTGTTTTGATGGACTCTAAAAAATAATTTTAACCCGGAAAACACGACGTTAGTTGATTTTTGGTTATTTGAATGTATAAAAAATATTTAAATTTCCTAACCCTGGACGAGAATTTTTAATTTTTAACATTTTTTTTCGTCTATGCAAATCTTTATGATGTATAAAACGGTTTTGTGTAAGAAAAACTTAAGATTTTTAAACATTTTAGTTATTATATGTGCCACAAAATACCGAATGTGCCAAAAAAAACGTTTGATTTCCCATCTCTGGAAAATTCTTTTTTTATTTTAATAGCTTTTAATAGACAATTGAGGCTTCCGAAAGCATAAAATAGGTTAAATTTACAAACAAACAAAAAAAGAATTGGTTTTTGGTGTCATTTTTGCGTCGAGAAATAGGTGTAAGCTTCCCAGCTCTGGAACCGTATTTCGGATTTTGCTGAACTCAATACCACTCTATTTAATCAATACTACTCTGTTCAAGTTCACGAACAAAGTCTCTAGCTTTTCTGGGGGCTTGGAAAACCCGATTTCACGTACAGACAGACGGACATACGGACGGACGGACATCGTTCAATCGTCATCGCTATTCATAAGGATCCAGAAGATATATATACTTATGGGGTCGCATATTGATATCGAAGAAATTACACATGGAATGACAAACCGTTCACTTTTTTGTGAAGGGTATAAACAGAATAAAGTGTTACGTATTTTATAACTTTGCAATTGCGGACTTATTCTTTTTATTTGCTTTCAAAATTGAAAGTTTTGAATGTGTGTATTTAATTATGATTATAAATTTAATTACTATTATTATTTTTATGGATCGTTTATCTGTCGTCTTTAGTAACATGATCTGAACCTTTCATTGATCTCTATCTGTTAACACTTCCTACGTTTATTCAGTCACATAAATTAAAATCTATTTTTATTTGAATAATTCATTTTCAAAACTGATATCTTTGCGCAACGACCTTGATGAGCTGCCATAAAGCTGTGCTTGTTTCTGTATCGATACCGCGGTTCTTTTAATAATCGGGTATGTTGTTGTGAAAAAGTTTTATTTGCAAAAACAAAAATGCATCTGCAAAATGTATGTGAAACGTGCATGTGAATTGTAGCGATGCGATAATAAAAATATGTGTGTTTATTGCCAAGAAGGAGATGAAAATGTTTGACTTACCAAAATTTTTCTTCAATTCAACGGTGTAGTAGACGTCTTGGAATTCAACATCTTTTGTTTCCTTCATAAACGATGACAACTCCATGTTTATTAAATAAAGTGCGTGGGAGAGTGTCTGTCAGCGCGGTTGAGTGAATGTTGTTTATATCGAATTGCACTTCACGGATATTTACAAATGAAATTATTATTATTCTTCTTCTTCTTATGTGTAGCACTTTTGCTTTTGTTTTATTTTAAACAATATTTTTTTCATTAATTACGATTCTGTTAAAATAGTGTTTTTTTTTATTTTTTTATTTTTATTTTATTTCTTGTTCCATTTAATGCTTGAATTCACATTTTTTATTAAGCATTTGCGTTATGAAAACGTGTTCATGGCTTCGAACTAATTTATTGCAAATAGAAATATTTTTTTTTTATAAATTTAAAATTTTTATCACTTTGAACAGCAGCTACAATTAAAACTGAAATGAAATATGTATAGAAAAATAAAAATTATTAATGCAAACCGAAGTAAATTCATTCAAATTGTAGATGTTAAGCAATAAAGAGCTTGAATTACTCAACTTTTTAATTGTAAAATTATTATTAATAATTAAAAATAATTATGTACTTAAAGGCAAATATGTAAGCTTGCGCTTTTAATCTTGTAAATTATCTTTCATCGGTTTAAGTTATATCATTAGAAATGTCATTAGAAATTTACAGTTTGGAAGCCACTGCCACACAAATGAATTATGTGAAGATGTCGAGCGTTGCCACTGGTACACATTATTGTGTTTGGTGGCGGTGCCACATTGTGCGTTTTTAACTTAATCCAACAAGTCGCCTTGAGATATATAATAAGTTCAGTTACATCGATCTCTGATAACCACGAAAGCTCATCTAGTAAATTATTAATTCCATAACTTATAGACAAAGAGTTATAGTATTTTCACACTGACAGTATTTTAATAAGTTCTGATTTTAACTGTTAAAACCTGGTTTTATCATACACAAATGATTTTATTACAAACATTTTCGCATAAGTTTCTAGTAGGTTTTATGAAATGCAACCTTGTTTTTATCTGTGCTAAGTTGGGTGCTGCCAAGTTGGTGCGTTTTTCTTTTAAAATTTGCACAATGTATATAGCCTGTTCACACTGAAAGTTAAAAATGGGTTTTAGCATTAAAACCGTAATTATATGATTTTGCCTTCACACAGCAGATTTAATAAATTTCATGTTTCATCCGCAATATTAAGGGCAGTAACCTACTTCCTGAAACAGTTTCCGTTACGACATGGTTACTTCCTCCAATATCTTTACCGCATGGACAAGACGGGGATACCCTTTTGCATGTACTGCAGCACGAGAAACGATGACACTGAACATACATTTTTTTAACTGCAACAAGTATAGGGTGTTTTTTATAGAGTGATACAAGTTTGAGTCATAATAAAATATAGTAATATATTTTTATTATCAATTAAACGGCCTCTATTGGATAGAAAATTTTATGACATTAATGTTTAAATATGATTTCGGCCATGTGACCGCCACGACTGGCGCGTACAAGGCACAATCTGGAACACCAATTTTCACAAACAGCAACATTCTGACCACCATCGTTTTTGAAGACATATGGGCCAATGACTCCGCCAGCCTATAAAGCGCACCAAATAGTAATTTTCTGTGGATGTAGTGGAGTTTCGGCAAATGCTTGTGGATTCTCCTCACTTCAAATGCGACAACTCTGTTTATTTACGGCCCATTCAACCAAAAATGGACTTCATCGGAAAATAAAATTTTGAATGGACGAAATGCACGATAAGTTTGACGAACAGAACAATTATTTTGATTAAAATATCCACAATTTGCACACGTTGCTCTGGTGTCAGTCGATCCATAATGAAATGTCAAAGCAAACTAAACAAAAAGCAACTATCAGCTGTTAAATGGGTGGTCAAATAAAGCCGTGATGCCAATTCAAAGTTGTATCACTCTATAAAAAATACCCTATACCAGGTGGCACGAAGCGACCTAAAGGATCATCATGCTTGCTTATGGCGGACCCAGGCGTGGGCACGCTGAAAACGGTATCGTGAAGGCAAACACCAGAAAAGAAGCAGGCATTGTTTTGGTGGAAACACCACTCGACGCAGCTGGCGACGGTCACTGTAAACGCGAAGGCATTTCAAATCATCCTCACTGGCAAAAAAGAAAAATTATTCATGTTTTAAAACACACGTTGTCCTATAAATTTAATCACAACAAATTAAATCTCTCATATAAATTGTTTATATTTTTGTTGTATTATTTTCCTGTACATTTGGTAACACTTATTGCACAAACTGTAGTATAGCTGGTATTTTTAGAATCAATTTTTGTTAAACTGACGTGTTACATTTTAACGGTTCGGTATTTTCCATTAATTGTATCTTAAATGTAAATAAAAGCACATTAAAAAGGTAGTTAAATTAATGATATCAGTGCCTCATAAAAAAATTAAGCCAGAGATTTATTGTCTCATAAAATTCTATATATAATTTTAGCAGATACTTTAAACTAAACGCGCAGTATAACTTTTTATAAACTATTTATAAACGAGCATTTAGTACACGCCTATTTATATTGCGTTTTTTTTTTATCTGAAACTATTTGCCAAAATAGTCATTAAGAAAGTCTCATCTCTTGATGCCCGTCTGCCTGTATTTAAAATCGGTTTACCGAAGCCAAAAAGCTGTGGACTTCGGTCTTGGATTTATAAATTAGAAATAGTTCGAAATGGAATCTATTTGATAGATCGTTGTTGAAAATCATCAAAATCCGAATTATAGTTCCAGAGCTGGAAAGTTCAAAGTGATTTTTTGGTATACAAAACTAACCTACTAAAATTGTTAGTTTTTTTTCACTAATTAAATCTATTTTATACTTTAGAGAGAAAAGAATTGGCGTTAAAAGTCAGACACGACTCCAGGGTTGCACAATAAAACTTTTTTCTTGTAAACAAAAGTAACAGGCGTATATTCGTTGGTGAAGGGCTTGAAAAATTCGTCACATCTCTGGTTGCATATATTTTTAACTTTTAAAATTTTCACAACACATAACTTTTGTAAAGGGTGTTTTTTATAGAGATATACCATTTTCAAATGGATTGAATTTTTTAAATTGAAATGAAATTCGATTTATTCGAAAGATAATCTTCTTGCCTTTTAATTTAAATAAGACTTGTGGCGTGACCGCTACGACTGGCCCGGACGTAACGCAACCTGAAGCTCCAATATCGCTCTAGACTAACAACTTGACATATCCTCACGGAAAATAATCTGAAGGCGTTAATGATCTTTAAGGCCAATTCACGGATCGCAAACATGAAACTATGCGGTTACCAAACGTTTCTCTCCCGAGATGTGTGACATGTTAGGCCGTCTAGTTAGAACCTCCTCTCCTGCACATACTGAAGAACGAAATGGTCTATAGTCATGGCTCTATAGCGTTCATCATCGCTTGTAACGTTCTGCAGCACCATTTTTCGATAAGTATGATGAACCAGTGATTTCACCAGCAGCCCTTAAATAACCACAAACAGTTTGTTTTTCTGAGTGTAACGGTTTCGCAACACACTTGAGGATTATCATAATTCCATGTACGGCAGTTTTTTTTTTTTGGGCGTATCCATTCAAACAAAAATGAGCTTCATCGCCAAACAAAATTCGCGCGATACGTACTTCGAACAGGAACATGATTTTCAAAGCAAATTTCCACAATTTAGAGGCATGAAATGACAAACCAAACTAAACATGATACACATGGCAGCTGACAAAACGGTAGCCAGTTAATAAAGTGATGCCAAGTTAATGTTTTATAACTCTATAAACAATTACCCTTTACAAATGCGTTACTTTAGTCGTTACAAGAATAATAATTACAATTTAAATTAAAACCCCTCAACTGATCAATTTGAACTTCTTAAATAAGATTTTGGGAAAAAAGAACTAGCACATAATTAATATTAAAGAGTTAAAAAAAAAACCCAAAATACATACAATTTAATTTTTTTTACATGAGTTAAGCATTAAACACAATAACGACAGCAGGCTACACGAACACCGACTACAAAAGCCGTTGGCTACAATCGTCGCCTCGTAGTCAGCTATTTAATTATTTTTAAAACGACAGCACCAAATCAATAACTATGTGTGGTTGTTTGTAGTACAATTCTCTTCATACGCCAGTGTAGCCGCTTTCATATATTTAATACTCTTATATAGTGTTATTCCAATAAAATATATTTAAAATCAGCAATATATGACAAGGAATCAATTCATTAGCTTGGAAATGTAGTTTTTTGTTTCTTTTTGTATAATAAAAAACATATATTTTCAAGTCTAGATTAATTGAATTTATAATAAAAGTTTCAAACTTCTCAACTTATTAAAAGACTTCCAAAAACCATCTGAGAATTATGTTAAATAAATTAACTATAAAAATTCACAAACTATTTCAAAAAATCACATTATAATAAGTGTAGCAGGCTATGAAACTTATATAATGTGATTTTTTGAAATCGTTTGTGAATTTTTATAGTTAATTTATTTAACATAATTCTCAGATGGTTTTTGGAAGTCTTTTAATAAGTTGAGAAGTTTGAAACTTTGCAAAACTGTGGTTGAAGTCTACCAACGATTTGGTAAGAAGCGCCAATGAAATGCATATAGACATTGCTTAACCACCCAACAAATAAATTTCATATTATAATAGTACAATGACAATATGTCCAAAAAAAATATTAGTTTATTATTAACTGAATTTATTTATATTATACTGCCAACACTGCATCTACCAATTGTCGCTCACCAAAATAGAAATTATTTCAATTTGACTACAACCACAAAAACAGTAGGGATAACAACCAGTAGCCGTGTTGCCTGTAGTAGTAAAAATAATCATTCTCATATACGCTTATGTATTCTAATTTTGGCAAGTTATAGTCTGTAGTCTGCTGTCGTTATTGTGTTTAATGCTTTAAGCATGTTCCGTTATGATATAAAACGTAGTTTTTAATTGTATGAGTGCTAAGAATCAAGCAACCCATTTTCCAACTCTGTGCATGTATGCGATTTGTTTAACAATGATTTGTGTAAATAGTTTCAAATTCACAATAATTATAACAAATTTTGATAATTATTGTTATTAGATTAAAATTTCAAGCGTTTGGGCAATTGTAAATATCGACAACAATAACACAATTTGTTGTTTTTATATGCTGGAATATAAGAAAACATGAGGCACGATGACAGCACAAAGTTTAATTTTTGATTAAAGGGTTGCTCTATGTGGTAAATGCTATCATCGTATACTACATACATATTCATATGCATACATACATACTTATATATGTGTATGTGCGTATGTTATGTTTTCAATAGCATGATGTGACTCAGGTTTTCTGTTATAAATTATTTTACACATGTTGAATAGCTTATTAATTTACAATTACGATTTCCTAATGTTGCGTAAACATCCAGTTAGAGACGACGGCACGTCTCTTAAAAAGTTTCAATTTCTAATGATTTATGTATGGATATTGATATATGCTTATGTATATATGTAAATATATACATTTTTTAAATCTTACCCCACATTCTAAATAGGCTTCATCGATGTTAATAATCGATAAGTTAAGATTATTAGATTCACTATATAAATTTATATACAAATTATTATTTGTGGTATTCACCGAGTATCATATTTAGTCATGATAACTTATTACTTTACAGCAGCTTAAAAACTAATTGTTGTGCCGCATACAATAAAGTTATAAAATAATAATAATTTTAGAGATAAGAGTGCTTTCGTTAACGGACATGAAATTGATGGGCAGACAGACGAAGTTTATTTTAAGGGTTTAAACGACTATTTGTACTGGAATTTTTGGCAAGACCAAAAGTGACTTGAAAGTATGCCTGCCATACTTGCAGATGCAGTCCATGTGAATTGTTTTGTCATAAAATAGCTCTAGAAATCGAAGTCAAACGGCTGAAGCTCTTTTGTATGATACAAGAATGAAAATTGTTTGAAAATTATTCACTTTTTTATCTGTACAAAAGCTCTCATATTCGTCATATAAAAGTAAGCAAAAAAACCCCAAATCTGAATATATAAAAGTTAAAACTTGTTCCCGTTAAACTTAAGTAAATGGCGGCCACTAAACGTTTTGCACTTGTCGCCGTCAAAAGTTTACTGCAGTTGTTATTTATCAAAATACATATGGGGTATTCACGCTTTGTGCTATTTGGTCATATTGTCATAAAATCATAAAATTTTAGACCAGTTTAATATAGTTGTTGTTGTGCTGCATATAAAAAAGTCATAAAATAAAAGCACTCTTTCAGGTGTGATTTAGTGTTGTCATAAAATGCTCTAGAGATCTCAATTGAACGACTAAAAATCTTTAGGTGAGACGGCGATGGGAAAAAGCTGGATTTAAAAAGCTGCTAAAAAATTATTCATACCTAAATGTCTGTACATTAAATCACATTTTTATAACATAAAAAATTTTAAAAGAGCACTGAATCGCAAAAACTAAATATATACAAGTGAAAAATTTGTCTCGTTTAACTTACGTAGCTGGCGGCCACTGAACGTTTTTCCGTACGCCGCCACAAAATAAATATATTCAGCTCATAACAAGTCAGCAGCTGTTAGAGTTTATATATACAAATTTATTTAGCAGACCAAGTTATGACGGGTTGTTCACACTTGTCATATTTTTCGTGCTATTATTTTATGACTTATGACTCTATGACTACAGTGTGAATCCCCCAATAGAAATCTTTATGCAAATTGTATTTAAATTTCGAGCGATATCGAATGCGGTCATTTGGGCCCAGATTTATTTTGATAATCGTGTGCATCCAAAGACAAATTTTATATGTTTTCATTTAATTTTACTTCGGTGGCAACGAATGGGTGATTTGTTAAAAGTTTTCGGATCCAATTTAAAAAAAGTTATAAAATTTACAAAATTGTTTAAAATCCTTCTTTGAGTCGATTTAACAATTTATATAATTTAATGTTGAATGACGTTTCAAGTCAAAGTTGAAGGCGGCTACAGGATATGACTCCTTCTCTTGCAATGTGCTATGAAGGAAGGATATTGTGATTGGGAGGACAGATGAAGGAGGATAAAAAGATGGAGAATTTGTTGTAGACGATGCTGTAAAGCGCTCTTCTTTTTTTTATGAATAGGACCAGAACTCCGGGAACGAATCCCAGATATGCAGTACATTGCGCTGGAAATGGGAACATATGAAGACAGAATGAAAGATATAGGGTGTTTTTATAGAGTGATACAGCTTTGAGTTGGCATCACTGCTTTATTTGACCACCCATTTAACAGCTGATAACTGCTTTTTATTTAGTTTGCTTTGACATTTCATTATGGATCGAATTACACAAGAGCAACGCGTGCAAATTGTGGAAAATTTTAATCAAAATAATGGTTCTGTTCGTCAAACTTATCGTGCACTTCGTCCATTCAAAATTTTATTTTCCGATGCAGCTCATTTTTGGAGGAGAATTCACAAGCTTTTGCCGAAACACCATTAAATTACTGTTTGGTGCGCTTTATAGGCTAGCGGAGTCATTGGCCCATATGTCTTTAAAAACGATAATGGTCAGAATGTTACTGTTTGTGAAAATTGGTGTTCCAGATTGCGCCTTGTACGCGCCAGCGACCTAAGCTATGCCTACATCATTGAAACAAGCTGACATTTTTAATCGTTGTCGATAAGACTCGTAGGCCAGTACTATGGCTTCAACTAACCGACAACAATTAGCACAGAAATGTTTATGAATCGAACTAGTTACTGCATTCATAAATTACAGGGGCCTGCAAAACCAACAAAGTCTACGCCATCAGCCAAAATTCAGTGGGATTTATGAGCCACAACCAAAATATGTTAATATTTTGTGCGCGTGGCACATAGTAAAATTACGCTGGTGTTTGTACTCATTCCCTTCGTAATGGCACTGAAAGCGTTTACAAGCGTATAAAATATATTGATGATATCTGACAAGCGCGCTTTATTGTTAAAGGTAGGAAAAACTTAATGCAATGCCTTTGAAGGATCAGCTGTTATTTAAAAACTCGTTAGAGCTCTCATTACGTTACGTTACATTTCGATAACTGTTCTAACTATTTTACACTCAACAAAACCGATCAGCTGATCAAACTGTTCAACGTTTATTTGGGATGATGGACGAAAGATTTATTTTATTTTAAATAAAATTTGTTTGCTATTATTTATTTAAATTTACTTTATTTAAAATAACCAAATTTGAAGACATACTGAAAATAAAGCGTTTAATTATGCAAAAAAAAAAAACACTCGTACGTACATGTCAAGTTCAGTGAGCATTTTTATTTATAAACTAAAATATCCACAACAAAAGTAAAACCAAATGTTGCTGACCAAGGCCTTCTCATATTGTCTATGGAATTGGAATAACCCAGTAGTTAATTAGATTAAAATTTGCAACCGAAAGAACCACATAAACCACAAAAGATGTTAGACGAACAAGCGAACATTTTGCGTTGCTTGTAGGGTTGGGGTGTTGGCTTGTTTGCGCAAATGTTTCAAGCATATTTTCACGAATATTAAAAATTTTTAATATTTTGAAGACAAGAGGACTACTTGTCAAACTTTTTGTGTCATTTAGAGTAAACTCCAGTGAGATTTTCGTAAAATGAAGATGTAGAATAGAACAAGAAAATAAATTTTAAAAAATACTTGGAAAAAAATTTACACTTAAATTTAAGAAGTTCTATTTTTGCTTGTCGCAAAATTTTTTCCTCCAGTTCATTTCATAAGAGGGCTTTGCCGCTCGATTCCAGAAACTAATCAGCTCTCAAAAAACCACATCGGCCACTGCAAATCGGGTCAAAATTGGTTAATCCGTTCGTGAGATATCGGGAACTTTTTTTAAAAATTCCGAAATCATATAACCCATCTTGAAAAACTACATCAATCCACACAAATCACGTGAAAACATTTTGAAAATTAAATTATAGTGTGTTTTTTATAGGGTGATACAACTTTGAGTTGGCATCATTGGTTTATTTGACCACCCATTCAACAGCTGATGGTTGCTTTTTGTTTAGTTTGCTTTGACATTTCATTATGGATCGATTTACACCAGAGCAACGCGTGCAAATTGTGGAAATTTTTAACCAAAATAATGGTTCTGTTCGTCAAACTTATCGTGCACTTCGTCCATTCAAAATTTTATATTCCGATGAAGTCCATTTTTAATAAATAGAATTGTCGCATTTGGAGTGAGGAGAATCCACAGAAAATTACTGTTTGGTGTGCTTTATAGGCTGGCGGTGTCATTGGGCCATATATCTTCGAAAACGATGATGATTAGAATGTTACTGGTTGTGAAAATTGGTGTTCCAGATTGCGCCTTGTACGCGCCAGCCGTGCCGGCCACATGCCCGAAATCATATTTAAAAATTAATGTCATAAAATTGTCTATCCAATAAAGACCGTTTCATTGATATCAAATATATATATTAATATGTTTTATTATGATTTAAACTTGTATCACTCTATAAAAAACACCCGGAAGTATTGAAAATTTAACAAAATCTAAAATTCGATACCGGACAATTAAACTTTTTTGGTACAAAAGAGTAAGCAAGTAAGTTTTTTTTTTATAAATCAAACATATTTTAATTTAAATATTTTAATATAATTAATTAGTACGAACAAATTAGAAACGCCAAAAAGGAACTGCAGAGCTGGGGGATTGTGTTTTTGGAAAATTAAAGTAACTGAACTGTATGCCTACTTGGGATGTCAAAATTGAAAAACACATACAATAATTAAACATTAAATAAAACAGATAAATAATATATGATAAATTTTATTTTTATTTTAATAGTCTATTGCAAACAACAAAAGAAGTGAAAGCACCCGCATGTCATGCTTTCATTGCCTGAGGGCTCCATTAATCATTTTAGATTTCAAACATTTTCTTACAAATATTTTTTATAGCAGGCCATTCTTGACAGGTCAAATATAAACTCGCCTGAATGTGTGTATGTGTGCAACATTTTATTTTGTACACAAAACTTTTAAAGTTTTTGTTGGCTGGGTAGAAATCAATTTCAATTTCTGTGGGCAGTCAAACTAAAATCCACTGGCAAATAAATAAAATTTACATATTCTCTACGTCACAGAAACACATAAGCCAAAGTCCAATAATATAAACGGAATTGATGTACACTAAATACTGTTGTTGTTTTGTGTAATCGATTTATGCAAATTTCGAATTTCGCGGCTGGATTTTCAATAGCTAATTTGCAAAGCAGCAGCGTTTGTTTTTATTTTCAAGTAGAGACGTGCAGGTGGGTGAGTGTTACTTTATAATCACGCCTACTGTCAAAGATTATATTTGTAGTATCACGCATGATCACCATCGATGAATATTTCACATAAGAGGTCTTTAATAAAGGGTGTTTTTTACAGAGTGATACAAGTTCAAATCATAATAAAACATATTAATATATTTTTGATATCAATAAAACGGTCTTTATTGGATAGAAAATTTTATGACATCAATGTTTAAAAATGATTTCGGCCATTTGGCCGCCACGGCTGGCGTGTACAGAGCGCAATCTGGAACACCAATTTTCACAAACAGTAACATTCTGACCCTCATCGTTTTTGAAGACACATGGGCCAATGACTCTGCCAGCCCATAAAGCGCACCAAACAGTCATTTTCCGTGGATGTATTGGTGTTTCGGCAAATGCTTGTGGATTCCCCTCACGTACCCAGTCAACGAAAAATGGGCTTCATCGGAAAATAAAATTTTGAATGGACGAAGTTCACGATAAGTTTGACGAACAGAACCATTATTTTGATTAAAAACTTTCATAATTTGCACGCATTGCTCTGGTGTAAGTCGATCCATAATAATATGTCAAAGCAAACTAAATAAAAAACAACTATCAGCTGTTAAATGGGTGGTCAAATAAAGCAGTGATGCCAACTCGAAGTTGTATCACTCCATAAAAAATACGCTATAAATGGGCAATGCCGTTAGGAGAAGTAATAGAGAATGTAACAGAGAATGCAGAGAGTTCATCGAAACAGTGTTTTTAACACTGTCGAGCAGTGTGCCCATTTTAGCGTTTTCGGAGCTTAAGAATTTTAAATGCACTTTCCTTTAGAGAATATAACAAGTTTGCAATTGCAACGCAATTCGGACAAACCGAAATTCCACAATAGAATTTTGGATAAACGTTTTCGAGTACAAAAACCGTTTAAAGGGAAACTCTTTTGGCTTTACCTTTCACCAACGCAACAATTTAACGGATTTTTAGTGAAATGAATCATATAAAAACTAAAATAAGAAATATAACGAATTTAAACACTACCAATTCCCTCCTTAAAGTAAGATGCAGCTTAAAAAGGCTAAAAGCACATCGTCATATCTTAAATATTAGAAACGATCTTATCAAAATTTATATAATATTATAAATGTAATGAAACTTGTAGTAAACATTCTGAAACTGATGAAGACTATTAATTTGATTACGTAGTTAATGTGTTATAAATAACTAAATTATATATAAATTTAGGTAAATAAGAACTTGAGATCTTTTTAGTTTTACTTAATAACCCCGTAACCGTACCGCTTAAAGGTTTTTTTCAAAATAAGAAATATTTTAATTTCGAAACGTTTTCTGTAAAGCAAATACGGAATTGTTATTTTTTGCCGTATTCATAAAAATTATGTCGAGTTCCTTAGATTGAATTTTGTATGAAATAAAATGATAAATAAATAATTTATGTTTTTAAGAAATTTTTTTCTACTCAATGGAAATTAAAATTCCTACTTTTCTTAAAAAAATTATTTATACGTACATCTTTGAATAAACAGTTGTTTGATTTTAAATTTTGTTTAACCTTCTTTCTGTTTATACATTCACTGAGAACTGATAGCGAGAAATTTGTTAACGGGAGATTCACGAATATATTTTCGACGAAGGCAATTTCATTATGAAATTAACTATAAATTTCAATCAAGCAGTTTGAGTTTAAAATCTTGAGTGTTGTTGTGATAATTAATTTGACGTTTTGCGCCAAATAGGAAATATATTAACTTCGAAACGTTTTCTGTAAAACTAAGATTGAATTATTATTGTTTGCCGTTTTCTCATCGTATTCATAGGAAATTATGTGTTTCTTTTAATACAATTTTGTATGAAATAAAATAATAGATAAATAACTTTGTTTCATTCAATGCAAATTGAAATTTTGACGGCAATACAAGCAGATGTGCTAGAACTTTCGAGGAAAATATTGGCTTAAAATGAAAAAGAATTAAGTTTTAGCATTCGGTTTCAGGACTTACGCTGCAGCCACACGATCAAGTCTTTCACACATACTGCTCGTCAAAATTCATTTAATTTGACAACTGTGACGTAGGCTGCACGCAACTTTAAAGCAATTTATTTTCAAGATGGCATCGTCAAGAAAACAATTATACCAAAACACACTTGGAATATATATATATATATATATATATATATATATATAGAATCTGTGTCAGATCCAGATTTTTACTTTGTTCCACTTTAAATTTTTCTGCACTGTAAGCTGCTCGCAGGGACTTTATTTTTTAAATTGCCTCTTCCACAGGCATTTTCGTTTCAGCAGCAATAGATTTATAGGCCTTCACTTTTAAATCCTTTCGCCTATATGATGCGAGATTCATGTTCCATAGGATATCATGACTCCTGTATAGCTGTACAAACATATTTCACTCTTATTTATTTGTAATATTGCACTTAAATGTTTAAAATATGTGATACAAAAACTTATGGCGACAATATTAATATGAAAAATAATACTAAAGAATTGTAATCAGCTGTTTTCTGGAACGTATATTAAAACACTCAGCTGGAAAGAGAAATTGGAAGCAAGCTCGTTTAAATTGTGAAGAGTATGAGTGTATTGGTAAAAAAGTGTGAGTGTATTAAAAATTGAAAGGCAAAACTTGATCGTGTAACCCCCAAGTTAAATAATTTAACTGCAACAATTTTTAGGATCTGGCCACTCCCTTTTGTGATTTTTTTAACACAAACAACTCTCACGCTTCAGAGTATGAGTGAATGAAATGAAACACATGTTGTCAACACTGTAAATTATTTTAATTGTTGTTGTATCCGTTACAAATACAAAACAAGCCCGTCTATATAGATTCTATATTATAGAATGATGGAGTAGAGAAGAATAGAAAATGAAAGTGATTATTTTATATTGTTAATCAGGGGATTGGGAACTTTAAACGGTTTCCTAGAGAAAAGCATTAGCCATAGCAAAATGCGTATAGAAACTTCCTACTTTAAAACCCGTTATATGATCACTTTGATGCTCTTCGTTTCTGGCAGCTTTTAGGTCACAGAAAAAAAATTTTGCGCGTAACTTTAAACAATAAAAAAATTATCAGAAAGAAAAGTAAAAGTTGTCACTTTCATTCTATAAGATTATGTTTATAAAAATTGTTGCTGTTTTATATCCGGAAGATAAATACAATTAATAAGAAAATTGATGTCTTGCGATTCAAAGAATTATTTAAAATTTTTCCCCTTTTCCTTGAATTGGCAATCTTGAACAAATTCCCCGTCAATAATATCATGGGAAGATATAATTTTCCTTTTTCCCGCGAAATTTTTTACTTTTCCCTTTAATTTATTTACCTGGACAACAGAATAGAATATGTAATTAGTTTTTTTTTTAATTTAGTTTTACTTATTTCGTTAATAAGGCACAGACTGATACACATTTTGCACACTTTAATTAGTTGTAATTGTTTTGTTTTGTTGGGTAAAAAAAAGCACCAAATTATTTTGCTACATAACAAAATAAATAGTGGAATAAAACAGCATTGCAATCAAACTACCACGGATGTACTAAAATATTTACAACTTTTTCGAAAAATATTTGGGGTATTCACACTTTGTGCTATTTAGTCAGATTGTCATAAAGTCATAAAATTTTAGACTATTTTTATTATTGTTGTGCTGCATATAAAGAAGTTATATTTTTGTGCTGTCATAAAATGCTCTAGAGATCTGAGTCGAATGGCTGAAAATCTTTAGGCGAGACGGCGATCACGTATGTTTGCCGTCATTACTTATATATGATTTATGACTAAAAAAAGGTTAAAAAATTATTCATACCTGAATGTCTGTACATTGAATTAAAATAAAATATTAAAAGAGCACTGAATCGCAAAAACTAAATATATGTAAGTGAAAAATTTTTCTCGTTTAACTTACGTAGCTGGCGGCCACTGAACGTTTTTCCGTATGCCGCCGCAAAAAAAATGTATTCAGCTCATAACAAGTAGGCAGCTGTTAGAGTTTATATAAACAAATTAATTTAGCAGACCAAGTTATGACAGGTTGTTCACACTTGTCATATTTTTCGTGCTATTATTTTATGACTTATGATTTTATGACTACAGTGTGAATCCCCCAATTATTTATGCGTATATTTTTGAAGAAAAATTTCTTTGATTAAACATTTTTTTTTTAATTTTTTCTGTTTTTACATTCACTGAGAGAAATTTCTGCACGACAGATTCAGGAATATTTTTTCGGCGAAGGCAGTTTTGATATGAAATTCGCCATCAATTTCATGGAGTCTGTATCACATCTGCTAGTTCAGGCAGTTTTGAGTTTAAGAACTTAAATGTGAGTCTACAGTGCAAAACAAAACAACATGGCGTTTTATTTTCTTCTTTTTTGAAAAGTGGCACTTGGGAGGAGTTTTAAAAAAGAAATTGTTTTTCCTGAGGGATATTCAATCAATTCGTAATAGTTTTTTTTATTTCATTTTAATAAAAAAAAGGCTGCATTATTTTCTAGAAAAGAAATCAATATGAATTAAAGTATAATATATTATTTTTGTTCTTTACGCGACGCAAATTGCTTAAGGCAAAGTGGACCAGATACCATCGAAATATAAGATTGAGAATGCCAATCACAGCAATACTGATATGAGCATGAGTACAATGGTAAAATAGTAGAGTACATATTCAAACGTTTAGCCGTGGTTCGATTAATCGAACGTTGTTCGAATATTTTCAATTTTTTTATTTTCTATTGGCTGAATTATTTATGTCGATTAATCGGAAAAAAAATTTATTGTATATTTTTTTCAGTGTTTTTTTTTTATGTACAAAACCAGCTGGTACGTGCACGTCGTGTTATTTTAAGTGTTAAAAAATCAAAAGGACATTCAAGTGTTAAAATCGAGAGACAAGAGAGAGAGAGAGAACAAATAAATTGGATATGCTTCAGTGTTGCCAGATTAGTGATGTTTCTCCCTAAATTTGGAGTTTATTTTCATGTTTAGGGCGAATTTTAGAGTGTAAAAAGTTTGATAGGAGAAAATTGAGGGTGCCAAAATTTTATATAGTGAAATTTTATGTATTATTTTATCTTCTTTAGTATCTAGACACTCTTAAATATTACTTCAGTATAAATTTTAATTTCTCAGAAACAGTAAAAATTCTTAGGAAACAAAAGTGAAGCTCTAATTTATGGAAGAACTTATTCCCAGTATACAAAATAAATTACAAATTTACATTTTTGTGACATTCAATTACTGGCTCTTGTTAAATTATTTGTTACTTTTTTAATAAAAGTTGTATTAAAAACAATGTACTTTTTGGTCTTAATTTTGATGTATTAGACCAGAAAAAAATTAGATTTACTGCATGATATTAAAATGTTCGGTTACCATTCGGCCTCTACTACTTGCTTCGAATATTAAAGATTAATTAAAAGGTTCGCTTAATTGAACACTCTATTACGTACACATTAAATTATTTTTAATATTATAATTTACATAACAAATTAACGACATAAATGCTCTTAAATGTAACAATAAATATTTGAACAAACAAATTGTATTGAACTGATAAATATTTCTTTATGTGGTTTTTATTCAAGAGAACAACAACGGCTTTGTTCCAGTCGAAGGTTTCGAAATCCAATTTAATCTGAAAACTATTTAATAACATAAATCAATATTTAGAAAAAACTTTGTTACAATTGAATAGAAATATCTAAAGTTTCATTTATTTTTGTTTGGTTTTATTTTATGATAAGCAAAATTACTGATTCATATGCGATGCATTCGTATCCAACATGCACTATTTGCGCGATGATATTTGAAACTGCAGCCGTGTCTCTGGGACAAGCTATGTACGCTTTGCGGTATTGTTGACAATTTTTTCAACAGAAAATTCCAAATTATACTTGCAACAATAATTGCCAGCGGCAAAAACAGCAAAAAAACATGGTTATTAAAATTAAAAGGCGTACAACAACACACCCATACCTAATTCCATACAAACATGTGCAGGCGTACATGTTCGTACATGTCTCGTATTAGTTGGAACTGATCAAATCAAACTGAAACTTTAAATCGAATATTTCATTCTGTTTGGAGGTTTAATCAGCGGTATTCAATCCGTTTCTTGCAGTTAATGGCAACTTTCTCCCTCTGCTAAATTAGACATTTCATCTTTTTATATGAGAAGGTGCAGCATTTGTTATGTGGCTCCATGGTGTAATAAATATTAGGTGGCATCGCTAGCCAGATGAATATTTCTTGCTCAACCATTATTTGGCTGCATTGATGTCAAGTTTTAAGGTACAAAAAGTCCTCGTTGTGTTTGTATGTGTGAAAGTTGTTTGTAAAGTGCGCATGTGCTGATTGAATTTTAATGTGTTTGGCTATAATTTTTAACGAGGCCTATGACTTTACACAAACAACAATTGCTTTGGTTGTTTTAATAATGCATTGGGGAGTCGTAGCGATGCCACCTTATATTTATTATATCCTCTGTGGCTTTTGATTTTTTTCTTGCCAACACCGGCTGATGATGTGCAGTGACACGGTTGCCAGATCTAATAATAATAATAGCCACTAATTTGTGGCTAAGAATGTCATACAATCATAGAAATCAGCTGAATTCAATTTTTATTAGACGTTGTATAAATTTTGTTTCATATTTCTAGGGCGGCACACATGGCGCAATAATATTATGTGGCAGTGTCATACATGGTCTATCAATATGATGTGCTAAGGCAACGCATTCATGATGTTATTTAGAAGCTCTCAAGCTTATTTCTTACACAATATCACAAGTTTTAAAATAATTAATCACGCACTATTAAACAGTTATATATTTCATATGTATAATTGTTATGTTTTAACAATTCCCCATATATAAAAAAAAAAATTTTAGGAAAAATGAATCAGTACGATATTAATTAAAGAGTTTGAAATGATAATTCTCGAAACAAGTACTTATTTAAAATAAAAAGTTCTCCAGTTAATGAAAAAAGAAGCCTTAAGCTTAAGCTTATCTAAAGTGATCTTTCAAAAGGCATATAGAGTTTAAATGTTTAAGAAGCCTTCGAATTGAACAACGCTGTTGTTATCTTAATTAAATATTTCTATCAGTTCGGTACAATTCATTTGTTGAAGTATTTATTGTGACATTTGAGCATTTATGCGGTTTTTTATATAAATTACAAAATTAAAAGTAATTTAATGTAAAATTATTATAGGGTGTTTTTCACTTGGCATCACTGCTTCATTTGAACCCCACTATCAACAGCTGATAGTTGCTTTTTGTTTAGTTTGCTTTGACATTTCATTATGGATCAAAAACGATGATGTTCAGAGCGTTACTGTTTGTGAAAATTGGTGTTCCAGATTGCGCCTTGTACGCGGCAGCCGTGGCGGCCACATGGCCGAATTCATATTTAAACATTCATGTCATAAAATTTTCTCTTCAATTGATATCAAAAATATATTACTATGCTTTATTATGATTTAAACTTGTATCGCTCTATAAAAAACACTCTTTATATTATTCGGTTGATCGAATAATTTTAGTTTATTAAAGTTTATTAGTTTAAAAACAAATTTAAAACCTAGATATTTCTGAGCAAATTTGTTATCAAAGAAAATTTAAAAATAGAAGAAAAAAAATTGGAAAACGGTTGACCCTAAAGGCCACCCCTATTTCTCCCCGACCTAATTTTTGTGCTGTTTCAAAACACTATTATTTCAATATTCAAATCAAACAATTCTCACGTGATATATAGTTTTCGATTACTATTAAAGAATCGAGAACAACAACAGAGCAAATATATAATTTCGGAGTTTTATAAAAAAAACAATTTTTTAGAACTTTCTTCATTCACGATATCTCACGAACGGATTAACCGATTTTGATTCAATTTGCAGTAGCCAACGAGAGTACATTCATCGATTGATTTCTGGACCGATCGCTAAAGCCGTTTAAAAGTTATAAAAAAAAAACACTTTCATATATGACATATTTCTAAATTTTAATTTTTTTTAAATATATCGGTTCTAAGTCACAAGAAATCTAAGTTTAGTAGAACTCTTTAGAACGCCATCAGTTTGGTTGAAATCGGTCATGCTATTCCGAAGTTCTAAGCGGGTCACATCCTTACACACACACAAAAACACACACCCACACACATACATACAGGCTTAGTCAAAAAATATTATGGGCTGATAGAAAAATCCATATGCAAAAAATGCCTTTTAACCCTGGATGGTTACTCTTCATTTTTGTACATTTAGCATACTCTTCGTTCAATCGACAAACAATTTTTAAAAATAATTCTCGCAGAAAAATGTTTAAAGTTAAAAATAAACAAAAATATATTTAGTTAAGTACTTAATTTAAAAACATTATAAAAATTAATAAATAAAATATAACAAAAAGTTTTTTTCGATTTTAAAATTCGATACGAATTAAAACAAACATATAAGAGTTACATGATAAAGAGTAAATGAGCTTCGTCGCTTCAATGAACAGTAACCATCCAGGGTTAAATGGACAATGTACATTCAAGACGTAGTCGTTTTCGACTTATGGATGTTCGCAAGTTTTAAATTAAAATTCAATTTCTGAACAGATTTCGGCAAATTTAAACACCATTTGAAAGCTTTCGCAGATATCGTTAGTATTCAAAATTTGTTTCAAAATTCTCAACTCGTTCACGCACAATTTTATGGAAATGCACTAGATAAATAAATAAAAACGTATGTGTGAATGATTGCATTAAATTAAAAGTTTTTTTTTTTAAATCGGAAGTGCACAATTTATTCCATATACGTATTTCGTCATATCTGTCCCTTGGCCGTACTTTTAAGTGATATCATTTCTCATTCCACTAATGAATAATTTACACTGGCTCAAGTGCAAGGCCGTTTGGAATTCACAATTACTACATTCTTAATTCGAACAAATTTTACAGACATACTTTTAGTTACGCACTTATATTGCGTTCATCGTTTAAAATTTCTTTTAATCCATTATTCCCTTGTACACTTGGAAACCACATTGAAAAATATTCGTACAGTTACATATATCGTGTAAAAGCATACATACATGAGTAAATTAATACATACATAATTGCACATGCACATATACATACATACAAACATACGTACCTATGCGATATGTACGAAGTATTCTGATTTACAGTTACCCGCAGTTAATGTTGCTTTAATGTTATTTTTAATGTTAAACACAAACAAGAAGTAAATTTTTTATTATCCACTATCTTTTGAATCTTTTTACTATTGAGAATATTTGACTACTTTTTGCTAAAATAATTTAATACACTCGTACATTCCAGCAAATTTTTTTAGTTTAATAATTTAACACTGATTTATTACTCTCTCCCTGCCAGTATTTTCACTTCCATTCGCTTGGGCTTACCGTTAACAACTGTTTTGAAAATTTACTGCACCAAAACTGCCAGTGAAGAACGAGCGTAGCAGCAAAAACTGTTCTACACAAGTTGTGTGTGAAAAAGTAAAAGCAAATAAAAATCAAACACAGCAAAGAAAACAAAAACAAAACACTACATGAAAAATGTAAACAAACCAACTTGACCAGTGTTATTTGGGCATTAAAAGCGTTGCCACCAATACAAAAATTTTCCTCATACCAAAACCACACTTGATTTGAACTCGTTCGTTCACGCGATCGTTTTAGACAACAACCCATAAACTATCATTTATTTTGAATAGATAAACGTACTTATTCATAAACGATTGTTAAAATTAATGAATGCTTTAAAGGTTCTTTAATCTTACAAAATCCATACTTTAATAATGGTTTATGAATAACAGCGAGAGTGTGTAACTTTTTGACAATAACGAAGGGATGGAAGAGATAAACGCAAGTCTATTTAAATTTTAAAATTCAATAGCTTTTTGTTTATATTACGGTGGGATTAGTAAAATCGTAACGTTCCACTTCAAAATTTACAATAGGAAACACTTTTATTTGCAGTTTATCAGCTGTTGGGTTTATTATACACGAGTTTTGTTTATGGTCCAATTTAGATGCTGCAATATTATGCATGACATTTTTTTGTGGGTAGGCGGGGTAGAGATGAAATGACAGTGGAAAAAAACATCAAGATTTCAGTTTTTAGGGCCATTCTTAAAATTAAATGTATATTTAATTTTAATAATTTATATAAATATTTAATTTTAAAATTATATGTATATTTCTTATCGCGTGGCAATACCGCTAGCAATTACCGACTACTTTGGAACGATTATCTAGATCGCAAAAAATTGTAGTGGCAACGACGCACTTGTTTTTACCTTTTGAAAATATATGCAGCTTTTTTTTTGGAGAAAATATAAGTTTGATTTATAAAATAAAAAAATATCAGCATCTAAGGAAACAATCGTGCGAGGTGTGAAAAAGCGGGCAAAAAATGTTTCAAGTGAAGAAGAACTATGTTTGGTGCTACCATATTAAAAAATAAGAAAAAATCTCACTTTGAGATAACACCGAGTTGTAAAAATGGCCCTTAATGATTTACCTTTATTTGCTTTTGCACTGATTTTCGTAAGTCTTGTAATTTTTTTAATTTCAATGTTTTCTTGTATATAAATTTCGGATGCCCAAATAGGACTGATCAAAAAAGAAAGTTAAGAGATTGAAAGTTCAGAGATCAACATTGAAATAAAAATCATCGTGCTTTTAGTTTCTTTTAAAGAGATATAAGAAAATATGGAATATTTTTGGCCATCCATGTGCCTTCCCGCAAATTTCAATCCCCCACACTATCGTAACCACGGTTGCCACTCTAAATTTTTCTTCGGGACCAAAATCCATTAAAAAAAAGAACCAAAATAAAAAAAGAGAAGCAATTCTTAAATTTTATTTGCATACCAGCATAATACAATACTTTTTACACTGAAGTCAAATTGTCAATTTCTGACTAGTAAACAAAAGAAACAATCGATCAGTGTTGCCAATATAGCTTTTTGATTTGCTACTGTGGGTAGGTAATAATCGATTACTATCAAGTGTTGTAAACGAATCAAATCTTTTACTTTATGTGAAGAGTAATAATTTTCGTAAATACATTTTTACAGGCATGATAAAACTTTCAAAATATGTTTATATTATAATCGTTAACTTTTTCATAAAAGAAAAAAAATTAACCAGCGAACCAAACGTAAAAAAACAAAAATTTTTGGTTCAATTGTACCACAGTGGCAACTGTGATCGTAACCTGCTTTTTGTGTTATTCTATGCTTTTGAGCCCTTCGGGCTAAAACGCTATTATTTTAATTTTCAACTCAACCGATTCCCACGTGATAAACGGTGCTTGATGTAGTTCTCGGTGACTATAAAAGAATCGAGATCACTAACTGATCAGATATACAATCATTTATTTCGAACTTTCCGCTCATGATATCTCACGAATAGATTAACCAATTTTGATCCCATTTGCGGTGATTTGTAGATTTAAAGATCTACTGAAAAGTTATTCCAAAAAAATCACATTGAAGACGGCTTCTTTTCTAACTGCCTGTTCAGCGATATCGAAAGCTACCGTTCGACATCACTTAACAGGCAGTAAGTTTCTTTGAGATATCTTGAAATTTACCTGTTCGAATCGGTTTAAATTCACAGTAAAACTAAGTTCTGGAACGCTGCGCTTTTGATTACTATAAAAAATTGAGCAATTTTGACCCGTTTTTGTAAAATTGTGGTGGTTTGATATATCTTGAAATTTAGCGATTCGAATCATGAAGTTGTAAAAATCCTTAAAAGTGTACAAATTTGGTTGTAACTTCAGACGTTGTTGAAAAATATGTCCAACAAAAAAAACCCGTTAAATTTCCCATTTAGGCTAATATTCCATTAAAAATTTATAAGAAAGTCGCATTTCATTCTTAATTTTTTAGGAATTCATAAAATTTCATTCTATTCTAAATAAATATATTTTAGAGAAATTCAACTGAAAGAGCACGTTTGTTGGAACAGTAGTTTTTGTTGTTCCAATAAAATGTTGAAATCAGTTTTAATTGTTATAAATTTCATCTGTTTTTAGTCACGGAATGTATAAAATAATAAAATCAAGGATGATGGCAAAGATAAGCACGTAAAATTCTATTGACATTCAAGTTTGAACGAAAAAATTATTTAATTAAAAATACGTAACATTTGAAGTGAAAAAATATCTTCGAAATGGCGGCCATTATTTGTGACGCATAAAATATCGACAACATAAAAATTGTACTCAAAATACATGGCTCAGAATAGTGGACCCGACCGACTGTACACGACTTACGACTTCAGATAAGAATTGGAAACGCAGTTAACAACGGAAAATTCGCCAGAGAAACCATAATGTTATCTGAGGAGTAGAAATTAACTAGTGCGAGTGAGACGTAAAACTCTCGCAAGAGAACGAAAGATCAGTGGTCTGGCCGCACTTGAAAAATAATTGCCAACGAGGTCTGATGTGGCGACTAAAGATTTTATTAATTTTGCTAACTCTGGGTTTCTAAATAAAAGTTTTGTGTTTTAAAAATAAGAAGAAATATGTGGGGGATTCACACTGTAGTCATAAAGTCATAAAATAATAGCACGAAATATATGACTAGTGTGAACAACCTGTCATAAAATTAAATGTCTGCTAAATAAATTTGTTTATATAAACTCAACAGCTGCTGCCTTGTTATGAGCTGAATAAATTTTTTGGCGGCGGCGTATGGAAAAACGTTCAGTGGCCGCCAGCTACGTAAATTAAACGGCAAAAATTTTTCGCTTGTATATATTTAGTTTTTGCGATTCAGTGCTCTTTTAAAAATTTTTATGTTATAAAAATGTTATTTAATGTATGAACAATTTCTTAAGCGTTTTTAAGCCGTGGAGCATATATAAGTAACGGCGGCAAAAATATACTATCGCCTAAAGATTTGCAGCCGTTCAATTGAGATCTCTAGAGCATTTTATGACAACACAAAATCACACCTGAAAGAGTGCTATTATTTTATGACTTTTGTTATATGCAGCACAACAACAACTTTTTTAATCTGGTCTAAAATAGTATGACTTTATGACAATATGGCTAAATAGCACGAAGTGTGAATACCCCAAATGAAAAATTGTAGTGTCAACCTCCAGTAATTTTTTAAAGCTGCCATTTTTAGGAAATTTTTAAGTAAAAACTTTCTGTATTTATTGGAGAATTTTCTAATTGCTTTTTTATTTTGAAATATTACAATAGCTGATAATTTGATTTCAAACCGACCTTATTCACAGAAACAGTACATGTAACTTTTTAAAATTTCTCTGAAAATTAAAAAAAAATTTTATTATCTCAAGCGCTTTTGGACGAACTTCAGCCAGTTCTAATAGTTTCGTTAGCGCTGTTGTAAATTTATTTAAAACGAGAATAGTAAAATATAAATTCATTCGTTTCAGTGAAACAGACCAGGAGCTAAATTTTTAAATACAATTCAAATATAAATTTCGCTTGATATCGAATGGCGTAATTTGCCACGAGAGCTTCAGTTTCACTTTCAAATCTACCCTACAAGCCGCACAATAGGTTGAGTCCCGAATGCTACCAATTTTACTGAAAGCTATTCCACTACTCAAAGTCTGGGCAATTGATTGAGAACGAGATAATTTTGTTCTTCTTTTTGCCCGAAACAGTCCGTATATTGTTTTGGACAGGTTGGCAAAATGCATCGTCTGTCCACATAAATAAATATTGGGATTGGTAAGGATAATACATGTGTTGAAAGTAGTGCAACTGCAAATGAGCTTAACTTGAACTTTACTAAAGTTTCACAATCCTATGACGACTCATACGATGAGAGTTACTTGAATAGCTTAGAAAACATCAATAATGCTAGAGTTTTTAACTTCCGCTGCATTAATGAGTCCGAAGTTCTCCTTGCTGTATCTTCTGTTAAGTCGAATTCTATAGGCTATGATAACCTGGACCCTCGGTTTATTAGAATTATCTTACCTAAATTACTTCCGTTCATAACCCATATCTTTAACACCATCTTCACCACATCAATTTTTCCTTCTAATTGGAAACAAGCTAAGATTGTCCCAGTACCGAAATCCGGCTCTGAATACAGACCTATTGCTATTTTGCCCTTTCTTTCGAAAATAATGGAGAAGCTTATGTATTGTCAAATAAATGGGTTTCTAAAACAATGTAATCTGCTTAGTGTTTATCAATCTGGTTTTCGTGTGCAGCACAGCTGCATTACAGCTTTAGCTAATGTACTTGAGGACATTCGCTTGGACCTTGACAATGGCTATGTTAATGTTCTAGTGTTGTTGGATCACTCGAAAGCATTCGACACTGTCGATCACACTATTCTTTGTTACAAGCTTAGGAAACTGTTTGGTTTTTCTAGAACATCTTCCAACCTGCTCAGATCCTATTTGAGTAATCGTACTCAATCAGTTGTCCTCAATGGGATATACTCTACGCCTTTAGCGATGCCCAAGGGTGTTCCACAAGGATCTATTCTGGGCCCCCTTTTGTTCTCAATGTATATCAATGATCTGCCGAATTACTTAACCTACTCTAAAATTCATCTTTACGCTGATGATGTGCAGCTTTACAGAAGTAGCTCTTTGGAATTATTGAAGGAAAATGTTACTAAACTCAATTATGATTTGAATTGTGTCCACCGTTGGGCCACCTTCAATAAGCTACAGATTAACCCTAAGAAGTCTAAATGCGTCATCCTGCACAAAAAGACTTTGAAGTTTGATATTAACTTTGAGATACTACTGAACAATCAAAAGATGAATATAGTCTCTTCCACCAAAAATCTTGGTGTTCTAATAAATCACAACTTAGGTTGGTTTAATCAGATTAATTCTGCAGCGGGTAATATATTTATCAAACTCCGTGAGTTATGGCCTACGCAGTACTTTACTCCTCTTAACATTCGAATTTTAATAGGAAAGACGTACTTAATACCACGACTATTATATGGTTGTGAATTGTTTGCCAGTTGTGACTCTAACAGTAAAAGTAAATTAAATAAATCGTTCAATAACATTATTCGGTATGTATATGGTCTTCGGAGATACGACCACTTGTCACCTTACTCAAAACGGTTATATGGGATTTCCTTCAACAGCTTGATGGATGTAAGGGTGCTTATGTTATTACATAAAATTATTTATTTAAAGGAACCGTCCTATCTCTATGATCGTTTGATTTTCGCGCGATCCAACAGGGGTAAGAAAATTATCCCATTTAGACACCGCATTATCGTATCTGAACATCAATTCTTCATATATTCTATCCGTCTTTGGAACCTACTTCCATGCCACATACAAACAAACAACAACGCAGTTCAATTCAAAAAACTTTTAATAGAACATTTTTCTGATTAAATATCTCTTGTATCGTGATACTATTCATGTGGTTTTATAATATTATAATATATAGTATGTATAATCTATAATTTATAGATCAAAATAAATTTATATCCATATATACTTTAGAAATCTTAATATTGTATTTTAAAAATGTAATTAACTCAACTCTTTTATTCCCCTACTATAATTATAAGATTCTAATCTTGTTGTACGGGATAGCCAAATCATAAATAAATAAATAAATAAATAAAAATAAAAATAAATAATAAAAAAAAACATCCGAAAATATTGAAAGAGAATCTTAATAACAGAATATATAGAAAATGTAAATATCTGCTGGATTTCTATGTAAATAAGACAGACACAGATGTATATACATGCGTGCTAATATACAGTAGTTTCCCGATTTGACGAACATTCGTTTTAGTGAAGATCGTACTGAACGAACATCCAAATTGTTTCTGCAGGATAACGAACAAAAAATTTTATTGCGTGCTCGGTATAACGAACAAGTGTTAAATTAAATAAAAAACATAATTTCTACAAAATATATTATTGTATATATATTTAGTTTAATCGTTGACCTGTTGTATTATAATAATATTCTTGTTTTTTTCGTTCGGATATATGAAGGCCAGGTTTTTAACAATCAATAAACAGTAAATATTTTTTGATTATTTAATCTTTATTTAATGTTATTTTTCCCAATATTTCGAATATTGTTAGTAGACACCAATATATGATGACAGTCAACTGGTATCAAAAACCCACTGCATCCGGTCGTCTGATTAATTTCCATTCCAAACATCCCAGAAGAATTATAATACACACAGCAAGTAATTTCATCAGACGAGTACTCACCATTAGTGACGATAGGTACCATGAGGAAAATTTACGGAAAATAAAAGAAATCTTAGACATGAACGATTTTCCGAAAACTATTATAAACAATTTAAATATAAAAAGAGTGACACAACAATGAGAAGAGAGACTAATACAAAGTAGTATAAAGGACTAACATATATAAAAGGTTTTCCTGAAAGGTTAAAAAACTTAGATCTATATGACATTGAGATATATCAACTTGCATTTAAGACGAATAATACTATGCAGAGCCTATATAGTAACACAAAGACTAAATTAAAGAAAGAGGACAAATGCAACGTTATATATAGTATCAACTGCAACTGTGACGGCTCAGGCACATGCAATAAGAAATACGTAGGAACAACTAAAAATAAACTGAAGACCAGACTAACATCTCATAAATTAGACATAAGAATGAAAAACAAACCCATGGAGCAAAAAACTGCACTTGCGTCCCACTGTGCAAAGGAAAATCATGTGCCAAATTTTGATAATGTAAAAATATTACAACAAGAAAACCATTATTCCAGGAGATTTACTTTAGAGATGTTACACATAATTGACGTTCCGAGAGAAAAGACTTAACTATAAACAAGACACAGAGAAATGCGCTCAAATTTACAGAGGTGTGATAAACAAACACAAAAAACAACATAAACAAATCAGTTTTCGCAGCTAAGGACTACAGACGATCGACATATTGAAAATATGTTAATTAAATCTAGTTTTATTAAATTTTTAATTTACATGTATGTAATTGTAAATTTATTAGAAGTACTCAAAAATTAATTTTAATGTTTATCATTTATTGTTTTGTACCCAACAGTGTTCCCCTGAAGATGAATAGCGAAGCTATTCGAAATATTGGGAAAAATAACATTAAATAAAGATTAAATAATCAAAAAATATTTACTGTTTATTGATTGTTAAAAACCTGGCCTATAGCCGAACGAAAAAACAAGAATATTATTAAAATATATTATTAAGAGAGAATGCAAATAAGTAGTTTTTTGTTGGTTTTGTTTGATATCATTTGAAAATAATAACTTGTGACAAAAATATCAAAAAGACTAAAAGAAATAAATTATTCTTAAAGGATAGAAGCTGATTCGAACAGATAGATTGAAATTAATATGAAGGCATACCTGATGAGCAAAACGAAAGAAAGTACCCAAAACAAAACAGGAATACGTCATTAAGCATTTCAAAATTTATATTCAATGAGCTCCACAAATCCGTAGCTCCAATTGAAAGTTTTTGAAGTTGCTGTGCTTAACCAGGTTTTTTAAATAATTATTTTTGTAATACAGGGTTCTATTTTATGAAATATTACTTATATCGGGTGTTTTTTATAGAGTGATACAACTTTGAGGTGGCATCACTGCTTTATTTGACCACCCATTTAACAGCTGATAACTGCTTTTTGTTTAGTTTGCTTTGACATTTCATTATGGATCGACTTACACCAGAGCAACGCGTGCAAATTGTGCAAATTTTTAATAAAAATAATGTTTCTGTTCGTCAAACTTATCGTGCACTTCGTCCATTTTATGGCCTACATAATTGTCCTTCAAAGCTGCTAATTCGAAGAACAATAGATCGTTTTCGGACCACATTTATTATTACTGATAATGTGCATCCCGTGAGACGCCGAACAGTGCGCACTGAAGAATCTATAGCAGCTGTACAGGAAATCATTGAAGATGATCCTAATCAATCAATTCGTCGCCGTTCTCAGCAACTGGGGTTGTGTCCTTGCACTTTATGGAAGATTTCACGCAAAGATCTTGGCTTAAAAGCTTTCAAGATTAAACTTGTGCAGGAATTAAGGCCAAACGACTATCGTATGCGCCCCCAATTGATATTGGTTTTGAATATGCATTAAAAATTTTTTTCCGATGAAGCCCATTTTTGGTTGAACGGGTACGTAAATAAACAGAATTGTCGCATTTGGAGTGAGGAGAATCCACAAGCTTTTGCCGAAACATCCACAGAAAATTACATATGTCTTCAAAAACGATGATGGTCGGGATGTTACTGTCAATGGTGAAGGGTATGGGAACATGATTCGAAGTTTTTTCGTACCTCAATTAGCTGGCATTAATCTTGCTGATATGTGGTTCCAGCAGGACGGAGCCACATGCCACACAGCGGGCGCTACAATTGATTTACTCAAGGAAGCTTTTGTCGAAAAAATAATTTCACAAAATGGCCCAATTAATTGGCCCCCAAGATCGTGTGATTTAACCCTATTGGATTAGTTTCTTTGGGGTTATGTAAAGCCACTTGTGTACGTCGATAAACCACAAACAATTGAACACCTGGAAATCAGCATTCGAAGAGTTATCGGCGAGATACGAACGCAAATGCTGCGAAAAGTTTGTGAAAATAGGTGTTCCAGGTTGCGCCTTGTACGCGCCAGCCGTGGCGGTCACATGGCCGAAATCATATTTAAACATTAATGTCATAAAATTTTCTATCCAATAAAGACAGTTTCATTGATATCAAAAATATATTACTATGCTTTATTATGATTTAAACTTGTATCACTCTATAAAAAACACCCGATGTTGGATAAACACTCAACAGCACTGGATATAACGCGCAATTCAATTTAACGATCATGCCTGACAACAACTACGTTCGTTATATCGGAATACTACTGTAGGTAATGATTTACACATAACTCATAAATTTATAAAGATTAAAATTTTAAGTTTCATAATGTTTCTTATTAAAATTTCAAACCCCTTTGACCTTTTGTTTTCGTGTTCCCGTACTCTCGGGCATTTCGTGTATCAGAGAGTACTTTTTTATTCCCATTTTAACGAACTTCACCCAACATATACGGAATCAAGTCTTATATTTCAAAACTTAAAAACAAAATTGATTTCAATTTATTTCTATATTTCCGAAATTTCATAGAAATATAAACTTACAACGAAAGCTCAGTTGACAAATTCTTACATGTGCGTGTATGTGTGTGTACATGTACGTGGCATATTTATTTATTTCAAAATAATCAAATATTTAGCCTCAGTACCACATTTCGTTTAAAGAGTCCAAAGGGCAATTATTATTTCTACATAAACTCCTTGATTCATAATAGTTTTTATAATAAAAATATATATGAATTTTGTAATCTTATTTAGCTAAAATAATCATACATGCACATGGGCGTTTCCATAGGCTACAAATTAGAGCTTTAATTGAATATTTTTTATTTTATTTTCAAGTTAAATGCAGATAAACACGGACATTTTTATGAGAAGAGCGAGTTAAGCGGAACCTGACAAACTCTTTTAATGCGACTAATTTTAGAACGTTGTGCGGTGGTGTCTCTCTAAAAATGTTAGTGTTTTGCCCATACATTTTTTATATGTATTTTGTATTCAATTCAATTACAGCCGCACGTGACATTTCCTGTCATCACGATATTTATATTTGGGGATTCAAACTGTAGTCATAAAATTATCTGCCATAAAATAATAACACGTAAATACATGAATGCTGCGAACAAGTCGTTATAATTTCGTGTACTGTTTCAAAATTTGGTCATTTAATGAAATAATAACGCATCTGATATTACTTGCTATCAAAAAATTGATAAATCAAAACATTTTTAAAATTCTATAAGATTTTCGAAATAAATTTGTATGTAAAAAATAAACAATTACAGCCGAATAGAATTTTTGACGGCGTCAAGTGGGTAAAACGTTCAGTGGCTGCCGGTTAAATAAAATTATGAGAAAAATTTTCTCACTTGTAGGCTTTTATATTTTATGGTTTAATTCCTTCCGACTTATTTCTATGTAAAAAACATGTGGAGATATAAAAGTGTGAATAATATTTAAATAGTTTTCATTCCTGTATCACAAACGGCGGCGAACATATACTATCGGCGTCATGACTAAAGAATTTCAGCCCTTCAACTTCCATTTCTAAAGCTAATTTCTGACAAAACAATTGGGGGATTCACACTGTAGTCATAGAGTCATGAGTCATAAAATAATAGCACTAAAGATATGACAAGTGTGAACAACCCGTCATAACTTGGTCTGCTAAATAAATTTGTTTATATAAACTCTGACAGCTGCTGCCTTGTTATGAGCTGAATATATTTATTTTGTGGCGGCGTACGGAAAAACGTTCAGTGGCTGCCAGCTACGTAAGTTAAACGAGAAAAAATTTTCCCTTGTATATATTTAGTTTTTGCGATTCAGTGCTCTTTTAATACTTTTTATGTTATAAAAATATAGTTTATGTACAGACATTTAGGTATGAACAATTTTTTAACCTTTTACTTTGTCGTAAATCATATACTAGTAACGACGGCAAACATTTACTATCGCCGTCTCGCCTAAAGATTTTCAGCCGTTCAATTGAGATCTCTAGAGCATTTTATGACAACACAAAATCACACCTGAAAGAGTGCTATTATTTTATGACTTTTGTTATATGCAGCACAACAACAGTTTTTAAACTGGTCTAAATTATATGACAATATGACTAAATAGCAGGAAGCGTGAATACCCCAAATAGTCATACCTAAATATGTATTACTTATGTGTTATATTTTATAACTTTTTTGTAAATATTTTTTTAAACTGTCCTAAAATATTAAGACAATATGAAGAAATAGCACAGTGTGTGACCAACCCAATTGTTTCATACATTAAATTAAAAATAAACCAGTTTAAAAAAACACATAAAAAACAAAGTTAAAATAATTATTTTTAATTGTGATCCTGCTGATTCTTTTTCTACAAAATATTTTCATAATTCATAGCGATCATTGCTAGAGGTTTTTAGCTAGCCCTTCCTTTATCGCCACAACTACAATGCAAGCAAACGCGATGGCAACAGGACATGAAAAATATAGTGAAACGGCACCACAGGGATTTGAAATGTGCTGCCTTTGGTGCGTTACAGTTCTCGTATTCTATTTCATAATAAAATCTGTATAAATAAGAATAGTTATCACATTCAATTAAGCCACTTAATAACTGGGGATAAGCGAAAATACACACGAGTACTGCAGCGGCTTTCGAAAACAGCTGTACCGCTTTGCTGTGTTAGTTGAATAATTAAATTGATGATGATTTTCTCCCGTGCTTTGCAGTATTTAATCATGTCTTTCTGAATCGAAAACACCTCACGAACTGTATGTAGCTCGTCAATCTTAAGGCATTAAACAGAACAACGACAGCAGCCTACGAGTTACAACCTTTCAAAATTAGAATATACGCATTGAAATGGGAATGACTATTTTAGCGACGACACAGCCACACGACTACCGACCACCGTTGTAGCTGTAGCCAAAATTAAACTAACTTCTGTTTTGATGAGCGACAATGAGTAGATGCAGTGTTGCCAGAATAATATGAATATTTTAAATTATTGTAAACTTAAAAATATATTATTTTATTTCACAAAAAGAAATAGCAAACTTAATTTCCAAGCTAATGAAATAATTTTTTGTCATATACTGTGGACTTTAAGTATATTTTATTGGAATAACACTATTTAAGAGTATTAAATAAATGAAAACGGCTACACTGGCGTATGAAGAGAATTCTACTACGAACAACAACTCATGGTTATTGATTTGCTGGTGTCGTTCTAAAAATAATTAAGTAGCTGACTACGAGGCAACGATTGTAGCCAACGGCTTTCGTAGTCGGTGTTCGTGTAGACTGCTGCCGTTATTTTGTTTAATGCTTAATTGACATTTTAATATATTCCAATCTTACGATAACAACAGCGATATATGAATATTTATATTTTCAAATGGAAAATATTCACAAAAATATATTTTATAAATATTTTAAGAAGGCGTTAAATGAAGCAGAACAATGGGTGTGATACCGCACTCAACATTGACCAACTACGGGATACCGATTTTATCAACAACTATTCCCGTATTCGAAATTTTTGATCCGATTAGTGGCGATCGATGGGGGTTGTCAATATCAGGACCTGAATAGTCCGAACAATCGATGGGTAAAGCTTTTCAGAATGCGTAAAAAAACACATTCAAATATAATTTTTTTTTAGATTCCTCGAAGTCTACCGGTCCGAATAGGCACAAAAATCTAAGTATGATCAAAGTCCTGTATTTAAAAGTTACAAGCGGTTCACTCACTTACACATACACACACATATATGAAGGCATAATAACACCCTCCCAGGACTAGTCACTTCCCAAGGGACTCAGAACGACCAGATGTGATAAGAAGAGATTTTTGTGCAAACAGGGGAAACCAATAACTTCGCGATTTTTTAAAAATTTACATTTAAATATTATAAATTAAATTAACCAGCTTAATTTATAATCGAAAAAATTTAATTTTAAAATTAATCGACTAACTAACCGTTTGACGGTTGAATGATTGAATGCCCTAATATTTACGCACGATTGAATACCCTAATATTTACGCACATTCATTACAAATTTCATTTCAATTGTAATAAGAAATAATTTTATATTTCACAACAATTGTTATTTCAATTAAATTTAAAAAGCTGATAACACCGAAAGGTTCTTCCAGTCTTTCAATAATCTGTTGTTTTGTTAGATTCAAGGTGACGCGTCACATTATTTGAGATTTTAGACTGTCTGGTAATTATTTACACACTTCATTCATATCGATGGTCTCAAGTAAAAAGGCCCTGATTCGTATTTAAAAAAAAAAATTAAATTTTTCAGTGATTGTAATCACTATTTAACCCAAATACAATTCGTCAGAAAAATTTTGTGAAATACTATCAGCAATAACGATTTGACAATCAGTTGCTAAAGTTTTATCTTCTCTGTAAAGTTACAATTAAGTGAGTTACGGCTGTTCTACTTGATACCGACGATATGTATTTCTGTAAACTCGTACATATTCTTAGATGCATTTGTTGTTGTTCTTTTGTTCTCTTTTTATAACACTTAATTCACAAACTGTACTGCAGCTGTTTTTATGTTGTATACAAAAATTAAGACTTTTCTTAAACAGAAATTCTTTTATATTTAACAAATAAATATTTTAAAATTATGAAAATACTTATACGAAGTGAATAAATGCTTGGAAGTCCTTGCATGTTTCCAACACATAACTTGGCAGCACTCAACTTGGCATGGACAAAAACAGTCAAAAACAAGGTTGCATTTCATAAAACCTACTTCAAACCAATTGAAAAGTGGTTGCAACAAAATCTTTTTGTATAGCAACACCAGCTTTTAACAGTTGGTTTCAACGTTAAAGCCAGAATTTATTAAAATCATATCAGTGTGAAAAGCCTATTACATACTTATAATGGGTGATTTTTCATGAGATTTCGGAGTTGATTTAATAAATTAACACATTAACTTTAGAGAGATGTATGAAATCCTTATTTCAGTCGGCAGAAAGATCTATTTAATTGAATGTTTAGAGATGATTTGAGGCTACGCCTCACTGGTTCATATCGTGGCTGCAATTTTGGCATACTCTTTCTCTCTCTCTCTCTCTCTAACATATCCACCGGTTTCTCGCGAATAAATTCTGCAATATTAGCTTCCAGTTCGTCAGCCGTTGTGGACTTTTCCCCATAAGTATGAACCTTAAAATATGATATAGAAGTATTGAATCGCAAGATCTAGACGACCATTTGGCCGGCTCCAAATTTGGAATAAACTGTTCACTAAATTATCCTCTCGATTGGACAGGGTGACACCGTCTTGTCAGTCAAATCTAACACTTCTATTTTGGGCAAACAAAAAATTTGTGATTGTTGCACGGAAGCTCCCACCATTCACAATAACGTTCCTGCTTTTGTCGTCTTTAAATATGATAAAAGGTGAATTTCGAAGGAAGCATCGGCGGCTTTTGCAGTGCTTCTGGCAGCTCTTCACACCAAATACGGTGTATCCATTCAACCAGAAATGAGCTTCGTCAATGTTAATAAAATTCAATAATCTGCTAAACGTTATTCGTTTGTGAGTCGAATCATGGTTAATATATGGTGTTTTTTATAGAGTGATACAACTTTGAGTTGACATCACTGCTTTATTTGACCACCCATTTAACAGCTGGTAGTTGCTTTTTGTTTAGTTTACTTTGACATTTTATTATGGATCGACTTACATCAGAGCAACGCGTGCAAATTGTGGAAATTTGTAATCAAAATAATGGTTCTGTTCGTCAAACTTATCGTGCACTTCGTCCATTCAAAATTTTATTTTCCGATGAAGCCCATTTTTGGTTGAATGGGCCGTAAATAAACAGAGTTGTCGCATTTGGAGTGAGGGGAATCCACAAGCATTTGCCGAAACTCCACTACATCCACAGAAAATTACTGTTTGGTGCGCTTTATGGGCTGGCGGAGTCAGTGGCCCATGTGTCTTCAAAAACGATGATGGTCAGAATGTTACTGTTTGTAAAAATTAGTGTTCCAGATTGCGCCTTGTACGCATCAGCCGTGGCGGCCAGATGTTCGAAATCACATTTAAACATTAATGTCATAAAAATTTCTATCCAATAAACACCGTTTCATTGATATCAAAAATATATTAATATGTTTTGCTATGATTTAAACTTGTATCACTATATAAAAAACACCCATTATATAAACCAAACTGAACATGTTTGACAGTAAAAAGTTACACGAAAACGGCTGAGCTGCCACAACCAGTGTTGCCAAAAAGAAAGTTGTACTATAATTTTATTTGTTACAAATTATTCTGTTATAAATATTTAAAATCATCTCTCATATCGAATTCTTTTTCTATTAGTCGCTATCGGCGTATTGTAAAATCGGAATGCATTTTGGTATTTAACGCAGGGCTAAAATTATTTTGAAATAATTTAAGACTCAACACATTAATTATTGTGAGATAAATAAAACGCAAATAAAGATTCCTGGCATTGATTTTCAATTGTAGTATTTTTTAACTTCCTGCCAGGAAAATTAAAAATTTTTTAAAATCGGGAAGTTATTGCTTTTACCTCGTTCTGAAAGATCTCGTTTTAAGGTTTTAGGAAACTTCCCCGACTAATTCTGAGAACCCGTCTCTATGTGTGTCTGTGTGTAAGTATGTGACCCGCTTATGTGACTTTTGAACGGCTCAACCGAATCAAAGCATTCTCAAGAGCTCTCCTGAATTCAGATTTTCTGTGAATTCAAACCGATTCGAACCGGTAAATATCAAAACATCTTGAAAAAAAAGAAATTTTTAAAGTGGTTTTTTCTAATAGTTTTTCAACTGCTTTAGCTCTCAATATTTAAAAATTAACAGCAAATCGGGTCAAAAAAGTCTTATCCGTTCGAGAGATATCACGAATGAAAACATTCGGAAAATGTGACAGTTTTTCTTAAACTCCGAAATTATATATCTGATCAGTTCGTGTTTTCAATTCTTTTATATAATCGAAAAATAAATCAATTTACGCTTATCACGTGGGTATCAGTTGATTTAAAAATTAAAATAATAATATTTTAGCTCGAAATTCCAGAATAGAACATAATCCAAGTTACGATAGTTTTGCGGGTGGCCTTTAGGGTCAACCTTGTCCACAATTTTTTTTTTGCGATTTGTTATCTCAAAGAGTCCGCTATTTATAGAGAGATTTGGATTGTATGTGAGAGGGATGACAAAATCTTATTTTTCGGCCCTGAGTAAGTTTATTTTTATGATGAAAAATGTACTTGAGGCTTCGAAAATATAGATTTATTGCAAATTTTAAAATTAATTGTGTTTTTAGTAAGTCTTATAGAGGATGACTCCTACTAGTGCAATGCATTTCCCCAATCACCAGCGTGTCTAGAAAAATTTTGCAACTCTTCTCAAAATTAAGCCGTCATAAATCTGAAAATTTTCCAATAAATTTTTTTTTTTTTTAGAAAAGTTCCCGCATTTTTCCATGCAAAAATTTTCGAGTAACATTTTTATATTCATCAGTCACTGGATTCTACTGCTAAAGTAGTAGAAAAATATTTTGACCGGCACAATTTTTCTTACATTTTCATAATGAGGTTGACATCTCGTTTTAGTGCCAAATTTTGGAGCAGCTCCACTTTTTGCTTTCTAAAAACTAATCGTCTTTAGCTAATGTTTACTTATGCAACAATGAAGCTTCTAAATATTGTATTAATTCAGAAATGCAGTAAAAATATCGTATATACAAATAAAAATTTCAGAAATATTTGCATTTTCGAGATCCGCCATTTAACATTTTCTTTTGTTTTTTAAAATTTTCTATCACTCTGCAAACTTTCATTTAAGCCCAAATTTTTCCTGTGAATTAATTGATATTGTCAGACAGGGGGATTTCATGACAAAAAAAAAAGCGACACAAAACCGTGTAAACTGCAACATCTGGCAGCGCTAGTATAAGTATAACAACAGGGGTGGTGGAAGTCAGTAACCTATTTAAGAAAATGCATCTTTTTTCCTATTCACTAATAAAACGGTACATGTGTGTGTGTATGTCTGTACATTTGGGCAAATGAATACGAATATATAAAGGTGCGTACCTAAATCCATACATGCAATTACATGCTTACATACACATACATATGTATGTATGTATGTATGAAACACTTTAGGATTTTTTATGTACTATGTATGTATGTGTTTATGTAGGTATACTGCAAGATTTAGTACATACCTGTTTTGTTGACTTGTTGCTGGATTTTAAAGTGCATTTACAAAAATACATGCTTACATGCACACTAAACTTGAATGTGTGTACTCCAATAATATTCACTTTTTAAGAGGCGTGTGCTGATGGATATTTATGTTGCACGTTTGTTATATGCACATACTTACGCCTGTATGTATATAAATACATATGTAACACTAATAACAATCACTATATAAATGAATTTTCACTTCCGATGTACAAACATGTGTGTGTACGTATGTATGTGAGTACCTACAAACTAAACGAAATTTTTGTACGTACTGCCCAAATGACAATTTCCACCTCTAAACAGTTACGCGACCAGACAACAACTGGCAAAAAAAATTCATGCGCATTGTGCTTGCAACATCAATTTGCTGCTGTGAAACAAACGCAACACGAAAGCAGTTACGGGAAGACAAATTTGTGAGAATAAAGCACAAAAGAGAGCATAAACAAAATAAACCACGAGCAATGTAAACAAATCAAACTGACCAATTTTAGTTGGCCTTCAAGAACTCTTACAACATCACAAGACCAAGAATATACAAACATACATAAATCCATACATAAAGCCATACATATCGATGGTCTGCAGTAGAAAGGCCCTAACTCGTAATTTTTCCAAATTGAGTTTTTCGGTGAGTAGAATACATTTTACCCAAATACACCTCGTCACAAACATCATGTAGAATAATATCAATGTATTTACAAACATGTAACAATTTCAAAAGCAGTTGACTATTACAGTGGTCAAATAATGTACATGTAAATATGTATATACATAAATATGTATGGGGATGAATTAATCCAGCTAAATATATTCACCATAAACGTCCACAGAGTTTTGCCACAAATTCTAACAGAATTGTAGCAGCAGAAATTTAACACAACTTAACAAGAGAGTTTGTTGTTTTTGTTATGATGTATTCTTTGGCGCTGTGATGCCACCTTTACAATTAATATTGGTTGGCATTAAGACTAAAATAATTTGAAATAATAATGACTTATCTGAAGCAGCCTGTTAAATACAATTGTATTGAGTTAAGCACCATCTAGTGGCGAGTAGTAAACGAAATTGTATATACAACACTTAATATAGAAGAACGGTTATTTAATACATACATACACCTCTACTCCTATACACACATCCCTTATAGGAAATATCAGATGTGGCAATTTTAAATTGGTTTTTCTTCCATTTTTCGGTAACATGGCAATTTTTATTTCTGCTTATATTTCACGGACCATATATTTTATTTTATACCGTCAGGTGAAAGTGAATATTATACCAGCACCGGTGACGGTTCTCGGGGAAGCAGGCTCCTAAGCGAAATATAGTCTCTCGCTTACCATATTAGCCTCAAAAATTCCTTTAAACTAGTTCTTATCAAATTAACCTTTCTTAAGTTCATTCATATTTTTTTTAATCAAATATATATAATTTTTGTGCATTTTGTGGCAATTCGAAGGGTTCGGAGAAAAAAATTTCGTTATATAAGCATTAAACACAATAAGGACAGCAGGCAACACGAACACCGACTACGAAAGCCGTTGTCGTAGTCAGCTACTTAATTATTTTTAAGACGACACCACCAAATCAATAACCATGTGTTGTTGTTTGTAGTAGAATTCTCTTCAAACGCCAGTGTAGCCGCTTTCATATATGTAATACTTTTAAATAGTGTTGTTCCAATAAAATATATTTAAAGTCCACAGTATATGACAAGAAATCATTTCATTAGCTCGGAAATATAGTTTGTTGTTTCCTTTTGTAAAAGAAAACAATATATTTTCAAGTTTACATTAATTGAATTTATTTATATTATACTGGCAACACTGCATCTGCTCATTGTCGCTCACCAAAATAGAAATTGGTTTAATTTGACTACAACAAACAAAAGCAGCAGGGACAACAACCAGTAGCCGTGTTGCCTGTGGTAGTAAAAATAATCATTCACATATACCCACATGGATTCTATTTTTGACAAGTTGTAGTCTGTAGACTGCTGTCATTATTGTGTTTAGTGCTTTAGATTTAGTTGAATTTTTAAGTCTACTTTCACAACAATTACCAAATAAAACCTGACATATTTAAGTAGTCGGGGAAGAAAGTCACCGATATCCGAACACGAATCGGTAAATTTTTTTTTCAAGTTTTATTGTATATTTATTTTATTTCGCAACATTGAGTTCGCGTGGAATTCCCAATTGCACAAAATCTAATCCTGTATTGCAAGGTTGGGTAGATCAGAGATTTCGGGGGAGTATTATTCTTCTTCTTGCACGAAATAGCCTGTACTTTTTCTTCTGGCTGGTTTGAACATGTAATTAAGTAATCAGCTGTTCGAGATATAAACAATAGGAAAACAAAATTACGAAGACTAAAAACCAGAAGTCGCAAACGCCAAACCTCTTGGGTAATTATTGTTTAAGTGCAGCCAGCCCACTGGCCGTTTACTCTCTTTCGAGAGTTTTGTGACCCACTCGCGCTACTTAACTTCTACTCCTCAGACAACTGTATACGAGTACGGTTCTTCTGAAGAATGCTGCCGTCGTGTACAAGCAGTCACGGTAACATATAAAATTCAGGTTAACAACATCGTCGACATGTGGTCGTCACCCGACGGGTGTCTGTACACAGATACTTTGCACATTTGCTTTGCCAAGTACACATAATTGATATATAATAAATGAACTTAAATCAAATGCCACATTATAATTTGGAGGAACAAAACTGCTTGATGCACGAGGACGCAGTTTGTTTGGAACTATTTTTAATGTTTCTTTGTTAAGGCAATAACTTGCAGAACTTAAATATGTATGAGATAGATTAACAACTTCAAAAATAACACTTACATTGCGTTGATTGTATATGAGAGTGGATGCCCAAGCTAATGAGTCGCAATTTTTTGCAGGATTCTTGATGGCTCTGCGCATCCAACGCACTTTCACTTGAAATTCCGCACATGTTTTGAATTAATTTTAAACTTTATCACTTCAACAAGGAAAACTTTGTGCTTAAAACTTTTTTTATTTCATTTTGTATTAATTTTAAATTTTATCACTTCCACAAGCAGCATTTTGTGCTCAAACCTTTTCACTTGATTTTGTTTTATTTTTTAATTGTCATGCTATTGTTTTGGTTTACGCAATGTTGCCAGATCTATGTTAATATGAAATGAAATTTGGCGGCATTATGAAAATCGGCAAAAGTCTGTTGTAAAAGTAAGTTGACATCGATGGAAATGGAAAGTCGAATTGAAAACAATTCCGAACGATTGCTGCGGGGTCTACGTGTTCGTTATGAATATTTGCGAGCTTCAATATTTAATTATTAGAATGCTGAAAAATTTCATATTTTAAGAACTAAAAAGGAACTGTCACAAACATAAACAACAAATACACAATATTGTATTATTACACGGTTAGACGACGCTTACAACAGTATTACGAGCATGTGAATTGAACAGTTGCTGAATTGAAATGGTTTTGCAAAATGATATTCATTCATTCAGTTCGGTTTTCTAAACATTTTATTATTATTATTATTATTAATATTATTTTCTAAAAACAATATAACAAAAGATTTAATTCTAGAGATAAAACAACAAAATATTACGTATTATGTAAAATGTTGTATGTATGAATGATGGTAGAAATGATTGATGTCTTAGAGAATGCAGTATTTGCTACAATACGAAAGCTTTTTCTATTACATGAAGACTTTAAGGTTGACAGAACATAAGCAGAAAACAATAAAATTTTTTTAAAAAATTTTGATCAAGAATTTATCTTTCAATTATAAATTTGCTAATTTATATAAATTTATATGTATGTACTTATTTATAATTAGTTGAGGCAATTCAAATTCTAGTGAAATGTTTCAAGTTTATTTATGAGTGTTTAGTGGATTAACTATAATATACGACAACACTGTACGATATTTGAACAATGTGTATCCGAGGAACTTCTATTAGTTACATGACTACTATCGTTTGTCTGCAAATATACAAAAGAGATTAAGAACAATACAAAAATCATAATGAAAATATTTGCAAATGTTATTGATTTATGAATATTTATTTCTTAATAAAATATTTCAATTATTCAAAACTTAGATTTCAGTAATAATTTAAAACATTCCCATAACGATAGATTTCACGATCATACTCTGATCGTTTTGTATAGCAGAGGAATGAAATACAACGATTTCTCAACACTGGCCGGTTCATGTTTACCAGTATGTGATCTATTTCTATTTATATTTTCATAATTTGCTGAGATACAGGACAGCTGTGCGTGCTGCCTTCTACGAATACTAATTTTATAAAAGACAGGGGAGTTCCTAAACATCAAAACAATTTGTAATGCCGCCACTTTACACATCACAATTTTAGGAGATCATGCTAAATGATTGGGTCTCCCTTACAATGATTATTGCCCCAGTTGCAATGACAAGAAGGAGAGTATTATATATCTCCTTTGCCCCTATCCTGCCATGCAGGTTTGGCACCTGCAGTGCCTTATTAGAACGTCCTTCAGAAGCATATCAGAGCTGTCAGACACTGTGAATGCGTGCATTCATGTCTCATGTTGCCCTATAAAGTTTCACTATGCTCGATATTCTTCAGTTTTTTCCACTAAGATCAAGATTAGGGAAAGCCAATTAAAGCACTATATGATTATCCCAACCGTAATCATTATATCAACCCAACTCTTAAGCCTTTTTCGGATGCCGGCTAGCCCACACATTTTTTTTTTCCAAACGAGCACACTTTAAAATAAAACGCATCGATTGTGACTTCAATTATAGAAAACACCTACTAATTAACTTCCCAGCGCTATAAACGAAGAGATCAAAATATTATACAAAAAACAGCCTTTCAGGTTCTTCAGCATCATACAACAGAAAACATAAACAGGACATACAATTTGAAAATGTTATATGAATTTTTTGCTTACACAAAACAAGCCGATAGTCCTGACTGGTATATATTGCTCATAAAAATTATATTTATTCTTACAGTTTATGTATAAGACTAGGCATATAAATAAATTGTTTTTGTTGTACTAAATGCTACAGAGGAAAAAGAAATTTCATACAGATCAATTTGGTTAGCCGCATGCAATGCAAAATCCTATTAAATTTATTAGATTTAAAAAAATTTATAACTTGCGCGTTAAGCTAACCCGTTTTGAGAAGCATGTGATTTCAAATCACATTCGCTTTTAAAAGCGCACGTGATTTTTTTGGTGTTCTGTAGATCACCAGCGAAAAGCTGTTTTCATTTTTATTATTTAGTAAAATGTAATTGAACGTGTTGCTAAACAACACAATTAATATATATATATATATATATATATATATATATATATATATGTATATATATTTAAAATAATATAAATAATATTAAAATAATATAAATAAATAAGTAATAAATAAGCACAAAAAAAAATAATTTTCTTTTAAATTTGATTTTGTTTTAAGTGAAATAATTAATTATTCACGTAATTTTTTTAACGTTCACCATAAAAAAATCGAAAAAATAAAAAAAATAAAATTATCACGAAACTGATCGTTTTGAAAAACTGTGGAGGAAATACATCTTTTCTATAAAAAACAAATTATGGACGTAAAACGCAATAATTATGTAGTAGAAACATTTTGGAAACAAAAACAAAATTAAAAAAATTTTTTTTTTTTTTTATAAAAATCAAGTTCTGGTTCACACACTTCAAATTTTGCTACCCAAGTGCAAGCTATAGAACATAATGAAATTGCAAATTTGAAATAAAAGGAATTTGTTTAGACCACAGGCTATTACGCTTTTCTCTATTTTCTGGTAAGTTGTGTTACTGAATATGTTCATATATGCAGTATCTACTGTATTTAATATTGTGAAAGTTGTACTACAAAAATTATAGACTTTTCAGATGTTTTGATCATTTTTGTGTATGATGATTCAGAATAATAATGATTTTACTAATGAAAAGAGTATATTATAGGGTATTAGCCCTGACTGGCCTTGTAAACTGTGATCGGAAACGGAATGACATCCTTTTTAATTTCATTAGCTAATTCCGTTCTGTGATATGGTTGAATATCTTGTTTCTAATTTAACTATCATACTAGTGTATTGTGATATATGTGATTTTAATATGTCATGCTTTTTGGAATATTATGACATGATTATGAAGCATGCACTAGTGCTGAAATTATATTAAAAGCAATGATCATGTTACTGTAAATAATACAAAAGTTTTTTATATAAACCTTTAAGCTGAATACTTCCAAATAATCACTGCGATATCCGATTTGTTTTTAATTTTGTATACGCTTTTCTAATGTTCTATTTATATTTTTTTTAGTTTTTTTTCTCAATTAATCTTTATTTATAATATATTTATTTAATGTATATAATTTATATTTTTGTTTGCAATATAATTTTCAAAAGGATTTTAAAAAGGACGTGAGTTTGTTGGTAGTTGTTCGTTTCAAATAAATAATAGGTGTAAAGTATATTTTCTAGAATTTGCTTTACATAATAAGTGTTTCTTGTTTGTTTTTTAATTTAAAAAATGAACTGCTACAAATTAAAGGTTTGTTTTTTTTCAAGTTTGAAAACTTAAAAAAGTACGTATTATTGCAGTAGTTTATATTGAGTTAAAATGGTAGTTATTGTTTCGCCTGTAGTTAACTATAATTAAATAAATAAACGTTTTATTAATCTAAATACTAATGATTACTGCAATTTAAATATATTTTAGCGGGGTGTTTGGGTTCATAAATTGTGGGAATTTATACTATTACTCATTCTTATTTTTCCTTATAATTGCTTGAAGTTATATTATAGCAAACAAGTATTTTTCTTTAAATAGTCCTTGTAAGTTCTGAATGCATTTTGCAGTGTGTTTTCTGATTTTAATATATTTGCTAAATATATTCCTTGGAATTGAGAAATTTAGCTTAATTTACTAAGGACAAATACATAAAATTAATTTACCCATTTGGCTAGTACATCCTGAAATAAAAAAAAAATATAACATAAATCAAATTGAGCAAGCTTGAAATGGCAAGACTGACCTTAATATCATCCATTTCTTCATCTGACGAGGAGTGTGATAGGCCATTGTAGGTCTTAAAAGTCACATTCTGCATAAACGACTTCAATAAACTGGCGCTGAGCTGGCCAAATTTGTAGGGAACCACAGGATCAAAATCGCCATGACATTGGAATATCTTAAAGCATAAAATTTTTAGTTAATATCTACTGAATCATACGTAAATATTCATACGAATTATTAGAATACTAACGGGTATATCGTCAGTATTTGTTTTTAGTCCCGGAAATTGTTTATGCAAAGGCAACCAACACGATAGAGCGACTACACCGGCCAGCGGTTTATTATACGTTAGCGCTGAATACAGTGCCAAAGCTCCTCCTTGTGAGAAACCTCCCACTACAATACGATTTGATGGTATACCCTTTTCAATTTCTGAATTAATCATTGTTTGTATATTTTGGGAGGCCGACTTGATGCCTTCTTCATCTTCGGGTCCCGAAATATCTAGTGTTTTTAAATCAAACCATGAAGGCATGCGAAATCCAGCATTTAGCGTAACGGGCTGAGTAGGTGCAGTTGGACAGACAACTTTCATGCTGGGAGGTCTAATAGCAGCTAAAGCACTACTCCAGCCATGGCTAAGGATGAAGAAATTTTTATATTTAGTACTTGTATTTAGTTCCAGTTGTTTTTTCATAATTTCCTACATCCCTTTTTAATATTATTGAAATTAATATGCAATATTGATCATGACTTTATGAATTTAATTATTAAATGAAATTGATATATAGAAAAAAGATGTCGGAAAGACATCAAGTCCAATTGTCTTTTGAACTTGTTTTTACATTCATACAGGAGAGCATTTTGTTCCATGTTATGCAGTATACTTATTTTATATTTATTTTTTAAATAAATATATAATAATTTCGCGGATATGCTGTAATAACTTAAGTATTAAAATATAGATGTAATAAATTATTTTTTTTATGAGTAGGACCAGCACTCAGGGGCAGCCTCTACTCATCCAGTACATTGCGCTGGAAATGGGAAAGGTGGGGATAGTGTTAAGAGGACAGATTGGAAGATAAAAAGTTAGTTTTAGCTATTTTTACTTCGTCGGTAAAATTTTGTTGTTACAGATACCAAGAAGGGTGCTGTATTCTGCTCTTTTCTACATGACGCTGTTAATCGCTGTCAGCGACCAGTGATATGCCTTCGTCAGCCGACAACAATTAACTCAATCCTGCACAAAAAATTCGACAACATATTCATGACTCAGTGCGGAGTCGAACACGTGATATATGGCATCGTAGTTTTGTATGTAATAATATAACTATTTTGAAAATATTTTCATCGATGACTGTAATATAGTTTTAGAACAATCATTTCAGTGTCACATTCTGACGTCCTGCGTCGCTCAATATTATAAATATATTAAGAAATTTACGTACGCCACTGCATATTTCTACATGTATGTATGTAGGGTACCTATACTAAACAGATGATAATCATATTATATGTGCAGGGAAATACTATCGTTTAATGCAAAACTAACGAAACAATAATGCAATAAATATTAAAAACAAAGTAATAGAGAACAAAAACGACAGCCGATTCATAAGCCCTACAATGATTTAATTCCTGATTAGATTAACACTAAAAGTGATAAGTAAAACTATTTACCCTGTATCACCGAGACCATGCATGAATATGAGCTGGAAAATAATCACTGTTTTAATACAAATTTATACAATGCTAAGGAAAAAATGTTAAGCTTACCGTTGAAGTTTGTTTTGTAGTTGCCTCTATAATAACTGAACCGATGGACATGATGTTGTTTAGACCAACGACCAAACTAGCAAAATAGGGTACGAGCTGTATATTAATTGTAATACTTTTATTTATGGAGTGTTATAGAACTATTGCAGTTGCTAGTTGATTATTTATATGAGCAGTTTAGAAACTCTTTTTGTAGCTTCAGGAATAGTTGTACATGTGTATATATATAAATAGCAGTTGCTGCACTAAAATGACGGCTGCTGCAGTGTTAAGATTTCGTTCTTAACCAGGTACTTTCAATTGCTTACGATGATGGTTTAAGTTAACAAGTCCAAGAAATTTTCTAGCTTGTTGCCAATTAAAACCACAACCAAATTGCTGCGAATAAACCAAATACATATACTTTTAAAAACTTATAATATCAAAGAAAATGCACATATGGTTATGAATTATTCATTAGATTATGCGAAATTCCAACTCGTAAATGCAAACATAATCATTAATATGTGGCACTACGAAAAACATATACATAATATTCTGCAGTTTCAAACTATATTGATTTTTGCATTATCCGCTATTTGTTTTAATTTACAAATTGTCTTCTTACATGTATGATATTTCCAAACTTATTTAATTTACATAAAAGAAACTCAAGATATGTTTGAAATTCACTATTTTTTTTAATATTTTCTTAATTATTACCTTTAAGTTGTTTTTATAGCGTTTAACAAATTGCCTTTCTTCTACGCGAAAAAGAATTTCACATCAGCTGGACGAAACAGAATTGTTTTAAAGTTTGCACAATTGCCACAGTGTGAGTGCGACTGTGTGGTAATAAGTTTACGGTTGATTTTTGACAACAAGAAACAGTGTTGGAAAGTGTAAAAAGTCAAACTCAGAGCTGCATATAGAAATCTATTGCCGTTAGATAAAGAGAAGCAACCAAAAATTAAATATTTGTTCGAATATTTACTAGAGTAGAAATACAACATATACAACGCTTGAAATGAATTTCAATTAATACCAAATTGTTTGCTAAGTTTCTTTACTGTGTAATACCAACACTGGCGTAAGCAAAACACATACATATATTGTTTAGACTACCATTTATTAAACACAATACTGACTATACGGAAAATTGTGTTACCGCTGAAGCATTGCAATTATTAAAATATACATAAAACAATTAAGTATATAAACATATTAAGTTTGGGAACCTCTGTTATTAGCAAATAAACTTTATTTTATTTGTATTATAATTTATTTAACATAATTTAACATGTTTGTTTAAGATACGAAAACAATAAAATGTGTGAAGTGTTTGCTACAGTCGTTTTTTCGAATATCTACGAACTTGTTTTTAATATATTTTGATATATTTATATTTAATCAATTAATATATTGTGTATATCATCCTATAGCCTACCAAAAGTAAATTTTAAAGTAGAAGCATTTCTATAGTTATGCTTGATTTAATGTAATGGACTGTAATATGTAACATTAATAGTTTTAATAAAGACAACGAGTGTTTGCAGAGGTTAAGTTAATTATTTTCATAAAAAAATTTTTTATTGTCCTTAAAAGTCGCTCCTCAACTATTATTGATATCCTTGAATTTGTTGACACTAGTTTAGTCTACTTGAAAATAAAAGGATTTTATCTTAACTGACAATTGAAAATGTCAAGGGAAAGAGCACTTAAGCTAAAATTTCATATGCTGTACTCCCGTAATGATACTTGACACGACTTTCATGTTTTGACAGATGGAGCAAATTATCGTCATATAATAATTTTCGAAGGGCACATCGCATAAGTTTGTTTTTGCGTTTATGACTCGATATTTAAAAAAGATATTAAATGATCACAATGTTTCCCAAACACGTTCATATAGAAATATTCCATATGAGAGGTCTGTTCAAAACACAAGGTAAATTTTGAAATTTGTCGGACTACGCACATTTCATTAGCGTTTTCATTTTAGTTTAAATACATAATTTTTATCGTTCTGCAAACTATTTTCAGAAGTTCATACCCTTTTTAAATTTTTTGATTTATTTTGTTTTTGCAGATATAATATTTTAATAAGGACTTTTATTTCTTTGCGGAAATAATTTTTGTTATCTGATCTTTGTATTTTTTCCAGAAATATTTTTCATATTCATAAATTTTTTTAATTTTTTGGCAGAAATAACTGTCATGATCTGATTTTTAATTGTTTGCAGACATAAATTTCAAGAAATTAAAAAAGAACTGAGAAAAAATATTTTTAAAGTGGGTTTTTTAAAATACTTTTTAAACGGCTAATCAGCTCTCAAGATTAAAAACCACGTCGGCCACTGCAAATTGGGTAAAATCTGGTTTCTGAGATATTGTGAAGGAAAATATTTCGCAAATTATATATCTGTTCAGTTAGTTTTCTCGATTCTATTAGAGTAATCGAAAAATATATCAATCACCGTTTATCACGTGGGAGTCCGTTGATTTGAAAACTGAAACAATAGGGTTTTTAAGCTCGAAGAGCTTAAAAGCATAAAAACCATGTTATGATAACTCTGGGATTAAAATTAGCGAGAAATTACAGGGATGTATTCGAATATTATTGTAAATTCTTTTTGTAAGAAGTTCTGTTGGCTGAAGTAGTAAGACTCAAGACTACGGATGCCTTAGATCGGCTCGGCTCAGCAGGTGAATGTCTTTTCTGAGAAAAGCCAAAATTTATCTTAATTTTCGAACAGACAACGTACTTTTAAGATTTTTTTTTTTGGTTTGGACTAGCCCTCACGGGATGAGCCCTACATATGCACTGCATTGTAGCAGAACGAGAATGGAGGGGATAGTGTTAAGTGGTCAGATGAAGCCAGATTAGGGGAGAGAGAGAGAGAGATAGAGATAAAATTTGTTGCTGCAATTTTTACTTTTTACTTTGCCGGTGTATTTTTTTCCCACACATACCGATGAAGTATGTTGTTTTAGTACAGGACGGTGTTTGTCCACGTCGGTAGTGTTCGTCGACCAGTGCGGCGCCTTCGTTTTTGAAACAAGGCTACAACAATTAACACACCCTACTGCAAATCAAAAAAAAATCGAAATCATATTCACGACTGATTGCGGATTCGAACTTGGGTTCACTATTTCAGTCAACAGCCCAATTTCTTTATAACGTTACCAGCTGTGGATAGAGGCTGCTTTGGGAAACTTTTAATACTTTAAACATATTTAATATCGATTCACGAGCTGTGGATAGAAGCTGATTAAAATTAAATACGATGATAACAAAAATTAAAAAAACGTATAATTTATAATAAACAAAAGCACTTACCGCAGATCCTGGGTTCAATTCAGCTTCCCTTAAGACACCATTTTTCAAATGTGTATGCGAAAAACAAATTTGTTTGATTTCATGAAATATTTTTTATTTTTTATTTAGCATCTGAAATATCTTTTTTAAATCAATTTTTTTTCTTTCTTTTTTTTTGTAGTTTAAAAATTAAAATTCTATTTATCCAATGCATTTTATTTCATTTTGCTTTACCACACATTTATTTTTATAACTTTCAATATTTTTTATATATTTAAATAATTCACATTTACAATAAGTTTTATATTCTTGCTTTAAATTATCTTCCTCCTGCTTAAAATTATGCAAATATTAAGCGATTTGTTTAAAAGTCTTTATAACATGTAATAAGTATTTGTTGTATTTGTTAATGTTTTAAATTTTGTTTTAAGGTTTTATTTCTTTTTCAGATTTAGTTTTGAAAACTGTGTAGCATTTTGTAATTATTATTTCATAATTTGTTTTTGGTCATTTCTTTTAGTTAGTTTTTTTCTTGTTTCTTTGTTAAAAAATATGTTGCCTTTTTTTTTTTTGTTATATTTATGATAAGAAATATTTGTATTTGTATTCATATTGATTTCAGTTTTGAAAAAGGGCGGGTATTTTATTTTGAATAAGTTTTTGTTATTGTTAAAGGTGTAAACAGTGATTATGAGTGATTTTGTGAAAGTGATTGATTTTCGTTTAGGGTGATTTGTTTTGTTTCTCTTAATATACGAGTATTTAAATTGTTTTAAAGCTTAATTTCTTTGAAACTTGTTGGCGCTTGATATTTTAATTTGTTAGTTATTAATTGTATATTCAATATTTATTTGCGTTTCCTTACTTACGCAAAGTTATGCCAACTTAAGCAAACGCCGGTTAACTTCGCATAAGACAGGCGAGGCGGTCTATTGTTTTTGTTAAAACCAAAAGTATACGTTTATTTAAATCTACATTTGAAGCTTTTTGTTAAGGTTATTTTGTAGTCCTATAAAATTTGTGGGCCTCGTTTTCTGATACCCTTCACCTCTGCTGGAAAAGCTTAAAATGGTTGTCTGTCATTTCGGACCGATTCAGTGTTCAGAGCTAAAAAAATTTAACCAAAAATGAGAAGGGAGTAAAATTAATGCTAAAAAAACTCAACCCGTAATTGCTGGAGAGCAGCTGATCACCCATATTTGCCGTTTGGATTTGCTCGTGAAAATGCTTACACTCATAGAAATTCTTTGAGTTTAACGCGATTGGTTTATTTTTATTTTTCAAGTCGACGACTTTATATTTTCCCCCATAAATAAATTTATTGGAAATCTATGAGTCGCAACTCTCGAAAGAGAGAAAACCCAATCAGTGGTCTGGCTGTACTCAACAAATAATTGCGAACGGGTCTTGGTGTTGGCTGACTCAGAGTTGCTTTGCCGTAGAGTAGAATTATTTCACAAGAATTTTATCGAGAGTTCACTGTAACCAAATTGTAGCTCCAAGTTAATATAACAGTTGTTTTCTAAATATAGTAAAGCCTTCTGTTAAAGAGTATGTCCTTTAACACTTTACACACTGACCTTGAATTAAAATATTTTTTATTTAACTGATTAATCATTTAGAAAGAAAAATTAGTTAAAATTTTTTTAATTGTCAAACCATTTTCAAGGGTTGTTATTCACAACTGAATGGCTGAAGTAGTAGAGCAACAGACTACGATGCCTCAGAGGCCGAGTTCGACTCCGCACTCAGTTATGAATTTGGTGTCGAGAGTGTTAATTGTTGTCGGCTTGTCTCAATGACGAAGGCAAAGCACTTGTTGCTAAATATTACCAACAGTAATTAACACCGTCATGTATTAAAGAGCAGAATACAGCACCCTTCTTCGTCGGTACCTGGAGCGAAAACAGCTGCACAAAATTCTCTATCTTCTAAGCCGTCCTCTTAATACTATCCCCTTCTTAACCAGTTCCAGCGCAATGCATTGCACAAGTAGGGGTCGTCCCCTGCGTGCTGTTCGTATTCATAAAAAAACAACATATAGAGAACACATTTTTAGGGAACGGTTATTTACGATTGAAACTGAGGGGAAAACACTTCGTGAGAAAAAGCATTCACGATAAGGCTGATAATTTATTTAATTATCATCCAGCCACCGATTTTTGTAAAATTTTATATCCAAAAACGATACAACTTTCTTTTTAGCAACTCTGTTCCGGGCAGCTCAGCTGTTTTTCTGAAACATGATGCTTTGAAGAACACATCCAGTTCGCATTATTTTTTATGAATATGGCAGTAAGTCTCTAGGAAGTTAATTGTTTATAAACATATTACAAATATACTTTATATGTTTCAATTGTTGGTGAAGGGTATATGAAATTCGGCATAGCCGAATGTAGCACACTCTTTTAATGGTTTTTATCAAACTACTTATTTAAAAATAGACATATTTAACAAGGCGCTGGCGTTGTTACAGCCACAATTATTTTTCCAACTGCGTATTTAACAAAAAATAGGTTATTTTGTTGTCATTTTTCATATGGAGTTTGACAGTTCGCTTGCCATTTGACGATCAGCTGTTCTAATCAGTTTACCTTGTTAAATAGGCCTTAAAATATGTTAATTGGAACAACTACTTTAACAGAGTTTTGTGTTTTTTGTTTGTTTGCTTAATTGTAAAACAAAAATAAAGTGTTTGAATTCTTTTTTACTTAAATTAAAAATTTTGTTTTAAACTATTCTTTTGTAAAAAATATAGTTTGTCTTTTTTCCTGTGACAGAATTAAACTTAACATTATAAAATAGAATAAATTGACTCAGTTGTCATGTTAATAAATGATTAATTTATAAAAAAAGAATCTATTTTAAGTCAATTAAGAAATTCACAAGGTTGCACTAACTGTTGTCAAATTGTTGGTATTTTTTTTTTTGTAAATTTAATTTGGTTGCTTCATGTCAATAATAGTTTTATGGCATTTGAAAAACTTCAGCCACAGTTAGTGCGCAACCATAAACTCCTTTAGTATATGTACATGTGCATGTAGTATATACGATCATATATGTATATATTTAAGTACATGTGTATGTGTTTAGTAAACCGATTTTGTAAGCCAAAATAGTTTCGTTATAAAAAATAATATTTTAGAGATTTTTACAGGAGGCTTTTTGCTTGCATTAACTGTATAAAGCGGCCAATAAAATAAGTTTCAAATTGGCTTACAAAATCGGAATTAATTCTTATTTTTTTATTTAATAGTCTAGATAATATTTTTGGCTAATGATTTGAATTTCTTTGCAATTTAATTTTAATTTATTATATAAACAGGTTTTACTTAATCCCGACTTTTAATTATGACTACCGGGCCATTCAGAATTGAACTATTATTTTTGATGCCTTCAAGGTCAGCACTTCCATTAGCTAAACCCTTTAGCACATCGTACAAATTTGCTAAATCCGGCGTGTTAATAGATGCAGTACTATTCGACATTAGTACCCCCAGTAGCAGTTAGGGAAAGCCTGTTTTTTATTTTTATTTTTATATGGTTAATGCAGAGGCGCATTTATTTTACACGGTGAATATAAGACTTTTTTCTTGCCAGTTTTTAATTATAGTAAAACTAGTAAATCGGCTGTGCTGTCACTTTATAGGAACAGTTTGACTTGGTCGGCTTTTACTGTCGAGAAATTGAAAAGCAGATATTTCTCCAATTTTGAAAATTTTGCTTTTTTCACAATTCAGAAATTAGGGGCAAACAGATGGCTTTGTTTACTTGATGTTTTTGTGTGTGTATTGAGAAAAGTAGGAAGGAGAGATGAAAAATAGACGTCGTGTACTACAAACTTCGTCTGTCTGCCTTTGAATTTCACGATTGTAAAAGGGGACTTGGCTAAGTCCAAAAACAGCTGATATTATTGTTGGTACAGTTTTTTATTGAACCAGAAGTTTGCCAAAATTCGTACAGTGTAATCAATACTTATATATCGTCACTTAAAATGCAAAATAGCGTAACATAATTTTTCAAGAGTTTTCAGGAAAAGCAAATAACTTTATAAAAAGGAAACTTCTTGAAAATTAAAAAAAAATCAAATAGTTTTAATTTAATCTACAGTTGAAAGGTGTTTGTTTCAATATTCCAATTAGTTTCCATTTTTTAAAAGATTTTTGCTTCCCCTATTCTTTTTTGGAAAATGATAATACGTTATTTTACATTTTTAGTGACGATATGTTTTTTTTAAATTTTATATGCAACTTGAGAGCATCAAATCTCCGGTCACTCTTTAATTTTGCATTCGTTGTCACGGTATAAAATACATGCGCCTCGGTTAATCATATTTCTTATTAACCCTGCCATACACGATGTGTTTTTTACAGTTAATATGTCAAATTTATCACTACAAAATACACGTACTTGTCATTTGGAAATTCTTTTATTGTTATTTAAATATCAGTTGTGTAACTTTTTTAGCATCCCTGAAATAGTAACGTCTAAAAGTACCCGTTACTTTTTCAACTGTCAGTCAGATTGATATATAAGCGGCAAGCTCTTTTTAGCTGTCAAGTGAATACATTCTTCTAATTTGTCTTTTCATGGTAGCGGACAGAATGTGTAGCCATGCGATATAGTTCTTGAAATATATGTAAAACCCCTTGCAGAGAGTGATTTTTTTGCAACTTTCATTTTGGCAACACTGTTTTCAACAGCTCAGCTGTTTTCAGTTTGATCTACAATTTCAAGATGCAACGCAAAGCATCTCTGAGCCAGTCAACATCAAGACTCGTTGGAAATTACGTTTTAAGTGAAGTCAGACTACTGATCATTTACTTTCTTTCGAGAGTTTTCTCTCTCATTCGCACTAGTTAACTTGCACACGGTCCTTCTGAGGATTACTTCAGCCGAATTTTGACTTGAGTAACAGAATAGCGTAGGAAAATAATTTAGCCATGAATCGACTTGCAAACGAGCAACGCTTGCAGATTATGGAATTATATTATGAAAATTCATATTCGTTTAAGAGAGTGGTGCATCGTGCGGAGTTTTGTGTTAATCGCCGAAGCTCATTTTTGCTTGAATTAACAGAAATCGCCCATTGAAATGAGGCTTCTAGAGCTGTATTTTATTTTTGACAGCTGAGGTCCCATATCTTCCAAACCAAAAGCGTCTGCTATATAAAATATTATAAATTTTAGAAAAACTAATCGGTGATTTAAATCTCTCAAATATTTATTAGGAATTAGCAGGCTAAAGTTACGATTTTAATAACTCTACCTTAAGAAAAACTAAAGTCGCATATAGAAAATAGAAGAGCACATGGTATTTTTGAGAGTTCGTGCTGCATATACAGACGTACATATAACAGAGCTTGTTGGCGATTGTTGTCTTCCTGTGGCTACCCAGTATATTCCCGCACCATGTGTACGTATAAGGTGTTTCTTATAGAGTGATACAACTTTGAGTTGGCATAACTGCTTTATTTGACCACCCATTTAATAGCTGATAATTGGTTTTTGTTTAGTTTGCTTTGACATTTTATTATGGATCGACTTACACTAGAGCAACGCGTGCAAATTGTGGAAGTTTTTAATCAAAATAATGGTTCTGTTCTTCAAACTTATCGCACACTTTGTCCATTCAAAATTTTATTTTCCGATGAAGCCCATTTTTAGTTGAACTGTCACATTTGGAGTGAGGAGAATCAACAAGCTTTTGTCGAAACACCACTACATCCACAGAAATTTACTGATTGGTGCGCTTTATGGGCTGGCGGAGTCATTGGCCCATGTGTCTTCAAAAACGATGATGGTCAGAATGTTACTGTTTGTGAAAATTGGTGTTCCAGATTGCGCCTTATACGCGCCAGCCGTGGCGGCCACATGGCCGAAATCATATTTAAACATTAATGTCATAAAATTTTCTATCCAATAAAGACCGTTTCATTGATATCAAAAATATATTAATATGTTTTATTATGACTTAAACTTGTACCACTCTATAAAAAAAAACACCCTTTATTTAGGAATAGTTGTTTAGCACTTCTTTTTAAATTTTAAAGTGTTTTTTCCTAATTTTTTTTTTTAATAATTTGGACCGTTACACAGAATTACAAACTTATAAATTGAAACATCGTGTATGGCGGGCTTAAGAAAACTCATATTTTAAATTATTTTTTTTATCAACTTAAAACTAAAATCACAGAAAGAAAAGGTTGAAATGAAACGTCTATAACAGGAACTAAATTTAATTACAAAATAATTATTATATTTAAAGCAGAAGTTATTGCAGTAGTTATAGTATTTGGTAGTCAGTGTTAAGTAGTTTCAACAGCAATACGAGTAAAATTAAAACAGAATCTAATTAAAATGTTTTTGTTTTTTTTTAGAAAATAAACTACAGACTACAGTTAGAGTAAATCTAATTAGAAAAATAATAGTGAACTTTAAAACTCACGGTATTACAAAAAGGTTTGCTGTTTCTCTGTGTGTGTCTTTCAAACAGTGACTAGATTTTGCAAAATTATTCTATTATCAGACAGCGTGGCAAATGATCTTTTAAATATTCAAACAGTTCTTGTGATGCACCCGGACAGTTGGTCAATTCGAGCTCTTGCAGATGTCTCAGCTGTATGAGACTGGAGAGACCCGACGACGTGAGCAGTGGACAGCCGGCTAACGATAGAACTTGCAAGTTGCGCATTGAACATAAGTGTTGTAGACCGAAATCGCGAACTTGTGAGCACCAACGCAGGAATAGCGCCGTCAGAGACAGCATAGTCGAAATGTAGCCGACTCCGATGTCCGTGATATGAACGCATCTAAAAAGAAATAAATAGAAAAAATATTACACTTTATTCTGTAACCATTTGACAAAGTCACGCCAGGACAATATCAAATACTCCTTTTCTTCAGTACTGGCTTTCGCTATACTCAACGCCATTGAGAGTAGCCATAGAATGTCAGAAGTAGTTAATTGTGGTTCATGTCTTGACATGACGTCTAGGAATAATTACAGAATAAAGGGGGCCATTAAAATGAGTTTTGTAAGGTATATCTCTATTATAATTTATAGAAACATTCAAGGAAAGCTTGAGCTTTTTATTAAATGGACACAGAAATGTCATGCATTTAAAACAATTTAATCCTCAGGCTGGTAGTGGGGTATGGACGTGTTCTCTTCTTTCAAAATTTGGCAGCTTATTTTTTTCACGAATCACTTAAGTTTTACACCCTGTACACTCTGTTCATTCTTTTGTATTCGTTGTCACGGTATAAAATACATGCGCCTCGGTTAACCATATTTCTTATTAACCCTGCCATACACCACCTGTTTTTTACAGTCAATATGTCAAATTTATCACTGCAAAATACACGTACTTGTCATCTGGAAATTCTTTTAAATATCAGTTATGTAGCTTTTTTTAGCATCCCTGAAATAGTACCGTCTAAAAGTACCGTTAGTTTTACAACTGTCAGTCATATTAAAATGTAAGCGGCAAGCGCTTTTTAGCTGTCAAATCCTGTCAAGCGAATACATTTTGTATGTTGCATACCGAAATAAGGCGCCGACATTGTAACTCACCGATTCTTCTAATTTGTCTTTTCATGGTAGTGGGCAGAATGTGTAGCCATGTGATATAATTTTTGACCCCTACTCCATATTAATAGCGATATTGTTAACTAACTTTATTTTATATATATTTATAAGCCGTATGAAAGTTATATGTTTGTATCCAATATACAGGGTGTCTGGTGGCAAATTTATATTTTTAAAAACAATCATTTCAAAAAGTAAAAAACGGTGCGGAGGAAGGGTGAGGCCGTTGAAATTATCGATTATGCGGCTTTGTGAGTCACGATGACTCAGTGGTCGAGTGAGCATTGCGCCTTCGCTTTGGAGAAATTTTTTAAAATAATTCTTACGCAATTTCTCGTTGACAATTTTCTTCAAAGTTCGGTATTCGGCGAATAAAAGATGGAACGAGTGTGAATTTAATTCGTTCGTGAGTGCAGAGATTCCGTGCAATGTGTTGGGGCTATGAATCTCGCACGGCCAGGGTCCAGTCGATTTTCAAGCACTCCCGAAAACATTGAACTGGTGGAAAACAGAGTACGTTAAAATCCGCGGCTTTCAATACGGAAGAGAGCAGCCTGACTGGTACTTCCAAGAGCGATTATTCATGAAATTAAAAAAAAAAAAACGATCTGAAGTTCCATCTTTTTAAAATTGAAATCGTTCAAGAACAGAAAGAAAGTGACTTTGATTTACGGAAAAATTTTTGTGAACCGATGTTGGAGCGTTTTCGCACTGTTAATACCATTTTTGGGAGCGACGAGGGTCATTTTCACTTAAACGCCCACGTCAACAAGCAAAACTGCCGTTATTATTCACCAAGAACCCGCAACCCGCGATTGAAACATGAAAAACCACTACCTTGCCCCAGGGTAACTGTTTGGTGTGCCTTATCCACGCATGTGATAATTGGACCACTTTTCTTTCGAAAATTTTCGAGGCCAGGCCACGAATGTCTCGGTGAAAGTTATCGATGCATGAGTAGGAAATTCTTTGTGCCAAACTTGCGGGCTCATGCTTCTTACTCTTCACACACGTGGTTTCAACAGGATGGGGCCACTGCACACACAGCCAGCGCTTCGATGAGGAACTCTTAATAAAACTTTGTAACAATTATTACGTTTTCAATTTAATTTTCAAAATATGAATCTGCTACCAGACACCCTGCAAAGACTGACTGAGTAACGGGTGTGCACGCATCCCGAATTATGCACTGCTTGGTTTGTATTATGGGGCCGGTGGCACTATTAGACCATACTTTTTCAAAAACGACCAAGATAGGAACGTTACTGTGAATGGAAAGCGCTACCATTTTGTCCAAAATGGAAAAGCTGGACTTATGGTTTCAACATATGGTACACAGCACTCGAAGCAATAGCCCAGTTCGGTGGCGAGTGAGTTGAGCCGTCAATTGGCCGCATAGATCGTGCGATTTAACGCCTTCAAACTAATATTTTGAGGGGCTATATGAAGTCCAAAAGTCTATTGCGACGAGCCCGTAACTGGTAGTCAATATTGAAGAATTTATTCGTGATATACTGGTTGCTATATTTGAAGAAGTATGTCCGAGTTTGACCCATTCGAGGCTTAGCTACGATCAGAATTTAAACGACATCATATTTAAATATTGAACTATTTAAATCGTTCTATCGATCACAAATTTCTCCATATTTTATGTGACTTTTTTAAATTAAATTCGAAAGCTAAAAAATCACCCTTTATAAGAAATTGCCGCCAGTATGTTCCTTACAAATCCCATAGAAATGCTTCCATGAAGTCTAACAGCTTTAGGGCATGATTTTTTTTTGACATCACCTGGCCGCCAACATAAAGTGATTTGACGCCGTTAGAATTTTTTGCGGTTCTATCTCAACACGGATAGTCCCCATTTGAAAGCCAACTGTCGCACAGTGGGAATTGTTCATACAATGTTCGGCAAAAAAAAAATGAGGAATGCTCGTAGAATGTCGAAATTTCGCTCTAAGCCTTTGGTTAGCTTAATTGAGAAATATATAAAGTTTCATTAAATTGGCCACGCCCACTGCCCACTACCCACCGCCTATAGAAATAAAAATTTATTTTTGGAAGAAAGTTTTCGAAATTTTGCTCTGAGCCTTTGGTTAGATCAATTAAGAAAACTATAAAGTTTCATTAAAATTCGCCACGCCCACTACCCACCGCCTATAGAGTTAAAAATTTTATTTTTTTGCCCAAAGTTTCTGAAATTCGGCGCAGAGCCTTTTATTACCTCAATTAAGAATAAAATAAAGTTTCATTAAAATTGGCCACGCCCACTATCCACCGCCCATAGAAACCAAAATTTATTTTTGGCCCAAAGTTTCTGAAATTCGGCGCAGAGTCTTTTATGACCTCAATTAAGAATTAAATAAAGTTTCATCAAAATTGGCCACGCCCACTACCCACCGACGACATGTCGTCATGTTATCGTCGAAATATTATTCGATATATGAGAAAAAGTGGACTTCTACAGGAGGTAATTTAAATGTCATTATATTTCGTACATAATTGCAACTGTCAACGAACTTATAAATAAATTTGTATTTACTTTAACTTTCCTTTGGAAACCGCAATATGGATAACCCGTTATTATTCCATCCATATTACCCTGCTGCCATCTGGCTATTCAATTAACACTTGAAACTATTAAACCACTTTGCGTGATTATTGGGACATCAGGTTTAATAACGTTCATGCACACTCGCAGGTTGTGCTGCGCTTTCGATAAACATTTTTAAAATTAACCAACCGTTTCCACTTACCTGTCCAAAGTTAATTCTTCTAATTGATTTAAATCACAGGCAATATATTCTAATGAAGCATCTGTTATGCGTGGACACCATGACAAATCCAAAGCACGCAGCTTTTGTAAATTTTCTGCTATCAATTCGACACCATCATCTGTCAATTTGCTGCAGCCCGACAGACTTAAGACCGTCAGATGCGGTAGAGAATGGACTGCAAAGAAATTGAAGAGAAAAAGCAACACAATTATGAAAAATATTTACGCTTAATTAGCACAAACAAATAAACGATTCAAAGTAAATCCAAAACAATTTTGTGGTCAAGACACATTTAAGGTTTCCCTCAGTTCAAACGTGATTGAATGATTTTCAAATACGATATTAAATACTTTTACTGCTGCTTATAAATTTTCTTCTTCTTGGATTAATTAGTTGTTGTTAAATGTTGTGCACGATTTCATTTGTGCAACATAAATTTGGTGAAAAATAAAGTCCAAATAAATAATAAATCTCAAGGTATTCTGGTAGAAACATTATTCAACTCATGGACAATTAAATTTATATCGGTTTACAATTTTAGTTTATGAGCTAAAATGCCGGCATTAGCAAAGGAAATAAATTTGCTGATAATTGATTGGTTGTAAATTATACGAGGGTATGAGCAAAAGGACTTTTTAGTTTATTTTAACTTCATATGCTGGAGATATTCCTGCACACGACAACTTCTCATGTGACGAAGCTCGAGTACTTTCTCAATCAATCTATTGAATAATAAATCTGATCAAATTAATTATGGTTTCTATAGCAGACCGTCTTTTTAAGACTCAATATAATTAACGGAAAGTTCAACTGTCAAACGAACCTTCGCACTCGTTTAACTTTTTAATAATTATTATGTTGCCCAGTGTAGTTAATACTCGAACTTTCTTTTTTTTAACTTCCCGCTAGGAAAATTTAACATTTTGAAAAATCGGAAAGCAATTGGTTTTATTCCGTTTAGAAAAATTCGAGTTTTTATCAGATCTCCACATTTCGAGGTCCTGGGAGAACCCGTCATCATGTCTGCATGTATGTGGGTAAGTATGAGAACCTGTTATAATTTTGAACTTTTGAACTAAAAGCTGGTGGCGTTCTGATAAACATTCCTAAACTTAAATTTCCTGTGAATTTAAGCCGATTCGAACCGGTAAATTTCAAGATATCTGAAATCATCTAACAAAAACGATTTTTCAGTGCGTGTTTCCAGTAAATTTTACCTCAATATTCCTCAAAAAAAATATAAAAAATATATAATAAAAAATTTTCTAAAGGAACCCAATTACCTTTGGCCCTTGTGGCCCAATGCAAAATTTTTTATACTTTATTTAAAAGCCCCGAGTGAACAAAATCTGCAGCAAAGAATTAATTTTGTTGTTGTTTCTCAATGGGTTAAGAGCAATTTGACGATTTGTCTCTTAAGTATCTTCCCTGCGATTCTTCTTTGTATTTATTCTCCTCTTCCCATACAACCAAACGCAAATAAACTTCTATTTACTTTTTTAAAATCCATATATTCTCCTTTTACACAAATTATTTATAAAAAAAAAACTGACAAATAACTCACAATAGAAACGATTACCTGCAAACAATTCACAATAGTTACTCTCACTAGCACAATATTCACGATAATGATTTATTACGCTCCCTTGGTTTTCTCTGCTCACTTGAACTTAAATATATAAAAAAATTTGTTAATTCGTCAGACTCCATTTTTTTTTAAATTATGGAAAATCAATTTATTGCATTCGTTTCTGGTTTATAGCAGGTTAATATAACAAATTTTGATACGAAAATTTATTTTCAAAGCCTGCATCAATTAATTTTAACAAGTCCGCAACTTCAGACAATAACAAAGTCTGATAAATATTTACTATGAAGCATTAAACACAATAACGACAGCAGGCTACACGAACACCGACTACAAAAGCTGTTGACTACAATCGTTGCCTCGTAGTCAGCTATTTAATTATTTTTAAAACGACACCACCAAATCAATAACTATATGTGGTTGTTTGTAGTAGAATTCTCTTCATACTGCAGTGTAGCCGCTTTCATTTATTTAATACTCTTAAATGGTGTTATTCCAATAAAATATATAAAAAGTCCACAGTATATGACAAGAAATTATTTCATTAGCTTGACAATATAGTTTGTTGTTTCTTTTTGTAAAACAAAACAATATATTTTCAAACTTACAATAATTGAATTTATTTGTATTATACTGGCAACACTGCATCTACTCATTGTCGCTCACTCAAATAGAAATTGTTTTAATTTGACTACAACTACAAAAACAGCAGGGACAACAACCTGTAGTAAAAGTAATCATTCTCATATACGCTCATGTATTCTAATTGTGACAAGTTTTAGTCTGTAGTCTGCTGTCGTTATTGTGTTTAATGCTTAACTACATCTACTGTACGAACTTTCAAATATTTTTTGCATCACTTTTATAAACTCCACTTGTACTTTTGTTTGCATTTAACTCTCCTTTTCTATTATAAATCTGCATCGAAATTGGAAATAAAATTTCATTCAGCCCCCGATATTCCTACTTCTTGATTGTGCCCACCCAGAGTTTAATGAATTTGTGTCTTTCCATTTACTGTGATTCCTCTAAATATTCTTTCATTGCTCGTATTTCTTTGGAAGTTTCTAGTTCAATAGAACATTTTGTGGTTTAATTTATTGCAAATGAGATACAAACACACAGACACATTCACAAAACCGTAAGTAATTGTGTGTATGACGGTGTTTGAGAGTTTGTAACCACACACTCGTAAGTGCATGTGTAGGTTGAATTTTATGACCCACTATTTGCTTAAGTGCAGCAGTGAATAACGTAATTAAAATATTCTTTTGAAACTTTAAATGTTTTCTGGGCGAGAATCCTCTTCAAATTCTTTATTTCACAAACTTTAGCTTTTGTTTGACTTTTATTATTATTTTTATTATTTGAAATTATTATTATTTCCTTTTACTTATTCATATTAAAAGTTTCCTTTTATCCCTTTTGTTTGGCACTGCACTTTGATTTAACTGAAAACTACCAGCAATATTATTCCTTTTTATTTAATTTCAAATATATAAAATCACTTGTTTCGTTTTCAAATAAAGTCATTGAAAAGTTTCATTGAAATGTTTTTATTTTCTTTAACAAATTTCAAATGTTAAATGTTCAATCAATCGCATCTTTAAAAGCCAAAATGGCATTCGATTGTATGAATTGAAAGTTAGAAAATCAATACAACTGCTTCTCACCATAAATGGAATTTTTGTTCTTTTTAATAAAAAGAAAACAAAAATGTTTTGTATTTGTTTTTTCTATTAGAAAAATTTAATTAAAATCGTTTGGTTTATTCTAACCTCAATAATGGATTGCAGATTCGAGTAAATGAGATGGAAAATATGTAAATACAAATTCTTTTGGATTAAGGTACAACTGCAACTGCAACTGCAACTGCAACTGCAACTGCAACTGCAACTACCGACTGAAGCTTGCTTATGGTCCTTCCAACCAAATAACGTTAGTGTTACGTGAACTGCAGTTTCCGCAGCTCCTCCTAAGCGACTGTGCCCACCCAAAATTATGTCAAAAGGTTCGTGTGTAAAAAAATTGTTTAAAAATAACTTCAAGGCTACCACTTGGTTTCGAACTAATGCCCTGATACTACCTGATAGTTAGAATGTACAGAAGGAAGTATTTGCAATATTTACCTCCTAATTCATAAGCGATTGTTAAAGTTAATGAATGCTTTAAGGGATCTTTAGCCACACAAAATCCATACTTTAAAGCCACTTCAATTTTAAGAATCGTTTATGAATAACAGCGTTAGAAATTATTCGTTAATATTAAACGGTTTTTTTTTCGAATACAAATTTAGTTTCCCAGTCGATCTATTCCATAATAAATCTGATCAAATTAATTATGGTTTCTATAGCAGACCGTCATAAATGCGTCTTTTTAGGCTCAAGATAATTAACGGAAAATTCAGCTGTCAAACGAACCTTCGCACTCTTTTAACTTTTTATTATTTATTATGTTGCCCAGTGTAGTTAATACTCAAACTTTCTTTTTTAACTTTCCGCTAAGAAAATTTAAAATTCTCAAAAATAGGAGAGTTATTGATTTTATTCCGTTTAGAAGAAATCGAGTTTTCATTAGATCTCTACGTTTTGAGGTCCTGGGAAATTTCCCTAATTAATTCGGAGAACCCGTCAACATGTATGTTTGTATGAGTGTGTGTATGTGTGTAAGTATGAGAACCTGTTATAACTTTGAACTTTTGAACTAAAAGCTGGTGGCGTTCTGATGAACATTCCTCAACTTAAATTGCTTATGAATTTAAACCGATTCGAATCGGTAAATTTCAAGATATCTGAAATCATCTAAAAAAAAACGATTTTTCAGTGCGTGTTTCCAGTAACTTTTACACGCTTTCATTGATCACTTCCGCAAAGTAATCAGCTCTTTTAATTTAAAAACCACGTTAATCACAGGAAAACGGGTCAAAATCGGTTAATCCGCTCGTGAAATATCATGAACGAAAAAGTTCGAAATAAGTAATTTTTTTAAGCCCGAAATTATTTAACTGATCAGTTCGTGTGCTCAATTCGTTTATGGTAAACGAAAACTGCATCAATCCCCACTTGTCTCCTGAGAATCGGTTGACTTAAAAACGAAATCAAAAGTGTTGTAGCTCGAAGAGTTCAAAAGCATAGAATAGCACGAAAACCAGGTTGCGATGAATTGGGGGAAGTTACAGGGATGGCTTATAGGACCAACCTGTTTTTCCAACATTTTTTATTTCCATTTTCAATCTTTTCATATTTCGCATAAACGTTTTCAATAAAAGTATTATTTTTTTCTACCTAAAACTTGCCCCGACAGTGGAAAACTTTTCGGAACTCCTTTAACAATAACAAAATTATTCAAAATTTCATTTGCACATTGAAAACTCTGTATGGTCAAGCTTCGGTTGGCAAACGCACAGTTGGCTCAGTAAATGCATAAAGTTTCTTTATGATACCATTGATAAGAGTAGCCGGGCTGCATATGCATGCACAAACAGGGTTGTGCATGATATTTCATGCTGAACATTTTATATGCCCGCATGCATATAAATAGTTGTTAGTTGGGATTTGCATAAATCCTCATATTTGTTTTGGTTAAGTTAATAATTATTTTGCATTCGTACGTATGCCAGGATTTGCTGGAAACCTGCAGGCATTTTGTTTGTATTTATTTATTTTTAATGGCTGTTTGCACAGCTGCAGCTTTTCTTCTTTTTTTTTTTTTTTTTGGTATTTAAAGAAGTTCTGTTTGTTATTTTTTTTTTAAATTAAAATTTTAGTTAAAACATATTAATTTAAGAGGAAAGTGTAGGTGCTTATAAGAGGATTACTGGGGTTTATGTTACTTTTATGTTTTTATATTTTTACTTCCTTTTTTGTTTTGTTTTAACCTTCGCTGCGTTTCTACGAAATGGCTGGAGGATATTTTCTCTAGTTTCGCTTTAATTCCCCCGCATGTAGTGTAATTTCAGTACGCAAGCCGTTGAAGGATTTCAAGAGCTTAAGGGGGGCTAAAGAAATTCCGAAAAAATCTTTAAACTTTTCTGCAGAATATTAAATATCGTTAAATATGTTTATATTTGGAAAGAGGAGCTAGAAAAGAGATACGAGTTAAGAGAATTAGTCTGCTCAAAATGGCACCAAGATTTGAATGAAAATAAAAATAAAAAAACTATGGAAAGTATTAACGAATTATTAGAAGTGCTTTGGGAAAGCTTCAGGTATTGTTTCACTTATTATGGGATTACAAAAAAGAAGTGGCAGCACTTTCTGGAAAAGTGTGGGTTTGGGAGAGCAGCATTTGTCAAACACTCTGGCACTCTGAGCGGGTGGTATTCGGTATCTACGAAGAAAAGGAATTAAATCAGGGACTTTTAAAGTCCATCTAATTAAATTTTAGTTACAACATTTTCTATTTTATTCTCACAAACCTTTTTTTTCAATTGATTTTTTTACGAAACAACAAAATAAAAATTATTTTAATTTTTTTACTCATAATTTTGACTGGATATTTTGAATTTTCAAACCGAAATCTTAAAAAAAAAAAACTTTTTGACACGTAGATTTTGCAATAAGTCTACTCACAATAAATTAAATAGATGCATATTTTGTTGTTCTTTTTTTTGCTCTTTTTCTAACACTTAATTCACAAACTGTACTACAACTGTTTTTGTTTGTATACAAAAATAAAAAATTTTTCACTGCACTCTACAAGAGAAATTCTTTTAAATTTTTAAAGTCTTTTTACAAAATTGAAATCGGCATGAATTCATATTCATGCCGATTCTGAAGAAAAAAATGGGGGGATGTGGTGGATTTTTCTGTGCATTTCAATACAACGCGTTTTTCAACAAAGACGCTACAAAAGTAGAGAGACAAGGCCAGCAAAAGACGCCATATTTCTTGCCGCTTATTTGACATTTCTCTTTATTAAGGTTTGCCATTTTGTTAGGGAAAGATATACGAGCCAACAACGAGTCGAAGTTATTAAAATTTACTACCAAAATTCGGAGTCAGTGGCCTCAACGTTAAGAGCGCTACGATTTGAATCCACAGGCACAGTACAAAATATTGCCGTGCCAGTGAGACAAAGAAGAGCCCGTAGTGTCGAGAATATTGCTGCCGCTGAGGCTTCAGTTGAAGAAAGCCCAAATGTGTCTGTCAGACGTCGTTCTCAAGCGTTGGGCATCTCTGTGACGTCGTTGTGGCGAATTTTGCGAAAAGATATCTTGGACTACATCCTTACAAGATCAAATCGACGCCAGAACTGAAGCCGCTTGACCACCAGAAGCGTTGTATGTTCGTGAATTGGGCTGAGCAACAACTTGAAAATGATTCGGATTTTCATCGAAAAATCATCTTCAGCGATGAGGCCCATTTCTGGCTGAATGGCTCCGTCAATAAACAAAATATGCGTTATTGGTCAGACAGCAACCCACACGTACTCCATGAGTCATCATTGCATCCCGAAAAAATTACGGTTTGGTGTGGTTTATGGGCCGGCGGCGTCATTAGGCCGTACTTCTGCCGTGATGATCAAGACCGGCACGTTACTGTGAATGGAAATCGCTACCGTTCAATGATAACCGAATATTTTTGGCCCCAATTGGATGATATGGACTTGGAGGACATGTGGTTACAACAGGACGGCGCCACAAGCCGCACAGCAAATGTCACCATCAATTTATTGGAAACCAGGTTTGGAGAACGTGTTATCTCACGAAATGGTCCAGTCGATTGGCCGCCTCGATCGTGCGATTTGACGCCGTTAGACTATTTTCTGTGGGGCTACGTCAAGTCTGTGGTCTATGCCAACAAGCCAGCGACGATTGATGAACTTCGTACGAATATCGAACGTGAAATTGCAGCAGTATCGGCCGATCTGGACTTCTGCCAGCGTGCCCGTGGTGGCCATGCAAAAGAAATCGAGTTCATATCGGCATCAAACGTACTTTCACAAAAATAAATAATTTAATTAATATCCAAAAACGTTTTCGTTTTATTAACGTTCTTATTGAAAAACCCGATATAACTTGGCAGCACTCAACTTAGCATGGACAAAAAGAGGCAAAAACAAGGTTGCATTTCATAAATCCTACTTAAGACCAATTCGAAAATGTTTTTGATTAAGTTTTAACAAAATTATTTCGTTTGGCAAAACCATGTTGTAACAATTAAGCCAGAATTGACTAAAATCATGTCCGTCTAAAACACGGAGGTCTTTTGTACCACGATTAACTTGGGGAAGTTAAAATCGAACATTCCCACAACATATTTCCCCAGTTCTGGCTGAGTGCATCGCATTTGTAGCGGTCGTAGCCTGAGTGCTGGTTCAAGACAAAAGAAAATAAATAAATTGGAAGTTAATAAACACGGCCTTAGTGAGCGAATCTTAACAAAAATTTTACAAAAGTGGCAAAAGCTTTTAAAATGTTCCAAATAAAACTTACAAAATTATCTCCAACAAATTGATATCGATAGTGATATATTTCCCTAGCAATGGTTTCACTTCTTTAAAGCTATCGATAGTATCCCATCACTAACACGAGTACAACTGGTTCCTGGTGGAAAAGTGTCCACATGCTGCACGTACTGACACACTGACAATTTTCGCAAAATATTGGCTGGTTAACTTTCCTTTCCTTGGTAATTTAGAATGTTTGTATAGTAGATATTCATATTCGTCTGTGTATGTGTGTGTGTGTGTGTGTGTGTGTGTGTGTAGACATATCAAAGTTTGATAGTGTGTCAGTTTGGTTGTGCGGTTAACTGCAGTGCCCCAGTTAGCAAAAATACAACAACACTACAGTTACAACTACAACGACAACGCCGTTGCTGTCTTCGTTTTTACTACTCTTATCTGGCAATTTTTAACTTTATTTTCAGTCGAAGATAGTTTTTATTTTAGTTTTACATTTTGCTTGTTTTGCAACATTTTCTTCTCCTTCTTGTCTTTATTTTTTTAGACAAACAGCCACAAACACACACACACACACAGACACACACATGCATAACCATGTATGTTCATATATGACTGTGCATGTGTGTATGGAATGTTTTAAAAAGTTTAGTTTTATTAAAAGTGTGTTTGTGTGTGTGTGTGTATATTTTATAGCTGAGGAAGAGGTCATATGAAAATAAAGCCACTGTGTATTTTGCCTTGTATTTTTTATTATTTTTTTTTTCATAAAAACTTTTGTTGGGCTTCTCACCAAACAAACCCAATACAGGCCAAACAACGCCGCATGCACCACACATTCACACATTTCCACAAACTGACAATCGTCCATATACAATAATAATCTTTAAGTAAAACCACAAACTATAGATTTAAATTACAATACGTTAAATGGATAATAAAAACTGCTACACAACGTACTTCACTTATCAGCCCCTCCCTCCTCGCCCCCTCCTACCGAATGTGTGTGGAGAGGCAAACAAGCATTTTAATCAAATTGAAAAAAGTTGCTGAATTATAAAAGTTTGAATGAAAATCCATAATATATTCAAGGATAATAACATTAACAAGGCTCTTCTTTAGTTTTGGGAGTTATTCAGCAAAAAAAAAAATTTGAAAATAAATAAAAAATTAAATAAAAAATTTCCAAAAATGTGGGTCACAAAAATGTGGGTTATTTGTTGGACAGACGGATTGATGACTGTTAAAAAAAACAATATAAATTTTAGGTTTTCCGTCAATGTCTCCCCCATTATTGCCAAATTGACCTGCACACGCCTGGTGTGCTCTCTGTTAACAGATATTGGCTTTTCGAGCAATCACGCAATCGCCAAGTAAATATTTTTAGCTTTCAGCTAGGAAAATTTTAAAATTTCAAAAATGGGGAAGCTAAGGGTTTTACCCCGTTTTGAAAAAAAAAACTGAGTTCTCATCACATCCTGACTAATTCGGAGAACCCGACACTATGTCTATATGTATGTATGTGTGTGTGTGTGTAAGTATGTGTCCCGCTAATAAATTTTGAATGGCTGAACCAAATTAAAGCCGAAGAGCGTTCGTGAATTTAGATTTCCTGTAAATTAAACCGATTCGAATCGGTAAATTTTAGTTTATCATTTTTTAAAAGTATTTTTTTTAATAACTTTTCAACTGCTTCACCGATCTATTCCGCAAAATAATGAGCTCAATATTTAAAAGCCATATCGATGACCGTGAACCGGGTCAAAATCGGTTAATCCATTTGTAAGTTAAGGTTAACAAAAAAGATGGAAACAAGACCCGAAATTATATATCTAATCAGTTAGTGTTCCCGATTCTTTTACAGGAACTGAAAGAAGAGTTTCCCTGAACTTAATTTTCCTGTGAATTTAAACCGATTCGAATCGGTATAATTCAAGGCATTCCAAAAAAATTTACAAAAATAGTGCTTTACAGAGTGATTTTTTCAGAATAACTTTTAAGCAAATTCACCGACGGATTCCATAAACTACTCAGCCTTTTTCAATTTGCCAGCCAGGTTAACCCCCGTAAACCGGCTCAAAAAGGCTTAATACGTTCGTGAGATATCGTGAATGAAAAAACTTTAAAAAGTGATTTCGAAGGACTCCAAAATTATATATCTGATCAGTTAGTGTTCCCGATTCTCTTATAGTAACTGAGAGAAAAGCGTTTCTGAACTTAGTTTTCCTTTGAATTTAAACCGATTCGAATCGGTATAATGTAAGGCATTCCAAAAAAACTTAGAAAAATAGTACTTTTCAGAACAACTTTTCAGCGGCTTCACCGACCGATTTCACAAACTTATCAACCTTTTCAATTCGCCAGCAACGTTATTCTTCGTAAATCGGCTTAAAATCGGTTCGTGGGATATCGTGCGCGAAAAAATTGGAAAAAAAAAATATTTTTTTCGAAAAATTCCGAAATTATATATCCCGGTTCTTTCATAGTTACCGAAAAGTAATTTAAAATAGTTTTAGTTCGTAGAGCTCAAGAGCATAGAATAGCTCAGAAGCCAGGTAACGATGGCTTCGTGGTTAAAGTTAGCGGGAAGTTATTGCGATTGCCTTTAGGGTCAACCATTGCCCGTATTATTTTTTTTACTTCAAAGTAACATAAACAATTTTTTTACTTCTTATGCCCTCAACACTTAGGCGACAGTAGGCTATCGCCTAAAACTTGTCAAAATTAAAATACACTCAAAAATAAATTATCAAAAGAATAGTTTATGTTGATTTCTTTTCTATAAAAGAGTGCAACATTTTTTACACTTTTTTATAAAAAATGGCGAAATTATATAATTGAAATCAAAATAGTTAATTAGGAATTAACCCAACATCTTTTGCGAAAAGTAATTTCTTTTTTAAAACTCCTCAAAACTGCCACTTTTTGGAAAAGAAGTAAAAAAATGTTACATATTTTCAAGAAAAGAAAATGCTATTATTTTCCTTTGAAATTGACTAACAGCCCCGCGCTATATTCAATACCTCGAAGGGTAGTCGCAGGGTATCAGAAGTGATTAATTATTATCCACTGGGAGTAGGAAATGTCCTGTCTTCGACGTCGTCTTGACATGGCGTTGACAAATACTTACGGAATAAACAAAATTGTTCTAAGAGACTTTAATAGCGTTTTCTTTTCTGGAAAATGTGTAAAATTTTTTACTCCTTTTCCAGAAGTTGGCAGTTTTGAGGAGTTTTAAAAAGAAATTACTCTTCGTAAAAGATGTTGGGTTAATTCCTAATTAATTATTTTTATTTCAATTATAGAATTTCGCCATTTGTTATAAAAAGTGCAAAAAACGTTGCACTTTTTTTAAAAAAGTGTAAAAAAGGTTGCACTCTTTTATAGAAAAGAATTTAACATAAGTAATGACGTGTGCTATTTTTACTACTGTCGTAACGTGACGTTGGCAAATAGTTACAGAATAGGAAAAAACATTTCATAGAGATTTTAATGAAACTTTTCACAACTTTTCTTTGAGCGCCTGATGCTTTTCCTTTTACAATTTTGTTATACAAAAAACTTTGATATTTTTCCAAATATATTTTTCATAAAAAAATTATCTCAACTAAAACCCTTAAACATTAAAAGTCTTTGTTATTTCATTTCAGGCCCAGATAATCACTGAAATGAAGGTCTCGACGTGAAATAAATACGAGTAGAAACAGATTTCTTTCAACAAATTATTTGAGGTCAATTAATCAATGAAATTCATTATTTTTTACGAAAGACCTCAAATTTTTTTTTAAATTTTTTTTACTAACAATTAACAAAATATTTGTTACACTCATTTTACAAGTAACTGAATATTCCAGCATCTCTTCCACCCACCCACACACACATTCACTCGCTCACTTTCCCAAGTAGTTGTAGTCTGAGTTGTGGCATATAAAAACATGAGGAGAAAACCACAAAAGAAATACATTTTCAGCACTGACACACATACAGAAGTATTTGTTATCTGTTTGTGGTCTTCACAAATAACAGCGTATGTCTGATGTTCAGTTTTTACAGAAGATCTTGAAAATTTTCAATTTGCCGTTCGGCATAGAAGTTTACGAACTACTTTTTTTAATCGCGCTGATCTGTATGTGGCTGTATGACACCGAAACTGTATGAAGGGGACTTGAATCCCCGCTTTCAATGCTTTAAGAACGGCTGTATTGTGAGCATAATTCAGGGACTTAATCAAGACCAGTTGCATTGGCGCGAAGGAGGTACCAAGGACCAGCAGCACTTCTGGTAATAAAGTTTTGAGAAACTTATTTTGCCATAAAGCGATTGTATAGGTTCTGCCAATAGGGACTTCGGAACTTTTACAAGATAAAGACCATGTTGTTAATGGTACAAGTTGAAAATTAGCTGCCATATATTCAGTCTCTTTTGCCAAATTATAATGGACGGGTGCAGCATTCAACATCACATGCAACTAATAAAATTGTTGCATCAAAATGGATGTTCTGTTCGGTCAGCATGGCCGCCGTAAACCTGCTACCGGGAGGGCTATTCGCAATGTGCTGGATAAATTTGAGTCCCTTATGCCAGTCAACCATCGGCCAACACCTGTACGTCAACGATACGCAAGATCTGCCAAAAACTTTGCCTCTGCCTCTGAGAGTGTGCAGGTGAATGTGACGTTGTCGATTTTGTGTAACTCACAGCAATTCGTCATCTTGTAAAGCAAAAATAGGTGCGTCATTATTGCGGCCTGCATCCGTAAAAAGTTCAACTCAAGGTAAACGACTATAGACCGGGTCATGTGTTCGCTAAATGGGCTCTGGAGGAGTTCGCAACTGATCCTAATTTTCATAGAAATATTATCCTCAGCAATGCGGCCCTTGTCAGGATGAATTTGCACGTGAATAACAAAATATGATAGAATTTAAGAGGATGCCAGTGTGCATGAGATCCAAGAGAGTCTAATGCATCCCGCAAAAGCGGTTGGATTTTGAGCTGGTGGCATTATCGGTCCATATTTCTTTGAGAACGGCCATCACTGTCAACGTCTAGAGGTATGGATCGGTGATTATAAACTTCAGTTAGTCTGAATTAGCTGATATTGACACTCGCTAATTGGATATTCTTTATGAGGGATTGGGGGCGTGGTCTTCTGTAGTGGAGTTAATATGAAGTGGCCACTGAGATTGTGAGACTTTATCCCTTTAGGTTTTTTCTTGGCGGGTTCTGTTAAGTCCCTGGGGTAAGCGAATAATCCACACAACACAGCGGACCTCAAAGCCAATACGAGTGTAACCCATGTCATGAAAAATTGATCATTGCAAAAAAAAATTTCGGTGATGTTTCACACACAATTTGGTTCAATTAATGCAAGAACTATTATTTTATTATTGTTACGCGTATTGATTTTCGGAAAGAAAAGTTCAGTCATCATGAACTTAAAATTTTTAATATCATGAATTCATCCATTCGGAACTTTAAATTCTGGGCGACTCGTGCGAGCATAACGGCTGGTATCTCATGAATAACACGAGTAAGGCATTAAACACAATAACGACAGAAGGCTACACGAACACCGGCTACAAAAGTCGTTGGCTACAATCGTCGCCTCATAATCAGCTACTTAATTATTTTTCTAACGACACCACCAAATAAATAACTGTGTGTTGTTGTTTGTAGCAGAATTCTCTTCATACGCCAGTGTATCCACTTTCATTAATTTAATGCTCTTAAATAGTGTTATTCCAATAAAATATATTTAAAGTCCACAGTATATGACAAGAAATCATTTCATTAGCTTGGAAATAAAGTTTGTTGTTTCCTTTTGTAAAAGAAAACAATATATTTTTAAGTTTACAATCATTGAATTTATTTATAGTATACTGGCAACACTGCATCTACTCATTGTCGCTCACCAAAATAGAAAGTAGCTTAATTTGGATACAACTACAAAAATAGCATGGACAACAACCCGTAGCCGTGTTGCCTGTAGTAGAAAATATAATCATTCTCATATACGCACATGTATTCTATTTTTGACAGGTTGTAGTCTGTAGCCTGGTGTCGTTATTGTGTTTAATGCTTAATGCTGTTTTACATTTTAGGTACAACAGCTGAGCTTTCTCTCTCTCTCTCTCCTTCTCTATTCAATACCATAATTCTTTCTCCATGTTTCTACTGGCATATGCGTTTTCCGCCCACAGGCAAAACCATTAGCAGCATCTGTTGGCCCAAAAAACGTCAAGACGAAAAAAATAGATTTTTCGTCAAGATATTTTTATCTTCAAATTTTCAAAAATTTCTTTTAATAAAAAGGTGTAAAAAGCAACTGAATATTTCGCTGATATAGAGAGAGAGAGATTCGTATTGTCTTAAGGTACGTTCACATCTATCAAATATTTTACGGAATAAGCAGGGCCAATAATTTCAGCTTTAACAAAAGCAATAGTTTGGCAGCACTGAAAATCCGAATTTTTTACTTTCATTTATGTTCTTTTTTATAAACTTTAACTGAATTGCTTTTTTATAACAAGTTATAATTTTCATAAAACAAGCATATAACATATAAAAAATAATTTAAATAAAAATTTCTTTTCAAGAATTCTTTGCGAAATTAAAATTTTTTCTTGAGTGTGAAGAATATTTGGAATTGGGATCTGGCAACGGCGGTTTAAATGTATCGGGTTTATAAACTTTTTCAGACGAAATAAATATGTAAGTATTTTGTGAAGAACTTGTTAAACGCCCCTCGTATAATACATATAAACTAACCTAAAAACTATCACACACTCTCACACGCACACTTTTATAAATAAATAATTTTTTTCTTTTTTTTGTTTAATAATTATTTATTGGATTACAACAAACATTTAATTTATGTCATGACGCCATATTAAATTAAAGGGAGAAACAAACATCTATTATGACTCACAATTTGATTGTTTGAATGTATGATTTTGCGGGCGTGTAGATGTGTGCGTGCATGGCTTTGCATGTGTTGAAAGTGTTTGTGCAATTCTTCTCCATACGAGCACTTTAGACGCCGGCTGTTTTTTCAGTACATTTTACCGCAAAACACTACTACCACTTCTATTAGGCGACACACACACACACACACACATACAGACACAAATAGCGGGAAGGCTGGATAGCAGCCACTATAACAGATTTATTAGAATCGTTTTCTTTGTATGCAGAAGTTACACAACAAAATGAGTTTTTGAAATATTCCGAAAATTCTGGTTCTAAATTTTAGTTGTTGATTGGATTATAGGCTGATTAGTGCCTTATAAAGCCTCGTCTGACATAATTATTTCCCTGTTGACATGTACAAAATTTTTAAATCAACTGCAGTACAATAACTACAATCAAAATTGTTCAATAAATTCAATTTTAATTGGACAATTGTTTGAAAAGTATTTTGTAATTCCTAAAGACATGAAAAAAAGTTGATATCAGTTTTCAACTTTTACAATAGAGCAGGTCAACTGTTTTCGAAACCCGCTGCACTTTTTCAATTACAAAAAATAGTTGGAGACAAACTACTTACAATCAAACCTTAACATTCAAACTGAATAAGTCCGCAACTTCAAGCAAAAACACTGTCTGATAAACAATTCCTACAACTAAATCGACGGCACGAACTTCAAAAGCTTTCTAATATTTTTTACACGCTTTTTATAAACTTCACTTGTATGTTTGTCTGCATTTAACTCTCCTTTTCTGTTGTGATTCCAGGCGTATACATAATATCATTAATAATGTTAAGCATACGCCACATTGCACTCGCACAAGGTTATTTGGTGTGGTTCACGTTCTTATCTTCTCATAATGTGTAAGTATTTTTACACGTTTTCGAAGCACATCGAAGTAAAAATTATATAGCGTTTTAAGAACACACTTTTTAAGAAAATTCAACCAAAAGGCGAAAAAAGAATTTTGAAATAAACCAAGTATTATGGTGAAATATAGCCTGGGTTCGTTGGGCCCTAATTTTTATATATCAACCGCTCGACGCTTTATTTTTCACAATAATATTAGTTTTACCCCGTTTTGAAACCACGTATCAACGGGGGATCTCGACGTTTAGATTTCAAGATATTAAAAATTTTGAAGCGGCTTTTTTAAAATCACTTTTAGACGGCCCTACCGATCGATTCCAGAAACTAATCAGCTCTCAAGAATAAAAAACCACATCGGCCACTGTCAGTTAGGTCAGAATTGCTTAACCCGTTCGCGAGATATCATGCACGAAAAAAGTGATTTTTTTCTTAAGTCCGATATTAAATGTCTGATCAGTTAATGGCCTCTATCCTTTTATAGGACTCGGATGCTACATCAGCCACCACTTATCACGCGGGAATCAGTTGATTTGAAAATAAAATTAATACCGTTTCAGCTCAAAATTCTTGAGTGGCATAAAAACCGCTTTACGAAAGCTTTGCGATACAAATTAGCGGGAAGCTGCGGGGATGGTTTTTAGGGTCAACCGTATTCCTTATGTTTTCCTAAATTTTATTTGCTAAAACTGGACTAACTTTGTTGAGTATGTCGTTGTTTAATCACTAAAAAAAACTTGTTACAGTGTTGCATCTTAAATTGTACTCCATTTGATATACAATTAAGTGTTAATTGAGCAATTAACACATAATTAAGTGTTAATTGTGTGTTAATTAATATTTTATATGGTTAATTGAGCTCAATAATGGCTCAATTAAGGTGTATGTCTGAACACCACTTATTATTATTATTGTTGTTGTTGTTGTTATTATTATTATTATTATTATTATTATTATTATTGTTGTTGTAGTTGTTGTTGTTATTATTATTATTATTATTATTGTTGTTGTAGTTGTTGTTGTTGTTATTATTATTATTATTATTATTATTATTGTTGTTGTTGTTGTTATTATTATTATTATTATTATTATTATTGTTGTTGTAGTTGTTGTTGTTGTTATTATTATTATTATTATTATTATTGTTGTTGTTGTTGTTGTTGTTGTTGTACTTATTATTATTATTATTATTATTATTATTATTATTATTATTATTGTTGTTGTTGTAGTTATTATTATTATTATTATTATTATTATTATTGTAGTTGATGTTTTTATTATTATTATTATTTTTGTTGTTGTTGTAGTTGCTGTTTTATTATTATTATTATTACTATTATTATAGTTGTTGTTGTTTTTTATTATTATTATTATTGTGTTTGTTGTTTTTTATTATTATTATTGTTGTAGTTGTTATTATTGTTCTTGTTGTTATTGTTATTATTATTATTGTTGTTGTAGTAGTAGTTGTTGTTGTTGTTGTTGTTGTTGTTGCTGTTATTATTATTATTATTATTAATATTATTATTATTATTATTATTATTATTATTATTATTATTATTATTAATGTTGTTGTAGTTGTTATTATTGTTCTTGTTGTTGTTATTATTAATATTATTATTATTAATATTATTATTATTGTTGATTTATCTTTATTAACCTTATCAGTTTATTTTAATATTAATCAAGCTTATGGTCGTTTTTTATCAAATTATATTTGGTCTAATTTTTATTCGATATTTCGTTAACAGCTTGTTAACATCTTCAGGAAATAAAAATTATTCTTTCCTGAAGATGTTAACAAGCTGTTAACGAAATATCGAACAAAAATTAGACCAAATATAATTTGATAAAAAACGACCATAAGCTTGATTAATATTAAAATATTATTATTATTATTATTATTATTATTATTATTATTATTATTATTATTATTATTATTATTATTGTTGTTGTAGTTGTTATTATTATAAACGCTCTTTTTCTTGAGCCAACCTTCCCCTATTTTTTTTTCTAACAGACTTAGTTCAGTGTTTAATTGCATTCATATATTTAATTCATGTTAAAGCGTTTGTTTTATAAAAAAAGCATCTTAGAAAAATAAAAATAAACAACAACAAAATAATAGATGAAGAAAAAGATGCATTGATTACAATCGATTTCATTTGATACAGTTTAAATTCATGATTAAAATTATTGAATTGTCGACAAAATGCGCATATTTAGTGCGCGTTTTAATTGAGTTTGTAAATCATTTTCTTATCAGCCCTCAAAACGGCCAGACTAGCAAAGAACGAATTCCAAGTGTTAAACATAATTTTAATTATTTCTTTTAATTTATTCAATAATTTTTTCAAATTTTATTTAATAATTTCTTGTAACTGTGAGTGTTCATATCGTTGAGTTAAATTTAATGACAAACAAACAAACAAACGAGCAGAAGTGAGTTACTGTTTTATTTTGTGACCGACACTAACGGGTAAAAATAATAAATCGATAAATGATCCTCTGGTTTGGATCATTTCATCTGTATTTGAATTGACCGTTACTCGTTTTTGCGATCACAATTTCCAAAATTGTAACAAAAAGCAGCATAAAAAACAGTGTGAAATATTATTTTAAAGAGACAAGATCAATTGTCATCGACCAGATAAACAACAGGATCTTGGATTTATTTAAAGGAAAAAGGACTAAGAAGTGTTTTTAAATATTTTTTATATAAAAAAGACTACAACAAAATAAATAATATTGCGGCATTAATATTTTTTGAAATAAAGGAACTCTTAACTTAAACTTCAAATTAGTGCGAAATTAAGTGAAAACAACAGCTTCAAATTGGCTCGCTTTAACGTCGTAAGCGTTGTATATCCAATCATGCTCGTATAATTATACAGGGGTCAAATTACTACACTGTATTTGGAACGAAAATCCCACATAATTTTCGATATCGATTGATATGACTTGTCCCCGGAGTATTGAATTTTTGTTGTTGTTAATTTTTAATATAAAAGTGTGTTGTAATTTTAATAATAAATTTTTTAATTGTATCTGTTTTTCAAATCGTTGTATTGGGGTCATAAATTGTTTAGCTCAATTGGTAAAAGTCTTTTGAATAATTGTTAACTAACGAATGCGGGTAATTCCATGTCAAAATGACCATTTTTGATTTTAATGAAATTCGGTTAAAGGGTCGGTCTCTTTCGTTCAATTTAGTTGTCACACCAGCAGAAAAGTATAAGAGATTTTTTCCCCCAAAATTGTTGTATTAAAAATTTCATTATATCGCCGAATTATACGAATTTACTCAGTAAATTTTTTCAGTATCTGAAAAACCATCTCATATGCAAAAATTATTCTTGTATCACTTTAAAGAATATATTTTGGGCTTTATAATATATAAAAAAAATTTTTATTTTTTGGAAAAATGTAATATCTGCGAAGTTTGAAAATTTTAAAAATAGATTTAGTCAAAGAACGTTCATTATTTCATACTTGGGCTGGACTTTTTTGGGCCTAAAATTCGTTAAAAATATCTACATTTTGAGTGGAGTTTTCTGCACGTCCATTTATAAATGATGACTTCATTTATTCAAAAATTTATCAGTTTATTTTTATTAAAAAGGAATAAAGGAACAGTGGAAAACAATAATTCTGTATTTACCGACGCTGCGGTGATAGTCCTACTCATGAAACGTATTATGTCCGATCTAAGGGGAGGAATGGAAACCGGTTAACCCTAGAGACCATCCCTTTATCTTCCCGCTAATTTTAACCACAAACGCTGTCAGCTTTTATGTTTCAAAAAGCACTAAAACCAAAAAAAAAGCTCCGAACTTAAAATGTGATATTTTATTTTTGAAAAAAAAAACAATTAATTTGCATAAAATATACGGTTGATCCTAGACAACATCCCTTTAACTTCCCTGTAACTTCAAACGCAAAGTTATTAGAAAGTGGTTTGTTACGCTGCTCTCTTTCAGTAAAAAATTATTATATTAATTTTCAAATCGCTATAACTTTTGAATAAATCAAAAGATTCCCACATGATCAGCGGTGATTGGGGTAGTTTTCGCGAACACTAACTGATCAGCGATATAAATTTCGGAGGTTTTTAAATATGTATATCAATTTTTTTTAAATTCCTTCCGTTCGCGATATCTCACGAAAAGATTAACCGATTTTGACCCGGTTTTGAATTTTAATATCTCAGCGATTAGTTTTAAGAAGCGATCGGGAAGGCCGCTTAAAAGTTGTTAAAAAACAAACTTTAATAAGTTTTTTTAAGATTCCTTGATGTTTACCTGTTCGAATCGGTTCAAGTTTAAAGAAAACCAAAGTTTGGGAGAACCCTTGGTTTGATGCGGTTTAACGGAACACACTGAAACACAACCACATATTCAGACCCACCTACATACAGACAAAATGACCACTCTCTCGAAATTAGTCAGAAAAACTTCGCAGGGACTCAGTTCCTCTAGATCTGATTGGAACTCGATGAGGGTATATTTAGGTTTGTCATTCCGTGTGTAATTTCTTCGATATCAATATGCGACCCCATAAAGTATATATATATATATATATATATATATATATATATTCTGGATCCTTATGAATAGCCATGGCGATTGAGCGATGTGCCTCTGTCCCTCTGTCCGTCTGTCTGTACGTGAAATCAGTTTTCCCAAGCCCCCAGAAATGCCCTTATTAAAATCGGAAGGACGGTTCCAGAGCTGGAAAGCTCACACCTATTTCTCGACGCAAAATTAACACCAAAAACCAATTCTTTTTTTTGTTTATTTGTAAATTGAACCTATTTCATGCTTTGGGACTACTCAACTGTCTAGTTAAAACTAAAATTTTTTTTCCAGGGATGGGAAATTAAGTTTTTTTTGCAACATTCGGTATTTTTTGGTACATATAATAAAAAAAAGTTTTTAAACATTTTGAGTTTTCCTCAAATAAAATCGTTTTATACATCATGAAGACTTGCATTAATAAAAAAAAATTTTAAAAATTAAAAATTCTCATTCAGGGTTAGGAAATTTAAATTTTTGTTATACATTAACATAACCATAATTTTTACTACTTAAAACTATTTTGAATTCAGAAAAAGCAAAATTTGCATCAAATATTAAAATAAAATCAAAATTTCGTTTTCAGAGGTGGAAAATTAATTTTTTTGTCATTCGTAAAAGTAACCAAAAAAGCAACTGACGCTATATTTTTTTCTGGCTAAAACTATTTTATAAGTTGGAAAGAACAAAATTGGTACTTAAAAATATATATTATGCTAGACGTACGTTGGTGAAGGGTACATAAGATTCGGCACAGCCGAATATAGCACTTTTACTTGTTGGAAAATAGGATGAAATCAATAACTACCCGAATTTTGAAAAGTGGAAAGTTAAAAAGAGGATAGTGTTGAGAAGACAGCTGGTGAAAGTTGATCAGATACTTTTTATTAGGGTTTCCACAATTTTCTTCGCTTTATGAATTTTTAAGAAAACTTTAATTTATAAAATATTTTTTCACGATTGCAAATAATTATGTGTTTGTATATCCAGATATTGCGGATTAAAACAAATCGCAATGAAATGAAAATCGGGATGATGTTAATTATGAACAAAATGGCAACACTGAAGATGATAAGGCTATTTATTGATTGAGCACTTAAAGCATGGCAGACACCATCAAATCGAATATGCCTGCCGCTAATTCATCAACAGTGATCAACGTGAGACATGTTAAGATATTTTCACTCATACAATAAACACGATCGGTAAGCATTTTGATCGTGTCGAGATCCTTTAAAATAAATACTCTTTTTTGGCGGCAGCACGTTAACAAAATCCTTGTGGATCGCGGTTGCAGTTCAAGTTTTAATTAACCACTAGAGATAAAAACATTAACAACTGATGGGCTTTAATACCAAATTTCTCTTTTATAGTTTAATTTCAGTTAATATATTTTGTCTAAAGAACTAAATTGCAAGTGAATATATAGAGCAAAATATAGACTTATTTAACTTGTAGAAAATTCTAAAGATTAATTATCCACTTTGACAACACAATTTATTAAGCCAATAAAATATTTTCACAAAATCCCTCTACACACTTGGCTTTGTCGAAAGCTTTTACAACTGTTTGCCTCTTAAACTGATTATCTTTAATTATGCACAAATTTTCTTTGCATGTTAATTTTCCCAATTACTTGAATTCTATTGTTTCATATTTCCATGTGTAGGCGTTCTGTTCTATATTGTTGGCATTATCCTTGCATTGGCAGGATATCCTTTGGAAACGCACCATCGATGTTGTCAATAGTAACTAACAAAATGCTTAATATTACCTGGGGATTTTTTATTCATTAGAAATACTGTTTCTGTTCTATATATATACCTCGTTCTGTTTCTCTTTTGGCAATACAATGAAATTATTTTCTTGTATGCATGGTTACCAACTTGTGCAATATGTATGTATCATAACAAAGCAAAGTGCAGGGTTGGTAAAGTCAGTGCTATTGCTGTTCTGGATTTGTGTTATAAAAAGATTTTTCTTTTAAATTTTATATTATGAAAATTTGCATTCGCAAAAACTCTTTGAATATTTTAACTTCCCGCTAGGAAAATTTAAAAAAAAAAAAACATGGAAACATGGTTTTATCCCGTTTTGAAAAAATCAAATTATCATCACATCTCGACGTTTTGAGGTTGTAGGAAGCTTCCCTGATTAATTCTGAGAGCCCGTCACTATGTCGGTGTGCATGTGAGTGTGTGGGTGTCAATATGTGACCCCCTTATGACTTTGGAACGGCTTGGCTTATTACAGCTAAACTGATGACGTTCTAAAGGATTCCTGTAAATTTTAACCGATTCGAACCGGTATATTTCAAGAAATTTAAAAAAAAACTTGGAAAAATGAAAATTTTTTAAAATAACTTGTAAACGATCGATAGCCTAAACTAATCAGGATACCCTAAACTAATCAGCCGTTAAGATTAAAAAACCACATCGGAACACTACGAATCGGTTCAAAATCGGTTAATGTGTTCGTGAGACACCGTGAACGAAAAATATTCGAAAAAAGTGATTTAAAAAAAACTTCGAAATTATATATCTGCTCCCGTAGTGTTCTCGATCTTTTTAAAGGATTCGATCTTTTTAAAGGATCTATTTGCGGATAATATTAGCGGGAAGTTGCAGGCATGGCCTTTAGGGTTAACCGCTTTTCATATTTTTATTTTTTATCGCAGACTACCTGTCTGGCATCCTGTAAATTTCAAAATGTGTTTAAAAAATTTTCTTTGATTCTCACGCTGAGATTTAGGGAAGAATACTATTGATTATTATTTTAATAATTTTAATAACATTAAAAAGTTTTATTACTTTAGCAGAGCGCAAGATTCCTGATTAGAGATAATGATGGGACGCTGTCTACAACATTTCCTTGGAGTACATGTAAAAATGTTGAACTGTTTGTAGGATCTCCAACCCCTTCCAAATATTATTCTGCAGGCGCTTTAAAAAAGTTTGGGAATGGCTGCATAAATTGTATCATGCTAAAAGAAAACTGTGTGGGAAATCAGATGGTAATTGTTTTTCCTTGTATTTGCTAAATGTTGTTCCATTTCCCCTCTTAAATGGAAACGTCTTTAATTGACGTTGTAAAATATTAATCTCTTGCCATTAATTGTGGTCATTTATAATATATTTTTTTACACGTAATAAAACTATTGGGTTTTTAATTCTACTACAAAATAATCAATAATAATTATATGCGTTAATGGCTGGAACATTATTTGGAATATGAGGAGGAACATGAGCCAACAACAAAATGGAAATAATTATAAGGCAACATTTGCATGACACTTTCATCATGTGGGGAGACCAAGTGGCACAAAAGTAGTCACGTGACTACTGCCCATGTGGTAGACACTGTTCCGTATTTCTTTTTTTGTAAAAGGGACTTGTAACTTTTATGTCACGGTGAAACCAAACTAGAGGGTCGTGGCTCATGCGTGAGGTGATTCAATTGAGCTATTCAATAAACTAAGTAAAATGAGCTCTCACTGTAATTCACGTTTTTGGCTGAGGACTGTTCGTGTTTCTGTTGCAGAGCTGAGAACTTTTATTATTGTCATTTTATATACAAACTTCGATTTTGTTGGTTTTAATTGAAATCAGCGAGCCACTGAACGAACTAAAAACAGATATGGCAACTTGTTCTGCATCTCTGAGCCACTGTAAACTAAGGCATTAAACACAATAACGACAGCAGGCTACAGACTACAACTTGTTAAAAATAGAATACATAAGCGTATATGAGTATGATTATTTTTACTACAACAGGCAACACGGCTACTGGTTGTTGTCCCTGCTGTTTTTGTTTGTTGTAGTCAAATTTCTATATTGGTGAGCGACAATGAGCAGATGCAGTGTTGCCAGGATAATATAAATAAATTCAATTAAAAAAATATATTGTTTTCTTTTACCAAAAGAAACAACAAACTATATTTCCAAGCTAATGGAATGATTTCTTGTCTTATACTGTGGACTTTGAATATATTTTATTGGAATAACACTATTTAAGAGTATTAAATAAATGAAAGCGGCTACACTGGCGTGTGAAGAGAATTCTACTACAAACAACAACTCATGGTTATTGATTTGGTGGTATCGTTCTAAAAATAATTAAGTAGCTGACTACGAGGCAAAAATTGTAGCCAACGGCTTTTGTAGTCGGTGTTCGTGAAGCCTGCTGTCGTTATTGTGTTTAAAGCTTAAGATGAGCGATCAGCTTAGTGACATGTAAAACCCAACTCTATCCTACCATCATTTAAGCGGCCCACTTTATTCATTTCGTGATTTATTTTCATGGAGGTTATTACGGATATCGAATCAGTTCAGGAAAGAATTGGTGCTACATTGAAAAAAAGTGTTGCCAGTTTTTTTGCAATTATGATGAATTCCAAAACATCCACATACTTTAAATTGTTTGCAAAGACAGAACACCTACGACTTTGCATCACTGCAATACGTTTTTATGTTTCGAAACTCAGTCTCACAATTCCGAATTCCTTTCAAATACGTGCTAGTAAAAATTAATTGTAGCTAAAGTAAGTCAAGAAGCAACAATCAGCTCTTTTTGTTATTACAACTACCCTGTAAAATGGAATTACCCATTTCGAAAATATGGCAACACCAGAAACAAAACCTGACTACTGTGGGCAAAATAAATTAGTCCTTGAGAATAAGTAAACCAACAATAAACTAAAAAAGTTGTGAAACAGAATAAGTCCACAATTTCAGGCAGCCCATAACTACGCCGACGGCAGTAACTTCACAAATTCTCTCTTGTTTTTTCATTTTCTTTTGTTCTTATGGGTCGGTTTATAAATTGTATAGAACTAAATAAAAGTATGGCAGCACTACTGAGAGAACTCGTACAGAAAAGTGAGAGCGTAAGAAAAACTGCTGTTAAAATAGAATAGATTATATTTCACGACCCCATTCTCTGGCAAAATTTAATGAAAAATATCGTTCAGTCCCAGTTCTGCTTCATCTGTCATTTATTCTCACTGCTTGGACAATCTTGGACTAGCACTAAAAGGATGACCGCTACATATGCAGTGTATTGTTGCAGAAATAGAAAGGAGAGGATAGTGATTATGAGAGATGAAGACAGATTATGAGAGAGAGAGAGAGAACATTCTATTTTAGTAATTTTTACTCTTACTTAGCCGGTGCTGAATCCTACGTTTTTAGTACAAAATGGTGACAACCTCTGTTGGTAATGTTCAGGGAAAAGTGCTATGCCTTCGTCGTTGAAACAGGCAGACCACAATTAACACAACCCTGCACTACTGATTTTCTTCATCACCATAAAATAATCCCCAGTGAGCGCCGTTTAGCCAATATGAGTTCCAATCCTTCCTTAACTACGCTTGTATAAATACAATTTTGTCATAATATATTTTTAGTAATTCCCGCGTTAGAGAACCATTCCCATTGTGCGCTGTTACAGAATCATTTATAACAGTTTGATAACAATAACAAAACAAATATTAAAATTGTTGTAGAATTTCATTAAAAGAAAAACAGCGCAGAAATTTATTTGTTTTGTGTAAAAAAAATTTTTTAAATTTGTTTTGTATTTTTCTTTACAAATTTTGATGTTAAAATGATTTTAATGTTGACATAAATTACCGCATGTCACTTTAAATGACAGATTTAATTTTATATTAAAATGTCACGCTTGACTATTTCTTTTCATATAGATAGAAAATTGCAACTATAACAATACAAATAAACTTAATTAAAAATTATTTTTTTGTAATTCACAAGACATTTGAAAAATGACAGGGGCTGCCCATAAAAAGTGTTAAAAGTTCAAATAGAATGTAAAATAAATTTCAAAATTTTTACACAAATTTAATTGAATATCAGATGCAACAAAAAGATGTTTAAGGAAATACTTTCTAGTTTTTTTATTTGAAATGGAAATTGAGTGGCATATCCTTGGCCCGCCTAAAACATTCTAAAAACTGCAGACATTTAACAAAGATCTTAGAATATATTATTTATATTTTCAGATGCTGTAGTCCATACAAGACTCCAACAGATAAATCCAATCGTATGTGGCCCGCCTCAAATATTCTAAAAACTAAAAGCAATTGTCAAAAGCGTTTCATAATGTTAGTTAAATCTTAAGAATGCTTTCTGTAATCCAATATATAAGACTTTAAGAGAAAAATCAAATTTTATGTGGCCCGCCTAAAATATTCCATACACTAAAGCCGTTTAACAAAACCCTTTGATAATGTTATTTAAATATTAAAATTCCTTTAAATAATTATATATTTAGTAATATTTATGTGGCCCGCCTCAAATATTCCAAAAGTCAAAAGATTTTTCAAAAATATTTAAAAATACATATTATTTAAGTCGGACGATGCTTTTGTATAGTTTTATATTTGAAACAAAACTTAAAATATGGCCCGCCTGAAATTCTTATATATGAACTATTTAAAGCCCTTTAATTAGCAGGCCATAAATACTTGTATGAAGTAGCTCATAATAACAATAAGCAATAGCAAGATTATATGTATTATGTATATGACAGCTTTTATGGCCCGCCTCAAAGTTTTTTAAACTTTGTACTTGTTGCTCCTGAAATTATGTTTCTAAGCAAAAATTATATATTCAGATAGCCTAGTATAAATATACTTAATTCTTGACACCTTTGGCCCGCCATAATAATATGAAATTATTATAAAATTGCATACAAAAATTAATTCAAAAAAACATATCATACAGACAGCAATGAAATGAAGTAATTTTTTATAACACATGAGGAGCTTATGGCCCGGCATAAAATTTACAATTTCATTAAATTTCATACAAATTTTAATATCTTTGGCCTCCCTACATTTTTTTTAATTCCTAAAATTTTGATAAGTTATAAAAATGTTCCTTTATTTTGAATTTTTTTTCTGCTGTGTAGTCCAGTGTATCATATGAAAAATTTTTTTTCATAAAATTATTATATTTCTAAATATTGTAAAAACTATTTATTTAATATAAAAAGAAGAAATTAATATGGACAAAAATTTAAAAATTTAAAAATTTTAGAATTTTCTGCAACTTTTCGTTCTATTGCACAATAACAAAAAAATGATAGAATTCGTTTCCATTTTAAATACTGCCAAGGACCAGCACCTTGCGACATTGCAGAACAGCTAAATATCTTTTATTTTAAATGAAAGTTATTTAAACGGCGGTTAGCTTCAATATATTATGAACTAAATTTGTTTATTTAGAATAGGGAAAAATGGCCCGCCTGAAATATTCTTAATATGTTTACATGCAAATAACTTTTCAAATTCTATTTTGTTCCTTAAATATCTTGCAAGAGCTGCATATAGCATTTGACACCTTTGGCCCGCCATAAAAATTTTTATAGCATACTTTTTAAATCGTCAACATTTGCAAGCTTTCAAGATACTGTAACTTGTATTTTTACTTTTAAAATCAATTAAATTTTATTTTATGTATGTATTAACCAGCCACTAACATATTTTAAATATAATATTTTAGTTGTTTATTATTTATAAGGCTAATTATAAAAAAAATCATGTTTTCAGGTAGATCTGTGGCGGGCCATAGGGCAATATCTAAAAAAAATAATCCGTATAATATTTTTACTGAAACCGTTTACAATTTTGTAATAATACAATAGTTTTTAACATGAAAAAAAAAGAATTTATAAAAAGTTACATGACCTAAGGCGGGCCAAAAATTTTTATATAAAAAAATATTATTTTTAGAGTGAAATTGCAAGTTTGTACCAATGAAATCATATATATCCATGCAGTGCTAATGAGTGAAAAAATTTTAAAATCGAAATTAATTTTGAGTTTTTCAATATATGGCCCGCCTGGAAAACTATTATTTATTTAGTGCAAACTTGCGATTTCATGCTAAATAACTTAACTCTAAAAATAAATTTTATTTTTATATATTTAAATTTTTGGCCCGCCTAAGTTTTTTTTATAATTAAAAATTATTATTTTATTATAAAATGTAAAGCCATTGCAGTACGTATAAAATAAAAATTAATCAATATTAATCGTTATATAATTTTTTTTTAGATCTTGCCCTATGGCCCGCCACAGATCTACCTGAAAATACTTTAGTTATGGCCTGTAATATATATTTTATAATACAAAAGAGTATTAAAAACTTTGCAGGCAGCGACATCAAGAGTATTTCGAATTGAAAGTTATTTAATATTGATTTTATGAAAAAAAATATCACTATTTCTCTACTAACCCTGTGCTCAAGCTGACACGTTAATTACCTTAAAGAAATGCCAACAGCCCAGCGATTGTCAACAACAAAGACATCACATGCATCCAAATCTTAACAAGAATTATGTGATTTTGAAATAAAATAATTTCCCTCATTTATTATCTTGAAAATTATGTTGAAAAATCAAATTCTCAAATTTAATATAGAAAATTGTGCACAAGATAAATATTTTTGCTTTTTGTTTGTCACAAACTTGTGTAATAATTTGTCTTGTTTGCTAAGAACTATAAGAATAAAGAAAAGATTTCCTACGGCAGTAGAAGAAAGAATTTCACGCTGCTGTTTGTGTTTGTAAAAGTTCTTTTAATCTTTTTTTATTTATTTATTTATTCTTATTTACTTTTTGCTTTCTTTTACTGCCATCAAGTTCAAAGTAAACAATTTCTGTTACATTGTCGTCAGTGAGTTGTGTTGTATGTGACACACATACACACGCACACATGCATGTTGCAAATATGTGTGATATTTTTATAGCAAAAAGGAGTATTTTAAGTATTTATTTATGTTTCTGAAATATTTACTTTGAAATTTCCACAATGATTTTCAACAGGAAGTGCACTAAAATTGTGTCATTTATCCAATCAAGGCCCGCCTCAGGAATCCTATATTCTCAAGATTATATTCACAAGAAATTTATAGAACTAACAGACAGATTACAAGAGTCAATAGACTCAATTCGAAATTCCATTTGGGAAATTTCTTGTTTGTGGCCCGCCAGGAAAGTTTTCAAGTTCGTTTAAGTTTCCTAAGAAAATTAAGTTTTCAAGTTTTTCAAACTTAATTGGAAAAAAATTCAAGTTTTTAAGAAAATTTGTGTAATTAAATAACATTACATTAATATTTAATTGCTTTAAAAAATTATGGCCCGCCTGAGAAATTATGGAAGAAAAGTTTGTGCTATTTTTAGATTATCCTAAATATTCTGGATGCTGAATATTGCAAACAATTAGCGGGGTGGCCCGCCAAAAAAGTTTCACAATATTGGAAAATTTTACATTTTATCTTTAATTTTTGTACTTTGAAAGCGCATATGGCCAGCACGAAAGAGTTGAGTGATAAGAATTTTTTAATTATTTTGTGGCCCGCCTGAAAACGTTTGCATGCGGACTATTTAGTTGAAATATATATATAGATTTTCTTAATGGCTGATCTATTTAGCATATTTTCTGGTATATAAAATGGAAATATATTATACAATTTGTGAATTTTTAACATAATATAGCCAGATTTTTGTATATAAACATTTAAAAGCTCCTTTTTCAATCATTCGTTTTATTTCAAATCATTTTTTTTTACGCAAAAACAACAAAACAAAAACTAAAACTATTGGGAATTTTGTAATTATTTTTTGGCCCGCCTGAAAACATTTGGTTGTGTAATAATTTGCTCAAATGCATATAGTTTTTTTTAATGTCTGATCTATTTGGCACATTTTTAAGCACACATTTTATAAAACTTATTTATATTTATGAGTTTTTCCAAACTTACAAAATAAGACTGAGTATTTTTAATATATTTGTTTCAAGAACTATTCTTTGGCTTGTTATAAACTGCAAATATTTTAAGCTGTTGAAAAAGGTTCGTGCCTCTGTACAAACAACAACAACAACAACAACAACGACAACAACAAGTTTCAAACATTATTATATTTCTTAAATTCTTGTTATGGTCTAGACCTAGAGCCTGAAGAATAATTACAACAAGAATTTAACTAAAAAAACAAGGTCGAATAAAATACAAAAATAATTATTATATTTCAAAAAGGCTTTAAAATTTTTTTTTATTTGGCCCGCCTGAAAACATTTGGATGCGGAATGATTTTTTTTAAATAAAAATAGCTTTTCTTGGTACATTTCTAAGTATATACGATTGCAAACTTTAATAATGATCTTTTTCATTATTAAGAAAAAGTTAATTAATTTCTTTGGAATTAGCATTAGTGTTATTCTTAACTGTCCAATTTATTAATATAGGTTTTTTAAGCTTTTTATAAACTGTAACTATTTTTGGTGTTTGACAAACATATTAATGATTTGGATTTTTTTCACTGGTTTATGGCCCGCCTGAAAACATTGAGATGTAGCATGATTTTTTCCATTTAAAAATGTTTTTCTTTATGGTTGATCCATTTTGCATATTTTCGAGCATATACGATCGCAAATTGATCAGAAGCTTTTTCATCATTGAACAACAAAAAAATAATAATAATAATATAATAAAAATAAAAAATTTATAAGTAAATAATAATAATAAATAATAATAATTTAAAAAAAATAAGAGTTTTGTGCTATTTTAAAGAATTCACTTTATAAATTTTGTGCACTGGTTTATGGCCCGCCTAAAAACGTTGAGATGTGGCATGATTTTTTTAAATTAAAAAAGTTTTTCTTTATGGTTGATGTATTTCGCATATTTTCGAGCATATACTTTTTATAAATTTTAATTGTTACACGTTATTAGTTGGGGGCCGTGTAAATGCAAAAGTTTTATTGAAAAAGATGATTGTGTTCAACCTTTTTCTTAAATTAATTTGGCTTTCAAAATACTCATCTGCTTATTATATTTTATAATCATGAATTTTTATTATAAAATTTGATGTTCAGCATTTTTTAAATTCTCGTGGGTGTTCAAATAAATTTTTAGTTTTTTCATTTTTAATATTTCTTTCTTAAATGTCCGCCTCATACTTTTTAAGTCTCATTCCAAACTGTTTCATTCCAAAATGCAACAACAAAAAGGCCTGACAAATTTGATGATTTTTTTGGAACCAGATTTTTGATTGTCAATAGCAAAATTGTTGAATATTTTCCAACACCTTGAAACCCATATTCGTGTTTGTGTGTGTGAACTTTTACTTCATTTATTTTTTAATAAAATTTATTTTTTTAATGTGTATTATTTGCTCTTTAAATGCCATATCAAATGTTTTCCTTTCGCCCGAATGATTTGTCATAAAAATAAGAAATTTCTTTTAATAAAATTGTTTGTTGTTGAATGTGTCGATACTTTCAAATAAACAAACATGACTTTTAGTATTTGATGTTAGAGATTTGTGGCAAAGAAGTATAAAATAAATTGGGATTTTTCTTTGTTTGATATTTCAAATCTTTTGAAAATATTTATTCTTTTAAGAAGAGTTTGAGCACTCAGCATATGAGCTCCTACGCTTCGTGTTAGATTTATAAAATATGAATTAAGTCAGGGGGAAAAATCATCGTACAATTTCTATCTATCAGACGTTTTATGGTTCACTGGCACCTCGACTTTAAATGAATTGACATTCAGCACTGTTTCAACGTTAATAGTGTGTGTTTTTTTTTTTAATTTTAAAAATTTTTATTTAAAAATTAATTTTATATTAATTTTTATATTGTGCAATAATATTGCCAGTGTGTGTGTTGCAAATATGTTGGGAAAAACCAAAATACTACTGATTTTTATTTTACAGCGTGTTTTGTGAGTTGGCATCACTGCTTTATTTCAGCACCCACAGCTGATTCATGCTTTTTGCTTAGTTTGCCTTGAAATTTCATTATGGATTGACTTACACCAGGGCAACGCTTGAGAATTGTTGAAATTTTTAATTAAAATAATTGTTCGATTCGGCAAATTCATCCATCCAAAATTTTATTTTCCAATCAAGCCCATGTATGATAGAATCGGTACGTAAATAAACAGAATTGTCGCATTTGGAGTGAGGAGAGTCCACAAGCTTTTGTCGAAACCCCACTACATCCACAGAAAACTACTTTTTGGAGCGCTTTATTGGCTGGCTAAATCTATGGCCCATATCTCTTCAAAAAACGATGATGGTCGGAATGTTACTGTGGTGAACGGTATGGGAACATGATTCCAAATTTTTTCATACCTCCATATCACCATATATCAGCATTAATCCTGCTGATATGTGGTTCCAAGCGGCCAGAGCGGGCACTACAACTGATTTACTTACAGAAACTTTTGGTGAAAAATTAATTCCACGTTATGGCCCAATTAATTGGCCAACAATATCGTGTGATTCAACCCCATTTGGGATTATTTTCTTTGAAGTCATATTAAGTCGCTTGTCTACGTCGAAAAACCTCAAATAATTGAACACCTGGATATCAACATTCGAAGAGTTATCGGCGCAATACGGTCGCTAATGCTGCGAAAAGTTGTTAAAAATTTGTGTTGCAGATTGCGCCTTCTACGCGCCAGCCGTGGCGGCCACATTGCAAAAATCATATTTAAACATTAATTTCATACAATTTACTTTCAAATAAAGGCTGTTTCATTGATATTAAAATTATATTTCTTCGTTTTATTATGACTTAAACTCGCATCACTCTAAAAAAGCACCCTATATATTATATTTCTTAATTTTATCATGATTTAAACCCGCATCACTCTATAAAAGAAAACTCCCACTACACCCAAAAACAAATACAAGATATTGTTGTGAAACATGTTGGCAACATTGTAAAGTGTTTGTTTTTGTTTTTGAATGGTGTGTTTTAGGAATATGCGAAGACGGTTGGTAGCCACTGCGTATGAGTGTTGTTGATTACCTGGAAACCAGATAATATTAATCATACGCCAAGAGTCATTAACATTTAATTCTTTTTTGTTTTGTTTGTTTTTGAATGTTGTGTTTTACGAATATGTGAAGCCAGTTGGTCAACACTGCGTATGAGTGTTGTTAATTATCTTGATAACAGAAATATCACTCATACGCCAGGCGTTATTTTAATGCGATACACGTTCTGTTACTTTAATATACAGTAGTATTCGGTTAATAATAAACAAACTTGTAATAAACCTTTTCCTTTAAATACTTACGGAGTTTCAAATTTCTAACATTGACGTTTCAAAATGCTAAACGATATCAATCCGTTGCACCAGCGCTTTATAAAACATTATTCGAATAGAAAACAATTGACGTTTTGGCACTCAACTTTTGTTATATTTAATTTTGAGAGTTTTTATTCTAAAGTATTGTGTTATAATATCAGACAATTGAATAAATCAGTTACACAATTCAATGAATTTTTCCTTGTGCAAGAAGAATTATTCTAACCGGCTGTCTACTAACAGGGCCGGGTATTCAGACGATTGCTCGATTGTCAAATCACATGTGAAATATAAACTTATTCGGGCAATCACTCCTTCTAGTTGCGGTTTGTCATATTAAATAAAGGGTGTTTTTTATAAAGTGATACAAGTTTAAATCATAATAAAACATACTAATATATTCTTGATATCAATGAAAGGGTCTTTATTGGATAGAAAATTTTATGACATTAATGTTTAAATATGATTTTGGCCATGTGGCGCGTACAAGACGCCATCTGGAACACCAATTTTCACAAACTGTAACATTCTGACCATCATCGTTTTTGAAGACACATGGGCCAATGACTCCGCCAGCCCATAAAGCGCACCAAAAAGTAAATTTCTGTGGATGTAGTGGTGTTTCGACAAAAGCTTATTTATTCTTCTCACTCCAAATGCGACAGTTCAATTAAATTGGGCTTCATCGGAAAATAAAATTTTGAATGGACGAAGTGCACGATATGTTTGACGAACAGAACCATTATGTTGATTAAAAATTTCCACAATTTGCACGCGTTGCTCTGGTGTAAGTCGATCCATAATGAGATGTCAAAGCAAACTAAACCAAAAGCAACCATCAGCTGTTAAATGGGTGGTCAAATAAAGCAGTGATGCCAACTCAAAGTTGTATCACTCTTTAAAAAACACCCTATTTGTCTGCTGTTCGCTAAAATCTGTTGCACACAAGAATGTTATTTGCCTTTTTTCTTTCTTTGATCTATTTCTTTGTTATGGCATTTGATCAATAGTGATCGATTTTATAATTCTATAGCGATTGTTTTGCTAATTTTATGAATTTAAAAGATTTTTTTTGGTATTTTGGGATTTGTTTATCAATTTTACGACTTTCTAAAGGGTTCAGCCTAAAATGGCTTTTCGTATTAAAGCAAATAGAACAATTTCACAAGCCCGCACAATTGTGTTTAAGTTCCATCAACGAACACTCCCTTCCAAATATTCATCATTTCTAAGTCTTCATCAATTTTTATTTGTGTGGTCCCAATCAAAATGAAATTCCGAGCCAAACTCTCTTTTGAAATAATTTAAAAATGCACAATATTTGCCTTCAAGCAATCAATTTCCTTTTTTTAATTTCAAACATGCTGACATTATTGATTCACAATAAATATTGTTCTCATTCCCAGTTATAGTTAAAAATAAGTAAAAAAAAAAAAATTAATAGGAAAAAGCAAGCGAATGCAGGCAGGCAGGCAAAGGTAATCAGCGTGTTGTTCTTGTTTCAGAATTTTTGCCAAATTATGTGGCACAATATAAAAACACCATTCGCAATCTAATAAAGTGGATATTATTCATGTACGATTTGTATGTTTTTTTCTTTATTTTTCTTTTTGTTTTGTTTTTGTTTTGTTTTCATTTCAATTCGTTTTATCTGTCTTTCATTATTTCGCTGTTGATATGACTGCCGGTGGCATGAAGCCAAGAATTATTATGAAAAAAAAAATAGTCTCACATGAATGTATCAAAAACTAGAAGATAAATAAAAAACAATGCGAAAAAGGTAATTTTTTAAAAAGCCAACCGACGACTGGTGCAGCAAAATTTAAATAAAAAATGTATTTAGAAAAATACCTCAAAACACACTTTTTTAAATTCTACTGATACAACAAACAACAGATTTCCCTAGAGATTTTTGTTTCATTTTGAGCTTCGGCCAAATATTGATGGAGAGTGATAGAGAGAGATGGAGAGAGTGAGAGAAATATTACACCAACACACAATTTTCGTGTGTTCCACTGAGCTCCATAACTAACGGCTTTTCAAACAACAACACCAACATCAATAAAGTATTTTGAAAGGGATGGAGGATTGTGTAAACACGTTCATGTATTTAAATTGATTTCAACTTCTCTTTTATTTGTTTCTTTTTCAATTCATCTTTTATTTTATTTTTTTTTGCGCAAACTATTCATAATTCAATAGATTGCCAAGCGATTGACAACCACAAGCAAAACAGGACAGTTCTTCATTTAAATAACTGCCCTACTGAAGACGTAATTTCGAGAAGAGGATTAATTTTAAACTTTGTTTTATATAGTCCCCGGAGACCCCGATTTAATATTGTTTTCTAATTATTCCATCAAAATCCAACTAAAGCAAAACTAAATTGTTTTGCAAAAATTCTTTTACAAAATTGCTAATGACGTCACAAACCTATTTTTCGATTCCCTACATCTAATTTAAATGACCTCTCAGAAATTCAGCCTAAGAGTTGGAGCATATATAGGGTGTTTTTTAAAGAGTGATACAACTTTGAGTTGGCATCACTGCTTTATTTGACCACCCATTTAACAGCTGATAGTTGCTTTTTGTTTAGTCTGCTTTGACATTTCATTATGGATCGACTTACACCAGAGCAACGCTTGCAAATTGTGGAAATTTTTAATCAAAATAATGGTTCTGTTCGTCAAACTTATCGTGCACTTTGTCCATTCAAAATTTTATTTTCCGATGAAGCCCATTTTTTGTTGAATGGGTACGCAAATAAACAGAATTGTCGCATTTGGAGTGAGGAGAATCCACAGAAAATTACCGTTTGGTGCGCTTTATGGGCTGACGGAATCATTGGCTCATATGTCTTCAAAAACGATGATAGTCAGAATGTTACTGTCAACGGTTTGGGAACATGATTCGAAGTTTTTTCGTACCTCAATTAGTTGGCATTAATCTTGCTGATATGTGGTTCCAACAGGGTGGAGCCACATGCCATACAGAGGGCGCTACAATTAATTTACTCACGGAAACTTTTGACGAACAAATAATTTCACGAAATGGCCCAATTAATTGGCCGCCAAGATCGTGTGATGTATACGTCGATAAACCACAAACAATTGGACACCTGGAAATCATCATTCGAAGAGTTAGCGGCGAGATACGGCCGCAAATGCTGCGAAAAGTTTGTGAAAATTGGTGTTCCAGATTGCGCTTTGTACGCACCAGCTGTGGCGGCCACATGGCCGAAATCATCTTTAAATATTAATTTCATTAAATTTTCTATCCAATAAAGACCGTTTCATTGATATCAAGAATATATTAATATGTTTTACTATGATTTAAACTTGTATCACTCTATAAAAAAACACCCGATACATGTAAAAGGATTGGAAAATGTAAATTATTTAAGAGGTACTTTTTGGGAAAGTACATTTTTGCGAAAAGTATTTTTAAGATATATATTGTTTTTAAAGGATTTTGTAGACACTGTACTCGTCAGAAAAACGTACTTTCTTCATATATGTTTTTTTAAGAGTTACTTTTAAGGGAAGATATCTCAAAAGTGATTTCTCAAAGAGGAACATTTTGGGAGAAGTCTTTTTGAAATATAATTATTTTTTTGAAAAGGTACTTCTTTAAAATATACTTTTTGATAAGAGCACTTATAAAATAAGTACTTTTTGGAAAAAGTACTTTTTGAGAAACAGACCTTTTGAGAATAGGACTTTCTTGGAAAAAGTCATTTCCTGAAGATCTTTAAAAAAAAACTCTTTTTTAGTAAAGGAAAACTAGTTTTAAAAAAAAATCTGTCTCAAAAGAGTACTTTTTGCTGAAAGTACCTTTTAAGAAAATCACTTTTTGGAAAAGTACTTTTTGTCAGAAGCAGTTTTTTTTTTAAAGAAGTCATTTTTGGAAAAAATACGTTTTAGGAAAAATACCCTTTGTAAGAAGTACTTTTTGGAGTAACTAATTTTTGAAAAATATCTTTCCCAAAAAAGTACTTCAGGGAAAATCAGTTTCTTGAAAAGCTTAATTAAATTAGGATTTAAACTCGCATCACTCTATAAAAGAAAACTCCCACTACATCCAAAAACAAATACAAGATATTGTTGTGAAACATGTTGGCAACATTGTAAAGTGTTTGTTTTATAATGTTGGGCTTTAGATGGTTGGTAGCCACTGCGTATGAGTGTTATTGATTATCTTGAAACCACATAAACGACTTTTCCAACTTAACGAAATTAGTTATTGTACACTCGAAAAATAGATATTTTTATAAAAAAAACTGTCCAGAAAACCAGACAATCTATTCAAATAGAAAATAGAAAAAAAATATAAGAAAATGTTTGAGGTTTGAACCTACAAAGTCTTTTAGTTACAAATTATATTAACGGTACTTTCCTGTCTCTTAAGAGACTTAACGTAAATTAATCGCTCTCACACAAATTTCTTTGTTCATTTTTCAAAACAGGCTGTGAACCACAACAACCACTACAAACAAACATAAGAATTATGTAAACAAGCCCCACGGCGTATGATTGTTGTCTCTTTCACGATATCAAATAAATATTAATCATACGACCCAGATTAAATTGACTTTTTAGACTCTCATTTTGAGGGCATATTTCCATGTTTGTAAATTGTGTTTGCTTTGCATTAAGTGACAGCAAACATATTTGCTCTAGCAAATTAACCCTTTGGGGACGGTGTATTTTTACTGGAAAAACGATTTCACATTTTTTTATTTTGTTGCATTTATCAACTCGCAATCGTTCTTAAATCCAATTTCCTATTCTTTATTCTTGACAATATGAAAAATTGCTTTTCGCTTTAAAGTGCGCATTTGTTGGCTTATGGCGCGGCGCTTATTTACACGATAAGAATTTCATTTATTCCATTATCGTTTAACATTCTTCAGCTGCCGACATCTCATTTGATATACAATTTTTCAATTAGAAATACTTTGGCAGCATTTAATCAAAAATGTGTCAACTACTGAGCTCGATAACAATCAATATAAATTGTTTTCTTATTTTCGTAGACAGGCGGACGTTAAGTCGATTTTTTACGGTCAACTGCGACGTGCCAAACATTTTTGTTTTTGCTTCGTTATTGGAAAATGTGTCTTGATTTTAAATTGTTTTAAGTTGTTTTCACTTGATATCATTTTGAATTGAAATCGTTTTTTAAAATCAAATATTCATGAGAGAAAAAATTAGTTTTCCACAATTATTTTCGCCCAATTTTGATTAAGCAAAACAAAATTTAAATCAAATTTTCCCACGATATCTGAAAAGATATTGTGCGACAGGGCGTTAAAATCTTGCAATTCAACAAATATAACCCAGGAGCCCCGATATTCTTAACAACATTTTTCAACACTTTTTTCTTTAAGTGTATTTTTATATGGCTCACTCTGGCACATTGCGGGTAAACATTCAAATAATATTGAAAACGTTTTCAAAACTTACAGAAAAGCAAAAGAAAATGTCTTTTAAGAATCATGTTTGATTTTGTTCCACTTCCAAAATTATTCTTCGGGTGTTCCCCCCCGAACATGTTTAATTTCTATTTGAAAATACATCATTCCGAATTTATTTATTCCCCTTTGAAAAATGAAATGCCGCTTAAATCTCACACCTCTTAATAAAACTCAAATAATTTTCCATTGTCAACTTCATGTGACATTTGACACAAATTTTGTTGTCATGCTTAACAACATCATTAATTATTAATAAATAAACTTTTTATATACAAAATAATTTATTATTAATTACAGTTAAGCACTGACAATTATAGTTTCAAGAGTCCGCCCCAAAACAGAAATTTATCACTAACACAAGACCCACTCCCCATCCACTTTGTGGAACGCATTTTTTCAAAGACTCCAACATTAACTAAACTGTCATCCACACTTGCAAACACACTCCTATACTTATTAGGGTATTCAGACAATTAACCCTTATTCGATTAATCCACTAATTTTGGGCGATTAACTCTGCGAATAATTTAAAATTTCTTATTTTCGATTGAATAAATTATTTTTCCATACTTATTTTTTTTTCATGTAAATTAATTTTTCATTGCCCTCATCATTTTATGAATACGCCGTGATTTTTAAAAATTGTGTGAAACTATTTTTATATTTGAAGAGCTTTCATTTAGTTTAAAAAATAAAATTTTGAGCTTATCTTGGAAATAAAATTATTCGATTAACCGAACAGTGCTATTTTAATCGATTAAATTAATTTTTATATGAACTGTCATATTACTTTTTAATAAAACTTTTAATTTCTTAAATAAAATTCGGATCTTATCGTTTAAATAAAATTATTCGATTAACCGAATAGTACTATTTTATTCGATTAACCGAATAGTACTATTTTATTCTATTAACCAAATATTTTATTGGATTAACTACTACAGTTACTTTTTAATAATATAATAAAAATAAAATTATTTGTCTTATCCTCAAACTAAAATTATTCGATTAACCGAATAAACCTATTTTATTCGATTAACTTCTACAGTTCTCCTATGTTAAACTATCATGTTACTTTTTTATTAAAATAATAAGAATAAAATTTTTGGTCTTATCCTTGAAACAAATTTATTCGATTAACCGAATAGTACTGTTTTAATCGATTAAATTAAGTTTTACTTGCAACGTCATGTTACTTTTTAATAAAACCTTTAATTCTTAAAATAAAATTCGGACCTTATCTTAGAAACAATATTATTCGATTACCCAAATAGTACTATTTTATTCGATTAACCGAACAAAACTAATTTATTCGATTATATCGAACAGTCTTCCTCTGTTAAATATAATGGTATCTTTTTAATAAAATAATAAAAAAAAATTAGATCTCATCTTTGAAATAATCCTATACGATTAACCGAATAGTACTATTTTAATCGATTAAATTCATTTTTATTTGCACTGTCATGTTACTTTTTAACAAAACCTTTAATTTTTATGATACATTCTAATCTTATCTTTGAAATAAAGTTATTCGATTAACCAAATAGTACTCTTTTATTCGATTAACCGAATAAAACTATTTCATGCGATTAACTTATACAGATTTTTTCTGTTACTTTTTTATTAACATAATAACATTTTTGGTCTTATCTTGGAAACAAAATTATGCGATTAACCGAACAGTACTATTTTATTCGATTAAAACGAACAAAACTGTTTTATTTAATCGAATAAAATAGTTTTACAGTACAGATTTCTTCTTCAAAGACATTTATTTAAAAAAATAAAATTTAGATCTTTTCTTTGAAATAAAATTATTCGATTAAATGAATAGAACTGTTTTATTCGATTAATCGAATACAACTTTTTCATTCGATTAACTTATACAGTTTTCCTCTGTCAAATGTTCATGTTACTTTTTTATTCAAATAATAAAAATAAAATGTTTGGTCTTATCTTTGAAACCAAATTATTCGATTAACCGAATAAAACTATTTTATTCTATTAACTTATACAGTTTTCCTCTGTCAAACTTTTTTTATAATACATTTATTTTTAAAAATAAAATTTAGATCTTATCTTTGAAATAAAACTATTCGATTAACCGAATAGTACTATTTTAATCGATTAAATAAGTTTTTATTTAAACTTTCATGTTACTTTTTAACAAAACCTTTAATTTTTAAAGTAAAATTCGGATCTTATCTTTGAAATAAAGTTATTCGATTAACCAAATAGTACTATTTTATTCGATTGACCGAATAGTACTATTTTATTCGATTAACTGAATAGTAATATTTTTTTCGATTAACTTATACAGTCTTCCTCAGTTAAATTGTCATGTTACTTTTTTATTAAAACAATAAAAATAAAATTATTGGTTTTATCTTTGAAATAAAAATATTCGATTCGAAAAGTACTATCTTAATCGATTAAATTACACAGCTTTCCTTTGTTAAACTGTCATGTTAATTTTTGGTAAAACCTTTGATTTTAAAAATAAAATTCTGATCTTATCTTCAATATAAAATTATTCGATTAACCGCATAATATTATATTTTCCGAATATTATTCGATTAATATCCGATTAATTTTTCATCTCGTATAATGAGTCGATTAAATTTTTATTTCGTATAAATATTATGCTCGCTTATTTGAATAATACAAAATCACTATTAATTGAATACCCTACGGATATCATGGTTTAGGTTGCAGCGAATGCCACATATTTTCAATCGAGTTTTAACGATTTCCTTTGGCCGTTTACACGTGCGTGTATCTTAAATTAATTGTCACTTTATTATTCATCTTAAACGCGAATAACAAATTAAAACTGACGCTAAAATAATTGGCATCCTCTGGCAGATAAACATTTTCACTCTTTTCAGGCATGAATGCGAGCGCAAGGACGGACATTTACGCACAAATTGAAAATATATTTTCGCCGTATCTGTACGGCCGTATATAAATAATTGAATGAATTATTGGCTGCAGCAAAGAACTCGGAGCGAAAAAAAGCACAGAAAATGCGAACATGCTTGAGTGGAGTTCGCATTAAATAAACGGCCTGATTCTCCCCTTTTTTGTATGAGAGATTAATCAATAACTGACCTTCACATTTTAAGAGACAGAATTAAATATTTTTTTTAATTTGTTCCCTGGAAGTCTCGAATATATATTTCTGTTAGTGGATTTAAATTTTCGAAATTCAGTCGTTTGAAATTGAATCGATTTTGGGAACATGTCTGATATTTTTCGCAAAAGTACTTTAATAAAAATAAGTACTTTTCGAATAAGTACTTTAATAAAAATTTATATTCTGTTTGAGAGCAAAAATAGACAGAAATAGTTGGAAATTGTGAATTTGTGGAAATGGTACTTTTTAAAAAATTTAGTATTTGCAAACGTAATTTTTGAAAATATTATTTCTGAAATATGTACTTTGAGGATTCAAAAACTTTGGTACTTTTTGATTGTACTTTATGAAAAGGCTATCTTTTTAGAAAAGTATTATGAGCTAATATTTGTTGGAAAAGGTACTTTTTTGAAAAAGGTACTATTCTTAATATATAATTTTTAAAACTAATCTTTATGAAAAAATATTATTTCCAAAAAATAATTTTTGATAAAAGCTATTATTTTACAAAAAGCTATTGGAAAAAGTACTTTACTTTAATGAAAAGGATACTTTTTTGAAAAAAGTACTTTATTGGAATTGGAATCTTACTGAGAAACATAATTTATTGAAAAGAAATTTGAAAATATTGAAATATATTCCTTTTTGAATATCGTACTTTATTGAAAAAGGTACTTTATTGGAAAAGGTACTTTATTGAAAAAGGTATATTATTGCAAAAGGTACTTTACCGAAAAAGATACCCTTCTTAAAGCATTCCTTTTGAGAACATATTTTATGAAAGGCAGCTCTTTCCAGATAAGTTAGTACTTCTTCTCTTCTCTTTCCAGGTAAGAGCGCATTTTACAAAAAGTACTTTATAGAAAAAGTTTCTTAAGGTATACTTTATAAAAAAGTACTTTATGAAATGCGATTATACTAGAAGTAATTACATCGAAAGAGCAGTTTTTCATAAAATATATTCTGAAAAGAATGCCCTAAGAAAAGTACGTTTTTTTTAATATTTTAATAGGAATTTCATTGAAAGAGGTACTTTATTGAATAAAGTACTCTATTGAAAAAGTAAATTTGCTGAAAAAGATTTTCTATTGGAAAATATTATTTCTTTTCATGGGGTACTTTATTGAAAAAGATACTCTATTAATAAAGTACTTTATTGAAAAAGGTACTTTTTTGAATAAAGTACTCTATTGAAAAAGTAAATTTGCTGAAAAAGATTTTCTATTAAAAAAAAATCCATTTGTGATAGGATGCTTTATTGAAGAAGGTTCTTTATAGAATCAAAATCTTAACTGAAGAAGGTACTTAATTGAATAAAGTACTTTATTGAAAACTGTACTTTATTCCGTACATACTTTTAGAAAAAAAAACATGTTGGAAAAATAGTTTCTGATAAAAGTACTTGACAAAATTTTGGAACATAAAAAGTATTTTTGACAAAACTAATTTTTGGAGCAAATCCTTTCCGACAGAAGTAAGTTTCGGAAAAGTGCTATTTGACAAAGGTAATTTTTAGAAAAAGTACTTTTGACAAAAACGATTTGCGGCAAAAGTACTTTTTAACAAAACTAGTTTGTGGGAAAAAAAAACTTTTGAGCAAAAGTAATTTGTGGAAAATGTACTTTTTGATAAAAATAATTTGCGGGAAAAGTACTTTTTGATAAAAGTAATTTGTGGGAAAAGTACTTTTTGGACAAAAGTAATTTTTGGTAAAAGTAATTTTAAACAAAAGTAATTTTTGGAAAAAGTACTTTTTGGCGAAAATAATTTGATGAAAAAGTACTTTATGGCAAAAATGATTTGTGAAAAAAGTACTTTTTGGCAAAAGTAATTTGTGAAAAAAGTATTTTTAAATAAAAGTAATTCGTGGAAAAAGTACTTTTAAATAAAAGTAATTTGTGGAAGAGTACTTTTTGGCTAAAATATTATGTGGAAAATTAGCTTTTTAACAAAACTAGTTTGTGGGAAAAGTACTTTTCGGCAAAAGTAATTTGTGGAAAATGTACTTTTTAACAAAAATAATTTCTGGAAAAAGTACTTTTTGACAAAAGTAATTTGTGGAAAAAATACTTTTTGACAAAAGTAATTTGTGGAAGAAGTAATTTTTGAAAAATTTACTTTTTGACAAAACTAGTTTGTGGGAAAAGTACTTTTTGGCAAAAGTACTTTTTGACAAAAATATTTTGCGGAAACAGTACTTTTTAACAATAGTAATTTGTGGAAAAAGTACTTTTTGGCAAAAATAACTTTTGGAAAAAGTACTTTTCGAAGGAAAAAAAAACTATATTAATAATGATGCCACATCTCCGCAACGACAGAAGTGAAGCTCTCAAAACTTTAAATGGTAGCCCTGAGAATTAAGAACAGCGGAATACTGACGTTTTATAAATGATTGAAAAAGCTTTCTTTTACCTGCGCAAGAAAATAGTGAGTTCTTAAATATGATTTAGGTTGCTCTTAGAATAAACTACAGTTTGTTATCATTCTGAAATTATGATAAAATCAGTGAAGCAGTTCTTAAAAAAATATTTTTTAAAAATTTCAATCCATTCAATTTCATGTTTCAGTTAATTTTGTTTCGAAAGGAAAATAATTAGTCGAAATTATAGTGGCTGTCGGCCACATGGTATAAGCATTTTTAATTTTGTTGCCTGGTGTACACTTTTATGAATAGATATTGTCCTGGTGGGTTTTAATAGATCAAAATATTTGTGCAATTTCTTTCGAATTTCTTTTAATTAGAATAATTGTTTCAAACAAATTTTAAAGTCTCATCAAGTTGTCTGTAGGAAAATTCTTTTGAAGTTTGATTCACTTTTTTTATAAGAAAAATAAAAATAGTTTCAGTTTTCTTATTCGCTACTTAATTAATGAGCATTTCATTTTGCTTCTTTCATACGCTGGTAAACTTTTTTTCAATGATTCTTTTTCACTTTAATAAGTTTTTTTTTCAATATTTCTTTGTTTTGCCTGCTCCCACCTCTCAGACGGCCTCTTCATACTTCCAGTCAGTCAGTCGTTTGAGCACTTCAACCATAAAATTGCGAAAAGATAATTTTCGTTTTTATTGCCTTTTTTGCCAACGTTTTCATATTTAACCTCAATTTAAGGAGTGAAATAATAACAGAAATCCTTTTCGCTTACACACATGCTGACTTTAAATGCTCAAGTGTAGTGGTGCGCGTGTATGTGTGAGCATAACCCACACTTTGCAAGAGAAATAAAAAAAAAACACTTGAACTTACTGGCAAGCAAAGCGAAATAAATCCAACAGATAATTGCCTGTGAGAATGGGCAGGGGGGAAAGCGTACTCGAGCACTTAAGTTTCGAAAGCCTGTAGAGACTTAAAGTGAAAAAAGGGCTCTAAAACGAAATTGCCAGATTTAAGGCCACATAAAATTGTTTTCATATTTTATTGATACAAACGATTACTAAAACACTTGACAACTTTTGCGTGATATCTTTTAATTAAGTGGATAATTAAAGTGTAACTTTAGCGGCTGTTGCAGAGCCACGCATTAAAATTGACAATTTCCTTGACGATACGGCAACGTTTGCGAGTGTTTTGCTTAAAGAGAGCAAAGAGAAATTGTTGCTCTCTGAAATTGTTGCCTCATAATTTACCAAATCAAATTTGAACTCATGTAACAACTGATTAACCGAACAATTTTAAGTTATTCGATTTGTAATCGATTAAATTTTAATCTTGAATAATTATTCGCCTCATTAATCGATTAATAAAAAAACTAGAACAATTGAAAACCCTAGCATATGTCAATGAGCTCATGTAAGAAACTGATTGACTGAATAAAATTATATTATTCGACCAAATTTTCATTTCGAATAATTATTCGCCCCAATAATCGATTAATGAAATACTCAAATAATTGATAACCCTGCCAAATGTGCATGAACTCTTGTAAGAAACTGATCGACCGAATGATATTAAATTATTCGATTGTCATTTGACTGAATTTTTGGTCTTGAATAATTATTCGCCCCATTAATCGATTGATACCAAACCTCCAATAATTGAAAACCCTAGCAAATGCGTATGAGCTCATGTAAGAAACTGATGGATATTAAATTATTCGATTGTCATTCGACCAAATTTTGGTTTCGAATAATTATTCGCCCCAATAATCGATTAATGAAATACTCGAATAATTGAAAACCCTACCAAATGTGCATGAACTCTTGTAAGAAATTGATTGACCGAATGATATTAAATTATTCGATTGTAAGAAAATTATTGACCGCATAATATTAAATTGTTCTATACTTATTCGATTAAATTTGTGTCCCCCATTAATTACTCGCTTCATTAATCGATTAATACCAAACCTCTAATAATTGAAAACCTTAACGAGTGGGCACGAAAGAAACTGATTGAACGAATAATATATTTTTCAATCAAATTTTTATCTTGCATAAATATTCGTGTCATTAATCGATTAATATGAAAACTACAACAATTGAAAACCCTAGCGAACCTGCGTGAGCTCATGTAAGAAACTGATTAACGCAATAATATTAAATTATTCGATTGTTATTCAATTAAATTTTTGTTTCGAATAATTATTCGCCCTAATAATCGATTAATAAAAAAACGAGAATGGTGGAAAACCGCAACGCTGAACCTAAATTGATTAACGCAATAATATTAAATTGTTTGATTTTTATTCGATTAGATTTGTATCGCCAAGAATTACTTGCTCCATTAATCGATTAATATCTACAGAAACTTTAACATTTGAAAATCCTAGCAAATGTGCATGATGTCATGTAAGCAACTGTTAACCGGAATAATATTAAATTGTTATTCGATTAAATTTTTATCTTGAATAATTATTCGCCCCATTAATCGATTAATACCGAACCTCCCATAAATGAAACCCCTAGCAAATGTGCATGATCTCATGTAAGAAACTGATTGACCGGATAATACTAAGTTGTTCGATTGTTATTAGATTAAATGTGTAACTCCAATAATTATTCGACCCATTAATCGATTAATATCAAACCTCAAATAATTGAAAACCCTAGTAAATGTGCATGATTCCGAATTTGCTTGTGTAAGTAAAATGAATTTCTCCTGAATATTCTTTTGTTTTTTATAGCCTACTTGGTTTTAAGACTGTGTAAGCGTGTGTGTGCATGCAAACGTGTATGCACTGCCGTATATGTGTGTGTGTGTGTATGTAACGCTTTGTTCGCCAAAGCATGTCTATTAAGCTCAATTGCCTGTTTAAAAATAATATAGCGAATGCATCTGCACATCAAAGCGAGACAAAAGCATAAACTAACAAACAAACAAAAAACACTAACAACAACAGCAACTGTAAACTAAACACTACAGTAAATAGAACACAAACATGATGCTGCATGCACAAATGAATTACTAGAGTAACTTTAGAGAAAGAACTTGTGCAACAGAACTAAATTTATTGTATTAAACAACTGAATGAAAACACAATCATTTGCAAGAGGAAGCTGAAGTATGAATTTTTGTTGAAAATTTTATGAATAAACATTTTTTAAAAATATTTGAGAAAACTTTCTCGTCATTTAAAAGCAGAATCTAAATCAAACTTTTTAGGGAATAAAATTATTCCCATGAATGTTTATGATTATTCAAAATTGAAGGATTAATTATTAAGATGAAAAATAAAATTGAGTCCAAAGTTTAAACCCTTGAATTTATAAAATAAAATTATTTGCAACGGGTGTTTTTTATAGAGGTACAGAATTTCGAAATGAAATAAAGCAAAAATGAATTTTTTAAATTTATTTTTTTTATTTAAATTTATTTTCGTGTTGGACTAGCACTTAGGAACTGGAAAGGAGAGGATGGTGTTAAGAGTCATATGAAGCATTAAACACAATAACGACAGCAGACTACAGGCTACAACTTGTCAAAACTAGAATACATGAGCGTATATGAGAATGATTATTTTTACTACTACAGACAACACGGCTACGGGTTGTTGTCCCTGCTGTTTTTGTGGTTGTAGTTTTAAATTAAACCAATTTCTATTTTGGTGAGCGACAATGAGTAGATGCAGTGCTGCCAGTATAATATAAATAAATTCAATGATTGTAAACTTAAAAATATATTGTTTTATTATACAAAAAGGAAGAACAAACTATATTTCCGAGCTAATGAAATGATGTCTTGTCATATGCTGTAGACTTTAAATGTGTTTCATTGGAATAGCAGTATTTAAGATTATTAAATACTGGCGTTTGAAGACAATTCTACTACGAACAACAACTCATGGTTATTGATTTGGTGGTGTCGTTCTAAAAATAATTAAGTAGCTGAATACGAGGCGAAGATTGTGGCCAAAGGCTTTTGTAGTCGTTGTTCGTGTAGCCTGCTGCCGTTATTGCGTTTAATGCTTAACTTCGATTCCAGAAATTAATCACTGCTTATCATTTAAAAACCGCGGCGACCACCGCGAACCGGGTCAGAACCGGTTGATCCGTCCATGCAATACGTGAATGAAAAAAATTTTTAGTAAGATTTTGGGAAAAAAATAATTATCACATAATTAAAATTAAGAGTTTCAAAACAGATGATTTTTTTTTTAACTCCGAAACCGGTCTCCATTTTTTTTTGTAGTAACCGAAAGCTAGACCAACCACCTCTCATCAAATGTAAATCGGAAAGTTATAGGGATGGCCTTTAGGGTCCAAAGATTTTGCATAATAGTTTTGGTCTAAAATTGAGTTTTCAAAAGCAATTGAAACGTTTACACTGGCCAACAGTGGTTCGACAATGTTCGTTCTAGACCACCCAGCACATCAACAACCCATGAAAATTTTCAAAATATTGAAAAAAATTTTTATGAAGAATAATCGAATCACTTTTAGAGAAATTGTGTGAGAATGTGGGCATGTCGATGGGCTTAGACGATTTCTAGGGAAATTGTGGGAATGCCGAGTGTGGCAGTCATGATCGTCATACGATGGTCAATATTCTAGTCTAACCTTGACCACCGTATTTACCAGACTTGGCATGCCGCTATTTTTCCCCCCTGCCAAGGATGAAGAGAGCTACGAAAAGATTGCGTTTTGTGGCGATTGGAATTTATATGAACCGACGTGGAATTGACATGTCAAAAGTGTATATCAGAATTGCTTCGAGGATCGGAAAGAACACTGAACGAATTTTATATTAATTGAGGAGGACTACTTTGGAAGGGGCTTAATAGAAAACGAAAAAAAATACTATTTGAAAATCATTGAAATTAAAATTTTGAATAGACCTCGCATACGAATTTTTTTTCTCTTCGTAAGTATTTTTAAGTTAAAAAAGCTGCAACTAAAATTATTTATTTTCTAAATTAACTTGAACAACAATAAATAAATTTTGTTTCAATATATTTTTAAAGTTAATAAATTTCTGAAAATAACTTCAATATATTCCACACACTTGAACAATTTCCAAACACACATACACTCACACCTTTACACATATTGAAGTGGATATTTTTAATTAAAATTTAACAACATTCTTTCAAAATTTACTTGAACAAGAGTGTTGCAATTTGGCAGCCTGTTGTTTAATTTTTTTTCTTTCTTTTTTTTTTGTGAATGTGTGCGAGTTTATCTTTTTATAAAAAAGATTTTATTTTTATTGAATACGTAAGAGCGATCAGTGGCAAGACAAAGACCCAAATACCTTGAACTTTGAATCGATTGTCAATGCAAAAATAAATGTGTTTCTGTTTACGACGTTGTGCGCACTAAAAATCGCATTATTGTAACACATAATACGAGGGCAGTCGAGAAAGTTGTTTGAATGCATCTGAATGCAGTTTTAGCAGCTCAGCATTAATTCTAAAAAATAATCTATCAAATATATAGAAAAAACTCTCAACAAGATCAGAGTTACTTCCGATATAATGAAAGTTCTCCGAAAATACTAAATTCATCCCTTTTGAGCTTGTGCTTTTTTAAAGCCTGTTTTAGTGCAATTAAAGTGCACTTTTGAGTATCCTAATTTCGGCTAAAGGGAATATTTTTCTAATTAAATCTTTAATTTCATTTAAATACAGCAGAAACAATAGAAAAAGTTCTCCGAATCACAAGTGCTTTGAAAATTTAATATCTCGTTAAAAGAAAATTTTACTCCGAATATATTCTAATTGGATATAAATGCTTCAAAAATGTCTACAAAGCAAAAGAAATGCATTGACTGGTTAAATCAAGCTTAAGAGAGTAAAAATAAATAACTCCGAAAATAGTCCGAAGGCTACGAGTTCAACATTTACATCAGAATATGCACTAAAAATATTTTATATCTAATTAAATCTTATTATTTTATTGACAATTAAAAAAATTTATTCCGAATTTAATTAATTTACTCGCAATCTCGATTAAAAAGGACTGGAACAACTAACTCCGAATATTATCCGAAAATTTTTTATTCAATATTTTTATTTTAAAATATGACTAAATATATTATATATCTAATTAAATCTTATTATTTTATCAACAATTATAGACAAATTTACTCCGAATTTGTTAAATTTATCCACAAACGCTTCAAAAATGCCTTTGAAGTAACAAAATTCCATTATTTGGCTAAATAAAATTAAAAAGGGCTGGAATATCTAACTCCGAATATTATCCGAAAATTTTTTATTCAACATTTGTATATCAAAATATGACTAAAACTATTTTACATCTATTAAAATCTTATTATTTTATTAAGAATTTAAAAAAATTACTCCGAATTTGTTGAATTTACTAGCAAATGCTTAAAAGTGCCTTTAATGTAACAGAATTCCATCACTTGGCTAACCAAAATCGAAAAGGCTTCATATAACAAACTCCGAAAATTGTCCGAAAATTTACAATTCAATAGTTGTTTATAAACTACGCACTAAATATATTTTATATCTTACTGAAACTTATTGAATTATTAAAAATAAAAATAAAAATTCATTCCAAATGTATTCTTATTATTATTTTATCCAAAATAGTTTTAAATATATATTCCGAAAGTTTTTAGTTTACACTTAAATACCTGCGAAGAAGTAGACTTTTATTACTATTCCGAATGTTTCCAAATGGCTAAAAAATTGAAAAGGCTTATTATGATTAACTCCGAAAACTTTTCGAAAATGTCTAAACAATTTGGCGGAAACTATATACATACATCATATCGCCCATTGACTTCTACAATGCCATAACTCAAAAAATTCATATTCAGAGGTAATAATGTAGATTTAATCTGCATATCGTTCTTCTCACTGTGAAAAAATTTCATGGAAGTATCATTTTTTAGTCCTGGGATAAAAATTAGTTTTATTTAACTTTTTATTTTTTTGAGTTATGACACTATTGAAGTAAGTGAGCGATAAGTATATACATGCTTAGAACAACGTAGATATATTTGAAAATTCACACGCACAAGACCTGCTACTTAAGAGTTTCACTGGTTATATACACATCTGGACACATTCCGAGTTACTCCGAAAACATTCCGAATTTTTTTTTTTCGATTAACAAATAAACTAAAAATTGCGAATAGTATAGGCGTCTTCGAATCATGAGGAAAGCTTGTGGATTATATGTTTATATAAATATTTTAACTTTAAATGAGATGATATGAAGTGTAAACAAGTGAAAGCATGCCAAATCATGCTCCTAACAAAGTCGATTTGTTACCGCGACCTCTCGTCTCTACAAACTTGCTTGTATTTTAGCTGCCTACTTTCGTTTTACTAGCAGAAAGTAATTTTAATGTTCCAAGTTCAAGCGACTTATTGTACTGCCGGTTTTTTTTTTTTTTTGAGATACACACATTTACATCACAATGCAATAAAAGAATTGTGTTTGTTATTTGGCAACCTTTTCAAGGGATTTATCTCTTTTTCTCTAAATACATTCTTAAAAAAATGGAATAGGAAAACAACCAAAATAAGACATGCCAAATTCATGCGAGTAAACACTGGGGCGTATGATTAATGCTAAATTAAATAATATGTATACGTCAAGTGTTGTGATGACAAATAAAATTCTCTTTCAACATCTAAATTGTATTTTGTTTTAAATTTAGTTTCGAATTTACTATTAGAAATGAAAAATATCATAATTAAGTGGGCCATGACAAAAGAACATTAACGTTAAACTTAAATGTGTGTTTGATAACATCAATTTAATAATGCAATTCTCGTATTCGAGTGCAGCATACAATTTATATAAACAAGGAACACCCGGTGCTCAAGATGTAAATACTAGATATTTTAATTTAAATTAAATAAAAATAATTGTTTGCAATCGTTTCTTAAAGTTATTTCTTGTGATATTTTCTCTTAACCGTTCAGCAGTAAACACAATAACGACAGCAGGCTACACGAACACCGACTACAAAAGTCGTTGGCTACAATCGTCGCCTTGTAGTCAGCTACTTAATTATTTTTAGAACGACACCACCAAATCAATAATCATGAGTTGTTGTTTGTAGTAGAATTCTCTTCATACGCCAGTGTAGCCGGTTTAATTTATTTAATACTCTTAAATAGCGTTATTCCAATAAAATATATTTAAAGTCCACAGTATATGACAAGAAATCATTTCACTAGCTTGACAATATAGTTTGTTTCTTTTTGTATAATAAAACAATATATTTTTAAGTTTACAATGATTGAATTTATTTATATTATACTGGCAACACTGCATCTACTCATTGTGGTTCACCAAAATAGAAATTGGTTTAATTTGGCTACAACCACAAAAACAGCAGGGACAACAACCCTTAGTCGTGTTGTCTGCAGTAGTAAAAATAATCATTCTCATATACGCTCATGTATTCTATATTTGACAAGTTGTAGTCTGTAGTCTGCTGTCGTTATTGTGTTTAAAGCTTAACACAGCAGAGTTTAGGAAGAAAAGCACTCGTTCTCTTTCTGTCAATCAATAAATATATCACACACACACATACTTGAAGTTGTATGTGTGTTTACTTGAGTGTTTGCAAATGCAGAGCAGTTTTCGTTTTCAACTCTTCAATTTTAAATGTGAGATTTTTTAAAATTTTTTTAAATCAAAGTGACATCACTTAAGGGATTTTAGTCAGTTTCTATGCGTATTTCACTGGGGCTAATGCATATCATCAGGGAATTTTTTCTATAAAATTCTACCGAAAAAGAATCATCGCATTTGAAATTGAGGACGAAAATTTCTTGTTTTAAAACTTTTTTTTAATTATTTCAAACAAAAAAATTTTGAAAGATATTTATATTGTGCACATCCACACTAAAATACTTTTAAAATCATATAAGATTTATAAAAAATGGTGAATGTTGAGGTAACTAAAAATGTACCACAGAAAATTGAAGCCACAATTATATATAAGATTTTTATAGAGGAATAAAGATAATAAAAAAATGCTGATATTTCCAAAGCGTTTCAGTTGATATAATTTTGAAAAATTTTCAAATAACTTTTCTTACATTTTTATTTTATTATTTTTTAATAAAAAGTCTTTAGAAAATTGCGCACTTTCCTCGTTATTATTTCCCCTGCACGTAAATAGTTAATCACTTTGCATTCGTTAATAACATCCTGATGTTGTTTACAGTCTTTCTTTCTGCGATTTGAATCCGCTTGATTTATTGTGAGTTTGCAAAAGTTGCTTTGATTTATTAGTTGCATATTTCTTTGTTTCATTTGTCAGCCAACACGACAGACTTAAGCCAAATGGAAAATTCAACTCCGGCATTGAGATTTCTTAAAGGGAAAACAGAGTGCTTTAACGTGTTCTATTATTTCCATTATTTCGTATGAAACTCGAACATGCCTGTCAATATCAATCATTTATTATTGGAAAATGAAGAGAAAAGAAATATTTTTGCTTGTTAATTTTCCTGGAAACGCTTTGAAAGGCAATCAAACAGATTGTGAGTATTTTAATGATAAAGAGTTCTACTTTTTTTGAAGGATAATAAAAACCTAAAAAACATAAAATCTTAACAATTAAGCTTTTAATAACTCATACTCTTCAATGAATTTATGTCAAGAATTTCGTCAAAATTCATGTTAAGAAAATCGTCAAAATGACATGAAATTGCCACGTCTGGCACTTCTGCATCCATTCTAGTTGCACTCTCTTAATTTTATTTGCAAAGAATTTATTTATTAAAATTCCATTCGGAAAAGAATTTTTGTTTATTGATTTCATTCTTTTTATTCGCCCAAGAAAAGAATCTAATTTGTCTTAACATAAGACACAGTTCTTGAAGTGTCGCTCTGTGTCATTGTCGCGCTGTAGCTTAAGCTTGCAGTCACTTTGTCGCGCAGTGGCTTTATCGCGTAGTCATTTTGTCGCGCTGTCACTTTGTCCCGCTGTAGCTTAAGCATGCAGTCACTTTGTCGCCCTATAGCTTAATCATGCAATCACTTTGTCGCGCTGTAGCATTATCACTCGGATACTTTGTAGCACTGTCGCTTTGTTGCTCTGTAATTTTTTAGTTCCATAGCTGTGTCTGTTTATTACTTTTTGATGTTGGTTCTTATCGCAGTCCGTCAATTTTATTGTCAGTGAATAATAATTGTGTCGCGCTGTGTTTTCATCGCACTGTAGTTTTATTGCTTTGTCGCGATGTCGCGCAGTCACTCTATCACTTTCTTGCTTTGTTTGCTTTGTCGCGTTGCAGATGTATCACGTCGTAAATTTGTCGCCCTATAACTCTGCCACTTTGACGCGATGTAGCTCTGACTCTTTGTCGCTCTGTCGCGCATTTGCTTCTTGACGGTGTTTCTTTTTGCGGTCTATTATTATTATTCGCCTTATCGCGAAGTCATTTTGTTGCGATTTTGCTTTGTCGCGCAGTCACTCTGCCGCTGCGTCGTACTGCATCTTTACCCCGCCACTACTTTGTCGCTCAGTCTATTTGTAGTGGTGATAGTGGTATAGCTTTATCGCGAAGTAATTTTACCGCGACGCCACGCAGTCACTCTGTCGCTTAATTGCTCTATCAGTTTGTTATGCCGTAGCTCTGTCGCTTTACCGCTTTGTTGCGCCGCTTCTTCTTGCTGCGTCTCTTTACCCCGCTGTATCTTTAGCGCAATGTCATTTTGTAGTTATGTCACTTTGATGCCGTCGCTTTGTCGCGCTGTCTCTTTATCGTTCTGCCCTGTTATTGAGCCGTCGCTTACCAGGCCTTTCACGCTGTAGTTCTTATAATATTTTGTGATTTTTTTTTTTTTTATTTGAAATAAGAATAATAATTTAAGTGTGTGAGACATATTCGATTTGCGAATTCAACTTCACCATCTTAAACATATTCACATTGAAATCAGATTTTATTTATATTTTCGTTAGCGTGCGAAATGTTGTCCATGACGGTTGTGTGTGATGGGAGGGACGCGCGTTCTTATTTTCATTTCTAAAGCGATTTCTCTTTTATTTGGATTTCCGGTACTTTTCACTCGAAAATTTTATGTACAAAATTTGGATTAAGAAAATAATATGAAATTCCCTAGAATATGAACAATAATTAAATTCATACGAATTGAATTCAGGTGGAAAAGGAATATTCTAAAATATAATAACAAATTTTTAATAGATTTTTTTAACAAAATGTGCTGCAACAAAATTAATAAAAACGAAAAATTTCTTGAATAAAATTAATTCTTATAAAATTTATTCAAAGAATTAACTGCTTTTTTGATAGAAGAATTCTTATACAATATATTTTTTTAATTTTAGTTTTTAAGTTTTTTACAACATGCGCGAGCCCTGAAAAACTTTTTTTTGTTACACAAGAGTTTGTTTAAGTTTTCAGTAGCGAGAGAGTGTGTTTTCAAAACCACATTAAGATTGTGGCAACATTTTAAAGAAACTCTTTTGATTTATTCTATTCTCTCATTGTCTGCTTAGTTGACATTCGGTCGTCTTAATGTTTGAAAAGCGCGTCTTCTTCTCTCCAACAATTTGTGAATGGGAAGAGGTGAGTATGTGTGGGTGCATGTGCATGTTTAATTAGCCTTGTAAAATTTGTATTCGTCACACATCTTTCCTGTTTTACGTCAAAATATTTCGTATATTTTTTTTTCGTTTTAGTTTTGTTAAGGCCTAGAAGTGCCTAAAAGTATGCAGGTATTTATTTAAGTTTGTGCGGATGTAACATATGCAAGTGAGTGCAACTAATAGGGTATTCAACTATTCAGAGTTTTTGTATTAACCGGTTAATCGCATAAATTATTATACGAATAATTAATCGAATAAAAATCGAATTCATTTCAGTCAGTTAATCGAATAATTTAATTTTTTTGTTTAATACTTTAAGCATAATTTACTTTTTTATATAAAAATTTGGTTAAAAAAGCAACAACAATTTAACATAAGGTATATATATCCTATCACTCACAAACATGCGTAATTTTTTTTTATTTACACCTCTTTCCTTCAAAATATTTTATATAAATTTTATTGTTTTGATTGTGTTAAGGCTTAGAAGTGCCTAAAAGTATGCAAGTATTTATGGGAAGTTGAGTTTGTAGCACACCTAAGTCAAAGCAGCTAATAGGATGTTCAATAATTAAAAGTTTTGCATTAATCGGATAATCGATTAAATAATTAGTCGAATAATTAATCGAATAAAAACCGAAAATTTTAATATTAGTCAAGTAATCGAAAAATTTTAATTTTATCTAAATTAAAACTTTCAACTTAAGACCAAAAAGTTTACTTTTTAATATAAAGATTTTATTAAAAATGTAACACAACAGTTTAACAGCAGGTAAATATTTCATGAATAAAACAAGAGGACAAGTTTTATGCAGAGTTATTATTAGTATTATTATTATTTTTTTTTTAATTAAATAACAATGAAATACAATAAATAATAATTTTATTAATCGATTCATCAACATATATTATGCGAGTTATTCGTAATTGAATAATTGTATATTATTCGGTTGACTACGCCCGAGATTAGTCGATTAATCGAGCAACGATTACTTGTTGGAACCCTCTAATATATACATTTGAATGAAAATCTGATTTTTATCCTAAATTTTCTATTATTCTTCAACACTTTTAATATTATGAAGTGCCTACGCCGCCTTCAAAGAACAAAGAAATACTGAGAAAAAAAATTTCAATAATTTTGGACAAATAATTTCAGTACAAATTAAAAAAATTCTTATTTAAATGCTGTGAATTCGAAAACTGTTTTGCGTACATGATTTTATCATATAATTTTGTGCGAATAAATTCTTATATAAGAATAATTTTATAGATCAGAATAATTTTATTCGAATAATTTTGCTAAACGATTAATATTATTTGAATAATTTTTCATACGAATAACTTTGTGGGAATAGTTTTTTACAGGAATAGTTTTCGAATAATTTTCATTGAAATAATTTTGTATCCATGATTTTAATTTATTCTATTAATTTAAAAGTTATTTTATTAATCGATTAATCATCGTAAATTATTCGTTGGTCTTAAATAGGCTATTTAATATTATTCAATTTGTTAATCGCCCAAAATTAGCCGATTAATCAAACAAGGATTAATCTTTTGAGTACCCTAATACATAAATTTGAATGAATATGTGATTTTCACCTTAAATTCTTAACACTTTTAAAATTATGATGTGTATGGACCGGCTTGTTATTTACTTCAAAAAACAAACGAATACTGAGAAAAAATATTCGATTAATCGATATATAATGGTAGAATTATTTATTAGTGGACCATAAGTAATTTAATATTATTATTAGAGCAGTTAATCGCTCATAATTAATCGATTAATCGAACAACGAATAATCGTTTGAATAACCTGGCATAAAAAGACAGATGTATGAATAAAATATCATGTTCATCTTTTTTTCTTAAACACTTAAAATTATGATGAGCACGCGCCGTCTTTTTTTTACATCAAAGAGCAAACGCACCGAGTACAAAAGTCCTCGATTAATCGATATTAATTATTCGAACTATTTCTTAGTGGAATTCGTGTAATTTAAAACTGTTAGGACAGTTAACCGCTCAAAATTAATCGATTAATTGAACAATCGTTAATCACTTGAACACCCTAATAACTGCTGACTGCATCTCTGTGCAACAAAGTCGTGTAGGTTTTTACTTATTTTTAGTTTCTCAAGAGATAAAATTATTTTTGTTTGTGTAATAAAAATTTTTAATTTTAAAAAATTTTAACAAAGTTTTTTAAAAAGTTTCTTATTTAATAATAAACTTTCGTATGAGAATTTAATGATTTCTTTTAAAGAAAAGAAATTCAATCCTTTTTTTTTTTGTTGTTGCCACATTTCAATTACTTTCTCTTTCCTGCTCCAAGTCCTTTAAACTTTGCGAGTCTTTGAAGTCTGTCATTTTCTTAGACTGCAAGCGCAGAGTCAACGCAACAGAAACGGTGGCTGATTGCCAGCACAACAAAAGTCTTTGACACATAAAAAGAATGAAAAGTCAAACAAAAACGAAAGGCCTTGTTTTGGATAATTAAAAAGAAGTAGAGAAACAACAACAAGCAAACAAAAAATAATTATAAAAAAAAGAAAACAAAACAGCCAAGCGGAAACTGAAAGTGGAGAGTGTCTAAAAGTATGCTAAGGAATTTCGTAGGCAGGCTGCCTTGCAAGTATGCTCAAGAGTTCTTAAAGCAACAACGTCGCAGGCCTGAAGCAAAATACACAACGTCTTTCAGATACAATTTCTAATTCTTCGCGGGCTTAAATATTAGCGAAATTAAAATTTAAATAAAATGCTTTTTGGCCCACTTTTTTTTCCTCTGCAGTTGCCAACTCGCTTATTTATTTTGTAGTTGCTGTTTAATGGATTTTATCTGCTGCCAAAGTCTCCAATCAATTTATTGTGTCACTTATTTAGCATCATGGGGCTGGATGTTATTTATATTAACAGCACATAATTAGAGATAATGTTTTTTTCTAATAAAATCCAAACAGAGCAGGCATTGACACGATTAGACAAACATGAAATACAAATTAACAGAATATGCTGTTGCAAAGTTTAATTAAACTGAACAAAGAAACTACTGATTTCGTTATAGACAACCGAAATTATATGAAAGTTTACGTCTGCGATTTATTTTAGACAACAACGAGTCGGTTATTGGCTTTTATATAATTTTGAATATTTTTCCCCTTTCCAAAAAGCAGTTTTCCCAAACCCTCTTTCAGAACAAGTACATTTTGTTAAAAGTACCTTTTGAAATAAGTATCTTTTCATAAAACTGCGTTTAGAAAAACGCAGGCAGTTGAAAAATTACCTTTTCCGAAAAGTACCTTTTTCAAAGGTGGATTTTTTTTGAAAAGTGCAGTTTTTTCAAAAAGTACATTTTCTGTAAAGTACCTTTTTTCCAAAGTGGCTTTGCTTTAAAAGTACTTTTACTTCTACTTTTATATGAGAGTACTTTTTTTAAAAAGGTGCTCTATGGAAAACATACTTTTTGAAAAGAGTGCAGTTTTTTTAAAAAGTACTTTTTCTGTAAAGTACTTTTTTTCAAAAGTGGCTTTTCTTTCAAAGTACTTTTATTTTCATATACAATAAACAGAGCCCAGGAAACAATTTGCTTGCCTGTGGAAAAGGCCCCGAGCCTCCGGCGTAACCTGAGCTCATGACCATTGGAACGAAAGGTAATGAGCTCGACACAGTGGTCCTAAAACAATACTTTTTCCAAAAATTGGTTTTCAAAAAAGTACCATTTTCAAAGATTACTTTTTTTTTAAAAGGTAATCTATGGAAAACTTGCTTTTTGCAAAGAGTGCAGTTTTTTCAAAAAGTACCTTTTCTGTAAAGTACCTTTTTTCCAAAGTGGCTTTGCTTTAAAAGTACTTTTACTTCTATTTTTATAAGAGAGTACTTTTTCTAAAAAGGTACTATATGGTAAAATACTTTTTGAAAAGTGCAGTTTTTTCAAAGAGTACCTTTTCTGTAAAGTACCTTTTTTCCAAAGTGGCTTTGCTTTAAAAGTACTTTTATTTCTATTTTTATAAGAGAGTGCTTTTTATACAAAAAAGGTGCTGTATGGAAAACATACTTTTTGAAAAGAGTGCAGTTTTTTCAAAACGTACCTTTTCAGTAAAGTACCTTTTTACAAAATTGGCTTTTCTTTAAAAGTACTTTTATTTCTATTTTTATAAGAGAGTGCTTTTTATACAAAAAAGGTGCTGTATGGAAATCATACTATTTGAAAGAAGTGCAGTTTTTTCAAAAAGTACCTTTTCTTTGAAGTACCTTTTCAAAATATTTTGCTTCTTCGAATAAGTTCTTATTAAAAAATTTATTTTTTATAAAACGTTTCTTTTATTATTAGTTTTATCAGAGTACTTTTCTAAAACTGCTTATCCCAAAAAGTACTTTTTGAAAAAAGTACCTTTAAAACAAAGTACTTTAAAGAAGGTAATTTTTTCAAAAAGCTTGTTTTTACTTTAAGAAAATAATTTTTTTCAACGAGTGTTCTTATCATCAATTTTATGATTTTATAAAAAACTTATTTAAAATAATTCTAACTCCAAATTTATTTAAAAAGGTTTTTTCAAATGTATTTTATTGCAAAAATAAGTTTTAAATAAATTCAATTTCTTTAAAATATAGAATTATTTTTTTAACAAATTCCTAAATTTTTATATTAAAAAATCTTTTCTATATTTTAAATAAGAATTCTAGCATTTCGTTTCTGCTTTAAAATTTCTCGTGCCTGCAAGCGTTTGCTTTTTTTCCTTTTTTCAAATCTAGGCCAATTTTATTTTACTTTAAACTATTTTTGAATTTAAACTATTTTAACCCTCATCATTGATTTCCTGATTATTTTACTTGTTTGTTTGTTTTGCTAATATTTCTTTCGTGTTTATACTTGGCGTTGTTGCTGTCGTTGTTTGAATAGTTTGTACAAGCATTAATGAGAAGAAAAAAAGACATTTCTAATGTTTGAAAACTAAAGGGAAGACCGCACTCAACCACCTTTAACCTTGTACAAGCGTAATAATTTCGGTTGCCTTTTATGGCACTCACACACGATTGCAACGACCGCGACAACGAGAAATAAACTTGACGAGCTACTTTTTTTTATGCAATCTAATATTGAACGTACAACAACATTGAAGTAAATATATATGTCTGTGTGTGTGTGTGCACATATAAACTTCTAACATTGTTTTTTAATACTGAGGTGAAATTAACCAAGAGGTAAATGGTAAGAGAGGGTGGGGTGTAGAGAACAAGAGAATGAGAATGATGGCAACATTCATTTCAACAAGAGTGCAAAAACCGCATACAACACAACAGCAGCAACAAAAAGCAAACACAAACACAAACATCAGCGTCATCATCGTGCACAATATGACGGCGATAATGTTGGTAACGGTTTGAGAAATGGATTTTTAGGAAGCCGCATGCAAAAACATAAAATAACAGTTATTTTTTGCTCTCTCTCCACACACACGTACAAGGTTATTTAAAGGTAAAGCTGTTTGTTATTGCAAAAAAGAAATTTTGTTGTTTTAATTTCTGTGTTATGCATTTGCACGGGATTGCATGTGTGTGTGTGTGCAAGTGTGTGGTTGCTGTCAGTGATATTCGTGTAGTTGTTATTGGAGCGTATGTTTGTTGCTGTTGATTATTAAAAGAAAAATTGCTGCAAAAACCAGTTTGTAAAATGAACAAATAAAAACTTAAGCACATGACATCACGGCTATTTGGCTGTCGCTGGGACACAATTTTTCTTATTAATGGTAAGTTTGGACAAATAAGACTTAACGAAATAAGATTTAATACAAGTGTGACCGTGGTGTTACAAATATTAATTTTTTATTTTAAATCGGTGCTTGTTGTCAAGCACCTTTTTACAATGAATTTTCGTTAAAAAAGATAATTATTTCAATCGATTCTTTTGCTTAGAATAGTTCATCACTAGACGAATTATTTTTTCCCCAACAAAACTATTGATTATTATTTACAAATTTTTATTTCAATAGTTTTATGAAAATTGTGTTATTAAAAAAGTTTCGTGATAATTGAATTATTTTATCCCAAATAATTTTAATTATCATTATTTTTTATTTTTTTTTTTATTTTTATTTTTATCGGATAATTTTTTTTTTCACCTAAATTTTTAATCGAATATTAGTATTCGAATCCTTTCGTTTGTACAATAAAATAAATTTGTATTGAGTAATTTTATTGCAAAAAATTAATTCGAATTTTTATTGCAACAATTTTTGTTGGGCAGGGGTTCCGATAACTTGTTTGTACGATTTGTTTTATTCGCATCATATTTTTATCATATTATTTTAATCGAAAATTTCTTATACGAATAATTTTACAAAAATCCTTATACAAAAGATTTCCTGCTATTCGAATAATATTTTATCCTTAATTTTGTTTGAAAATTTTTTATACGAATATTTTGATTCGAATAATATTTATATACCAACAAATTTGTTCCGATTACTTTTTTATACAATTAGTTTTATTCGCATAATTTTTTATAATGTTATTTTAATCGAACATTTTTTTATGCTCAACAATTTTTACTAGCAACAGTGAATAATTTCTTAATAATTCCATTCGAATAACTTTATATAGGAATTATTTTAGTCCAATTATTTTATTTCAATAATTTTTTTACGAACAATTTTAATGGGAAAATAGTTACTTTATTCGAATAATTATTGGATGTGGAATTTTTTCGTATGAATTTTCATACGAATAATCTTTTTAAAACAATTTTTTAATACAAATAATTTCATTTGCATGTATTCGAATAATTATTTTATTCGAATATATTTTATTCGAATAGTTTCAAATCAAACAATTTTGTACAAATAATTTCTGTACCAATAATTTTCATTTAAATGCTTTTAATTTAAATTATTTTTTCGTGTGAATTCTTTCGAATAATATTTCATACGAATAATTTTGTGTGAATAATTTCCTATACGATTAATTTCGCATATCATTTAATCGAATATTTTTATCCAAAATTAGTAACGAATCGCTCAAAATAAATATATTACTTTTTAAGAAAAAGTTCCTATTAAGAAATAAATAAGTTTCATAGATTGGAAAAATTGTTTTTAACAAAAAGTACTCTTCTTTCAATAAAAAGTACTTTTCCATAAACAAAAAGTACTTTGCTTATGATAAAAAGTATTTTTCTTTTTATAAAAAGTATTTTTCTTTTAAATAAAAAAAATACTTTTCTTTTAATAAGAAGTAATTTTCTTTTAACAAAAAGTACTTTTTTTTAGTAAAAAGCACTTTTCTTTTGGTAAAAATGTACCTTTCTTTTAATAAGAAGTACATTTTTTGTATAAAGTACTTTTCTTTTTATAAAAAGCATTTTTCTTTTAATAAAAAGTACTTTTCTTTCAATAAAAAGTACTTTTTTAGTAAAAAGCAATTTTCTTTTAGTAAAAAAAGTACTTTTCTTATAATAAAAACTATTTTTCTTTTAATAAATATATATTATTTTAACAAAAGGTATTTTTCTTTTAACAAAAAGTATTTTTGTTTTAATAAAAAGTACTTTACTTTTAATAAAAGTACTTTTCTTTCAATAAAAAGTACTTTTTCTTTAGTAAAAAGCACTTTTCTTTTAGTAAAAAAAGTACTTTTCTTGTAATAAAAAGTAAAATTTTTGTATAAAGTACTTTTCTTTTAATAAAAAGTACTTTTATTTTAGTAAAAAGTACTTTTATTTTAATAAAAAGTACTTTTCTTTTAATAAAAAGTACTTTTCTTTTGGTAAAAAAAGTACTTTTCTTTTAATAAGAAGTACATTTTTTGTATAAGGTACTTTTCTTTTTATAAAAAGCATTTTTCTTTTAATAAAAAGTACTTTACTTTTAATAAAAGTACTTTTCTTTCAATAAAAAGTACTTTTTTTTAGTAAAAAGCACTTTTCTGTTAGTAAAAAAAAGTACTTTTCTTGTAATAAAAAGTAAAATTTTTGTATAAAGTACTTTTCTTTTAATAAAAAGTACTTTTATTTTAATAAAAAGTACTTTTCTTTTAATAAAAAGTACTTTTCTTTCAATAAAAAGTACTTTTTTTTTAGTAAAAAGCAATTTTCTTTTAGTCAAAAAAGTACTTTCCTTGTAATAAAAACTATTTTTCTTTTAATAAATATATATTATTTTAACAAAAAGTATTTTTCTTTTAATAAAAAGTACTTTTCTTTTAAAAAAAGTACTTTTCTTTTAAAAAAAAGTACTTTTCTTTTAAAAAAAGTACTTTTCTTGTAATAAAAAGTAAAATTTTTGTATAAAGTACTTTTCTGTTAATAAAAAGTACTTTTCTTTTAATAAAGAGTACGTTTCTGTTTGGGCAAAATACGTTTGAGGGAGCACTTAATATATAGTATAAGAATATGTATATGTTTAGCAAAAACTATAATTTAAAGAACAAGCATTTATTAAACAGAATTACCTTTTTAAGAAAAAGTATCTTTTTAAGAAAATATATAGTTTCATATGCATTCTGGAGCAAAATTTCATTGATAACTTTCTTAAAATACATTTCAAATTCAAACTAAATTTTTGCGAATATGACCGTTACTTTTTCTGTTTTTGAAAGCAAAGGGAAACAATCCTGAATTGTGTTGCCACATTTCCCAAAAGATATTTCAAATACCCCCTTCAAAATAACACCAAATTTAGCTGCGATTTTATACAATTCGAAATCAAATAAAATCTAATAAAATAAAAACTATTCACTTACCGATATTAACGATGCCATGATTAGTTAATTCCCAGCATGATTGTAAGCGCAAAATACTTAAACTATGACTTTGTTTTGGTGAAAAGTAGCCCAAAGCAGCATCGGTAACGTGATAAGCCTGAAACGGGGAGACAACAAAACGAAGCAACAAATTAAACCGACACCAGAAACTCTTCATGGCGAATACGTACTTGTAACGAAAATTCATATAATGAGGGTAATAATTGTGCCACCGCGCCCACAGCCTCGTCAGCAATATTTATACAATCAGCCAGCGATAATGAAACAATGCGCGGTGTTAAACATGCCCAAAGGCCAGCTTCGGTGACCTCATTACAGCCAGCCAGTTCCAATTCGAAAAGACTCTGAAATGAGAGAGAGGAAAAAGCATAATTAAAGTTTAATTGTTTCGCAGTGAGTGAGTGAGTCAGTTGAATGGAAACTCGCAACTAATTTTTAATTAAAGGAAATGCATGCACATTCTTGCTGCGGCATGTCTATACCGTATCCCCAAGTGCTACGAGTTTTACAAAAGCACAAACTAATACACGGAGCTGATGCTGCTGCTGTTGCTGCATTTAAAGTTAAACGAATTGCTGACTTGCCGAAAGACTTCAGGAGAAAACAAAGCAACACAATGAAATCAACTTAACAAATGAAATGAGTAGAGATGAAGGGAGTGGAGCGAGTTTTTAAATTATTCGCAATAGAAATGAAGTGGGCTACAGCGGAAAAAAGTTCATTAATAATTTCTTATGAAGCATTTCTGGTTTCCTCATTTATGTTGCCCCAATGAAACAGGCAGCCTAAAAATGAATATTTTAAGTTAAAATTAAAAAAATATGACGCCATTTATGCTGTTTTCTTTTCTAAAAAATAATGCAACATTTCTTACACTTTTTAATAAAAAAAAAATGGCGGCATTATGTGATTTGAAAATAGCGAATTAATTAGGATTTATCCAACATGTTTTATGAAAAACTATTTCTAATTAAGAACTCCTCTAAACTGTTGCTTTCCAGACAAAAAGTGAATATATGTTACACGTTGGAAATAGTTTAACCGAATTTAGTGTTTCAAAAGTTGTTTCATAAAATTTTAAGTCTGGATGTCTGACTAAATTTATAAATTTTAATATATAATTTATTATATCTAATTATAAATCAACTAACTCAAAATCGAACTAAAAAGCAAGAAATAATTCCCAATTTAGAAATAAATATACAAATAAAATGTGAAATTATTATGGAAATAGTATGGCAGCACTCCACGCATTTTTATAATTTTTCTACTTAATTTTATAGGCTAGTTTTGTGAAAAAGCAAAATTGAACATCAGTTTTATATATTCAACTAACAGATCAAAGCAGAACAGCTGTTTTCGAAAGCCGCTACACTTTACTTTATCAGTTCTCTTGACGATCTCGATAATAGAAAAAAAACTTATCGAATTATTTTGCTGTCATCGATTCTTGGCAATTGGACAGCAAGTACCTTCTTTTGAAGTCTTAAGGAGTCGACGACATATGAAGCCAATAAAAGCAGATAATTTTCGATTAAAATTGCGATAAAAAAGCGTAGCTACACTCAGAAGTTTGCCGGGACTTGTGAGGAAAAACTACATCAGAAATATCAGGTGTTTTTTATAGAGTGATACAACTTTGAGTTGGCATCACTGCTTTATTTGACCACCCATTTAACAGCTGATAGTTGCCTTTTGTTTAGCCTGCTTCGACATTTCATTATGGCTCGACTTACACCAGAGCAACGCGTGCTAATTGTGGAAATTTTTAATCAAAATAATCGTCAAACTTATCGTCCATTCAAAATTTAATTTTCCGATGAAGCCCATTTTTGGTTTAATCGGTACGTGAATAAACAGAATTGTCGCATTTGGAGTGAGGAGAATCAACAAGCTTTTGTCGAAACACCATAATATCCACAGAAAATTACTGTTTCGTACGCTTTATGGGCTGGCGGAGTCATTGTCTTCAAAAACGACGATGGTCAGAATGTTACTGTTTGTGAAAATTGGTGTTCCAGAGTGCGCCTTATATGCGCCATACGTGGCGGCCGCATGGCCGAAAACATATTTAAACATTAATATCATAAAATTGTCTATCCAATAAAGGCCGTTTCATTGATATCAAATATATATTATTATGTTTTATTATGATTTAAACTTGTATCACTCTATAAAAAACACCTGATATTTTTCTTAAGAATTCATCGCGGTAAAAGTTCCCGCCACTTCACCGAAAATATACGGCCACACTCTTTTTTCTTAAAAATTCAACATGGCAACTCCGGTCACACTTACTTAATTATTGTGTTGTCACCGGTTGTGCACAAAGTTTAAACTAAATCTTTCCTTTCCAAGCGGGTCCAAATCGAGTTTAAAAGAGTCGGTTACAAACACATAAACATACAGAAGAAGTTAATAAAAGCTGATGGCTTACAATTAAAATTGCGATAAAGCACACTATTAGCTTAATAATACATAACTTAGTGATGATATAGCAGCCATTTTGAATTCCCGAAAACTTTGCCCGAAATCCCCAAAATCTCAGAATTTAAAAATCTAATAACTCGGCATTTCTGAAGGACTTGGCGTTTCTGAATTCCCTAAAACTATGACTAAAATCCCCGAAATCTCAGAATTCACTAGTACACCAAAAATAATTGTTGAAGCTAGTAGAGCTAATAATTTACGACTAAACGTGATATGTAACCAAGCACACCATTAGAATAACCAACAAATACTTGATGCTACAGCAACGTTCTTGGATTCCCGAAAACTTTGGCCGGAATTCCCAAAATCTCAGAATTTTAAAAGCCAATAAAGCTGATGCTTTCCGATTAAAATCGCTATAAAACGTGATATCTAGCCAAACACACCATATATCACACTCAACAAAACACTTATTCGAGAATCAACATAGTTTTTGAATTCCCAAATTTTTGGCAAAAATCCCCAACATCTCAGAAGTTCCCCGGAGTTTATTCCAAATATTATGACGTCACTCCTTTTTTTAAATATTCACGAAGACTGAAGTTTCCAGCCACTTCCTTAGCGAAACAGCAGCAATACTCCTTTTTTAATACAACACGGTAACACTGATTGTACTCAGAAAATTATTACCGGTTGGTTCTTGGTAAGAAATATTATTTAGAAATATATTTAAAAATATTTTAATAATTATAATGATTCTTTCATTATAATCAAAATCACTGTATTCCATATTTCGGCCTTGCTCGATTCGAGCTTCCCGGCACGTGGCGCAACTTGTTTAGTTTTACTCTTCTTCAGTATTTCAAGAGGCTGTTTAAATCATTCTATTTAAGATTAAAGACAAAAAAATTTGGAAAAGAGATTTCTTTTTCGAAGTAGAACTCATTTAAGCACAAGCGTTCGTAATAGCTGTATTTGTCTGTACGTGACAAAGTAATTTTTGTATTGTTACTAAATAATTGCTGTATAATAGATTCAAATTTTTTATTGTTAAAAAAGAAATTTTTATTTTGTAACACAAACTATTTGGCATTTTCATGTCATTTGCCATTTAATAGTGATTTCCATTTCGGTGTTTGTTTTTTACAACACGCACTGTAAAATTACACTTGCGGTTTGTTAAGTGCAACATCAAAAACAATTTTTTTTTCAATTATAAAGTATTTTCATTACAATTGCAATTACCTTCATGAGAATCTGCAATTATATTTTATTTTGTTGCCATTTCATTCATTTTTACCATTTGCCTGTTGTTAATTTTTTTTATTTCTTCTTTCTTTTTGTTGTTATTATTGTTGTACATCTACTTCCTTTCTAATCTTCATGTACATAAATTAAAAATTAATTTGTTGAAAAAGGATAAGAATAATAAAATGCAAACCACAAAAATTTTTTAGCGAAAAAAAGGGAGAGCAGATCAGCATGAAACGCTTTTTCAAATATGAACACGAATCTTGAAGGGTGATGCCAACATGACTGACGCTGAATAACAGCGATTTTAGAACAGCTGGAAAAGTATCAACTACTCACAGTGGGGTACCAATAAAAACAAAGCAAACAGAGATAATTAGCCTGGGGTCATGTTAATGTATTCAATACTGATCGAATTTCCCATTCAAATTTTATTGAGATTCCGATCGATATGGAGTGCGGTAAATTGACCCGCCCGCCTGTGTTGGTCTGTGCGCCACAGCCGCTTGTATTCTTAATTCGACAGAGAAAAAACTTTTTTGGCACTATCAATAAACCCGAAATCGCTAAACGGCCCGCAAGATTTTATGCAGTTTCATATGGAGCTCCCAGATGCCCTGGAGAAGGTCTTAAATTATAAAATATTGAAGACGACATACAATTTTTTCTTTAATTTTTATTTTAGATTCGATGTCGCACATTTTCAAAATAAATTTCACAAAATAAATCCGATCATCTGCGATAGTTTAAGACTTATTCGACCTTTTAAAGAAATATGAATATGATGGCCTATTTTTTTGATTTGCTGCCTGGCCCACGATATCACTCGATATTTTTCTGTCGAAAAAAATTAATAAAAACAAAAAACAAAATTTTCGAATTTGTTTTTAAGCATTAAGCATTAAACGCAATAACGACAGCAGGCTACACGAACACCGACTACAAAAGTCGTTGGCTACAATCGTCGCCTCGTAGTCAGCTACTTAATTATTTTTCGAACGACACTAGCAAATCAATAACCGTGTTTTGTTGTTTGTAGTAGAATTCTCTTCAAACGCCAGTGTAGCCGCTTTCATATATTTAATACTCTTAAATAGTGTTATTCCAATAAAATATATTTAAAGTCCACAATATATGACAAGAAATCATTCCATTAGCTTGGAAATATAGTTTGTTGTTTCTTTTGGTAAAAGAAAACAATATATTTTCAAGTTTACAATAATTGAATTTATTTATATTATCCTGGCAACACTGCATCTACTCATTGTCGCTCACCAAAATAGAAATTAGTTTAATTTGACTACAACAAACAAAAACAGCAGGGACAACAACCAGTAGCCGTGTTGTCTGCGGTAGTAAAAATAATCATTCTCATATACGCACATGCATTCTATTTTTGACAAGTTGTAGTCTGTAGTCTGCTGTCGTTATTGTGTTTAATGCTTATATTAAATATATTTTATCGACAGAACGATATCGCGTGACACCGTGGACTAGGCACTTATTTTTTTATTTTTATTTTTGTAAAACTAAAATAAAAAAATTAAAATCTACTTTTTTCGAGTTTTAGTGGAAAATGTGAGTGCAATTTTTTTATTGCCAGACACTAAAAATATATCGATTCGGAAGATATTATAAATAAAAATGCTTGTGAATTGTATTACACAAGAACAACTAATTTTAAAATTTCATTATTTCAGATATTTTTTATAAAAATAATGCATCAATTGCAAAAAAATTTTAACCATTTTCATGAAATTTTTGAAAACTCATTAGGGGATTTTTGTGTATTTTTTTTAGGAATTCTGGGATTCATACAAACACACATTATTTTTCTCAATCGGTGTTTATGGCATGGATTCCTACACTTGGAGAAACATTTTGATTTGTAAATAACGATATTGAAAATATATGAGTTTATTTGAATTTAAAAAAAAACGCTGTTATAACAGTGAAATTAAAAAAAAATGACTTTCGTTTGCAACAACTACAGTGCAGATAAAAATGTGTGAAGAAACACGGTGGGATTTTTTTTATTCGGGATTATTTTTTAGGATTCAACATATTTTAAATCATTAAAAATTTACCGTCATTTACAAAACAGCGTCAAAAAATTTTTATCGTATTTGGGGATTGTTTTGAACATTTTGGGAATTCACTGAAACCAAAATTATATCCCATTTCCTCACCCTTCAAACTTTGACATTAACCCTCTTATTATTTATCGTGTAGACATGGTATTTGTGTTGTAGTTGGGGCATGTTCCCACTGAATGGCAACCAAAACAAACAATTCCATGGAAATTTTGTAAAACAAAACAAATTTCCATACAAATGAGCCATAAATAATAATTCAACTTGATATTCTAAAAATCTGCATATTTATTCGATTGAAGTCGGCCAAATCAAAAAGCAAACAAATCAACAAAACGAAATGGAATTTCTGCAAAATCATTTCGAGGAATCGGCATCAAAGTTTCAAAAGCTAAAATTACAACAAAAAAAAAAACAAAAAAATAATAACAAAAACACGAAAATATGTTAAATAGGAAAGTGTCGAACATGTTTGAATGAATCACAACATGTTGTTTGTTCCAGTTGGTGAATGGGTGCCGACCTTTTCTCACGCCACAATAGAGATAAATTCTTTTATATGAAAAATATTTTTTTTTATTTGAAATATAAAAACAAATGAGTTAAATTAAAGGAATTTGAAAACATTTAATTGAAACTCTTTAAAGAAAAGAAAATCGACGGTGTTTTCCTTAGAGAACAACATTTTGCTCTGCCCAATAGTTTTTACTGCCTGTTAATTTTCAGCCCAAACAATTCCTAGAAAAATCCGGAATTTAATAAAATTAATACAATTTTGCTTCCAAAGAACCGAAATGTGAGAAGGAGGAGGAGGCACTTGTATTTTGAATTTTATTAGTTTTCCATGAAATTTCATCGTTTTTTTTATTTCTCGTTATTTCCCAGTTGGCCAAATTGTCGTCCTCAAAATAGTCTTCGATAATGAACGTCTGTGGATGCGGTTTTCTAATAAAAAATTTAACAGAATTCGTTGTACGTGACTTTTTGCAAAAACATCGTTCGATTTGTCTTCAATAAAATTTTTAACTTCCTGCTAGAAAAATTGGAAATTTTTAAAAATCGCGAAGTTATTGGTTTTAGCCCGTTTTGAAAAAAAAATCCAGTTCTCATCAGATCTCCACGTTTTGAGGTTTTGAAAAGCTTCTCTGACTAATTCTGAGAATCCGTCACTATGTATGTATGTGTGTGTGTGTGTGTGTGTGTGTGTGTGTGTGTCTGTGTGCGTTTGTCTGTATATGTGTGTGTCTGTCTGTCTGTGTGTTTTGTGTGTTTTTGTCTGTGTGTGTCTGTGTGTGTTTGTCTGCATATGTGTGTGACTGTCTGTCTGTGTGTGTATGTGTCTATGTGTGTGTGTGTGTGTCTATGTGTGCGTGTATATGTACCCTCTTATAACTTTTGAACGTCTGAACCGAATTAGAACAAAGCGTTCTATAGAGTTTCCCCGAACTTAGATTCCTTGTAAATTCAAACCGATTCGAATCGGTTGAGTTCAAGATATACAGAAATAAGAAGAATTTTTCAAATTAAATCACTTTCAAATGGCTTCACAAACTAATCACCTCTTGACATTTACAACCAGATCGATAGTTTACGCCTACCGGGTCGAAATCGGTTAATCCATTCGTGAGATATCAAGAACGAAAAAAAATATATTGAATTATATATAATTAAATATATAAATAAATATTTATTCAACTCCGAAATTATATATCTGATCAGTTAAAGTTCTCGATTCTTTTATAAAAATCGAAAGAAGAGAATTTCATATGAATTTGAACCGATTCGAATCAAGAGATTTTAAGAAACTTTTAAAAAAGAATAACTTTTCAGTGATTTCACCGATCGATCTTACAAATCAACCAATTCTTAACAATAAAACCACGCCACTCACCGTGAACCGCGTAAAAATCGGTTAATACGTTAATGAGATGACGATGGAGGAAAAAAAATATTAAAAGTGTTGTTTGAAACCCGATATTATACATCTGATCAGTTAAAGTTCTCGATTCTTTTGTAAAAATCGAAAGAAGGGAGTTTCATTTGAATTCGAATCAATAAATTTTAAGAAACTCAGCAAAAAGTATTTTTCTAAATAATTCTTTAGAATAACTTTTCAGTGGCGTCTGCGATCAATTCCACAAATAAACCAATTCTTAACTATAAAACTCACCGTGAACCGGGTAAAAATCGGTTAATCCGTTGGGACATATCATAAACAGACAAGAAATTAAAATAAAATTATACTTTTTTAAACTTCGATACTATTTACTTAATGATCTCGATTTTTTTATAAAAATTTGAAAGGATGGAATTTCATGTGCATTCCAACCGATTCGAATCAAAAGATATTAAAACTTAGAAAAAATCAATTTTCAAAGTAGTTTTTTAGAATAACTTGTCAGTGGCTACACCCATAGATTCCACAAATTAACCAATTCTTAACAATAAGACCATATAACTCACCGCGAAACGGGTAAAAATCGGTTAATTCGTTAGTGAGATATCATAAACGAAAAAATTAAAACAAAATTATATTTTTTTTAAACTCCGATACTATTCACCTGATCACTTAATATTCCCGATTCTTTTATTGTATAAAAATCCAAAGAAGGGAACTTCATGTGAATTTGAGCCGATTCGAGTCAATAGATTTCAAGAAATTTAGAAAAAAGTATTTTTCTAACTGATTTTTTTAGAATAACTTTTCAGGAGCTTCACCGAGCGAATCTACAAACTAACCAATTCTTAACAATGAAACCACGCCACTCAACGCGAACCGGGTAAAAATCGGTTAATCCGTTAACGAGATGTCGCGAAGGAAAAAATATTAAAGGTGCTTTAAACCCCGATATTATACATCTGATCAGTTAAAGTTCTCGATACTTTTTAAGAATCGAAAGAAGGGAATTTCATGTGAATTCGAACCGATTCGAATTAAAAAGATTTTAAGTAACTTAGAAAAAAGCATTTGATTTTTTTAGAATAACTTTTCAGGTCCTTCAGCGATCGATTCAATAAATTAACCAATTCTTAACACTAAAACCACTCCACTCACCTCGAACCGGGTAATAATCGGTTAATCCGTTCGTGAGATATCAGTAGTGAAAAAATTAAAACAAAATGATTTTTTTAAACTCCGATACTATTTATCTGATCACTTAATGTTCCCGATTCTTTTATAAAAATCGAAAGAAGGGAATTTCATGTGAATTTGAACCGATTCGAATTAAATAGATTTTAGGAAACTTAGAAAAAAACGATTTTCAAAAGTGATTTTTTTAGAATAACTTTTCAGTGGCTTCACCGATTGATTCCACAAATTAACAAATTCTGAGCAATAAAACCACATCGCTTACCCCGAACCGGGTAAAAATCGGTTAATCCTTTAGTGAGATATCATGAACAAAAAAAATTAAAACAAAATTATATTTTTTTATACTCCGAAATTATACATCTGATCACTGTTCTCGATTCTTTTATAAAAATCGAAAGAAAGGAATTTCATGTGAATTCAAACCGATTCGAATCAATAGATTTTAAGAAACTTAAAAAAAAAAAATTTTTTTATCATCTATTTACAGTTACTTTTAATCCGCTTCACCGATTGATTCCACAAATTAACAAATTCTGAGCAATAAAACCACATCGCTTACCCCGAACCGGGTAAAAATCGGTTAATCCTTTAGTGAGATATCATGAACAAAAAAAATTAAAACAAAATTATATTTTTTTATACTCCGAAATTATACATCTGATCACTGTTCTCGATTCTTTTATAAAAATCGAAAGAAAGGAATTTCATGTGAATTCAAACCGATTCGAATCAATAGATTTTAAGAAACTTTAAAAAAAAAACATTTTTTTATTATTTATTTAAAGTTACTTTTAAGCCGCTTCACCGATCGATTCTATAAATTAACCAATTCTGAACAATAAAACCACATCGCTTACCCCGAACCGGGTAAAAATCGGTTAATCCTTTAGTGAGATATCATGAACGAAAAAATTAAAGTAAAATATTTTTTTAACTCCGAAATTATATATCTGATCAGTTAAAGTTCTCGATTCTGTTATATTAATCGAACGCTACATCAATCACCGTTTATCACGTGGGAATCGGTTGATTTGAAAATTTATATAATAGAGTTCAAATAGGACAAAAGCCGTGTGACGATAGTTTTGCTATTAAAATTAGCAGGAAGTTGAGGGCATGGCATTTAGGGTCAACCATTTTTAAAATAGGGCGAAAAAAGGCCAGCGAACGAATTTCAACCAAATCGGAAGGAGAACCGTGTGTAACTCTGACTCGTTTTCATATGGAATACCCCCATAATATAGAATATTTTTGAAATTATTTTCATTTAATTTTAGTTTTGGACTTTGAGTTTTAACAACTTTTTTTCCAAAATAAAAGTTTTTACATAAAAATTTGTGAAATTTTTAAAAGATCAGATTATTTTTCTTTCGTTATACAAAAACTGTTGCCTATTTTAGGCTGCTGGATTTAATACAATCAATAAAGCATATTTGAAAGAGGGTCTGTTTGCATTTAATTTGTTGTTTACTTTTTCTCTCTTTCTCTCTCTCTCTCTTTCTCTCAAAAAATTTGATAGAAATCCAAATAGAGCAATAAAATCATGTTGCAGTTGTCATATCAATTGTCAGTTGAGTTGCTTTTTTGTTGTTGTTGCTTTCTGGTTGCCATTGTAATCTAATTTTATTCCACGTCTTCTTGACTAAAACATGATTTCCATTTATTTTTTTCTCCTTTCAAAAGGTTTTTCTTTCATAATCATTTCGTTCGTTTGAACGCAGAGTGTTTTTTTCCTTTTTTTTGTTTCTTTTTTTTTAGTTCGTTCGTTAGCAAAATGACTGACGTTCTTGTTTTCCGAACGATTTCATTTGCATTTGACGCATTGATTTGCAGTACAATGAAATTTATTTACGGAGCTTAACCAGATGTTTAAATGAAATAGAAGAAAATGGAAAAAATCTTTAGAATTTAGAAAGAAAAAATATGTGGAACAATAAAATATCTCGAATAATTAAGCGTTTTGAGGAAAAAATATTTATTAAGAGAAGCATAATTTTAGGGGATTCGCTTTATAATGGGACATATTGTGGAATGGAGGCAAATAGACTAGACATAAAGATATTTATTACACCGTTTCTTGCCGTCAAAATTACATATTAATTTGCCAATAAGTTGCCTTAACATTTTAAATTTTCTGCCTGTCCCACGATGTCACTCGATGTCGTTCTGTTGACGGAAATTAATTTAAAACAAAAGCATATCCTAAGGGTTTAAATCTGTTTTCCGGCTGAATGATATCGAGTGCCAACGTGGGACACAGAGTTTGTTTTCCTTTTATTTTTAGCCCCGACTTAGTTGGTAAATAATTTTAAATCTGCCTTAACTCACACATCCCCAACAATACTTCTGTAGCACACTTTTAAGGGTCGGTTATAATGTTTTTATTATTTTTTTTTAATTTTTTTTTTAGTTTAAATTCGTATACACGGGAAAAAGTCAAAAAGTAAATTGCGGTTCGTGCTTAACCATCGAAAGGCAACTTAATTTTGTTTGCTTTTGTTGAAGGTGAACTTTTTTTTTTGATTTGCGGTCAATCAGTGTTTTCTGTAAAACATCGTTATTATTTATAAAATCTATTATGCCCACAAACACGCACGCACACACGCTCGCTTGTGTAATTTTGATTGTTTGCTTTAAGTTTTTTTGCTGGATGATGTGCTACTCATGGTTGCCACTGTTTTTGTTTCTTCCATAGGTGTTGTTGTACGAGTTGTAAATATTTTATTGAGTATACGAGAGTTGGATGTTTCTTATTGGCAAATTAATATGTAATTTAGACAGCAGGAAATGGTGTAATAAATATCTGTTGGATGTTCCTTTGTGTGAAGTGTAGTTTTACAACAGCTTTCAGTGAGTTTTAAAACTTATAGTTACACTTTGTCATTGACTCAGTGGATGGGCATAGGAACTCTCGTATTGTAGCTTCACCAAGAGTCCAGCAGTTTCACCCAAAGTAGCGTAAGAACAAGTTTTGACAACGACAGCTGGCTACGAGCTACAACCTGTCAAAATTAGAATCCAGGCATTGAAATGGAAATGACTATTTTAGCCACAATACAGCCACACGACTACCGACCACCGTTGTAGCTGTAGCCAACATTAGGCATTAAACACAATAACGACAGCAGGCTACACGAACACCGGCTACAAAAGCCGTTGGCTACAATCGTTGCCTCGTAGTCAACTACTTGATTATTTTTAGAACGGCACCAGCAAATCAATAACCACGTGTTGTTGTTTCTATGAGAATTCTCTACATACGCCAGTGTAGCCGCTTTCATTTATTTAATACTCTTAAATAGTGTTATTCCAATAAAATATATTTAAATTCCACAATATATGACAAGAAATCATTTCATTAGCTTGACAATATAGTTTGTTGTTTCTTTTTGTAAAAGAAAACAATATAATTTTAAGTTTGTAATAATTGAATTTATTTGTATTATACTGGCAACACGGCATCTTTTCATTGTCGCTCACCAAAATAGAAATTGGTTTAATTTGACTACAACCACAAAAACAGCAGGGACAACAACCAGCAGCCATGTTGCCTGTGGTAATAAAAATAATCATTCTCATATACCCACATGTATTCTATTTTTGACAAGTTGTAGTCTGTAGTCTGCTGTCGTTATTGTGTTTAATGCTTTAAGTGCTTTTCAGAACATGCCTGCTAAGAACGGTATGAGATGGACATTAAATTCGCTTCGATTTCAATTCGTAAAAGCCAGGCGACCAAGACCTTGATCACTACCCATTTCTTTGCATGCACAGAAGTGTCTTAAGAAGCGTTTAAAATCGTAGTTGCGCGAAACAGGAGCACCACTGATGATGGGGGGCATGGTGGCTTCCGAGAACTTCGCATAATCTGTTGTACTATAAATCTTATATAATTGATTTTTAATAAGTCTACCCATTTTAAGTCTTTCAGAATACAAAACTTCGCCGGGCATTAACTTTGGATTTTAAAGAGAAAAATATTTTTTCGCTGTTTCCTTTTCATATTGGCGGTTATTTTATTATATATTTTCAAATATCTCAAATTTTTGTATTTTTCTTTAATTAAGGGGCTTTATTTTTTAGCCCTCTGCTCTTAAAAGTCGTGTAGCGCTGACGCAAATGAACAGGATTTTATCGCAAAAACCCTTGTCACTTAAAGTAGCGGCTCAAAATTGTATTCAAAGCAAATTTGTTGAAGATGTAGCGGCCTTCGAAAACAGCTCTGACGTTGACTTTGTCCTGTGCTTTCTGAATTTAAAAAAAAACTTTCCGCACAATTAGCCCAGAAAATTAAATTTAATATTTAAATACAACTGAAAAATATACTAAAATGGCAACTCTGGGAGTTACTGCATGTTCGTCCATGTCGCAAGCAGTCTTTTTTTCGAATAAGTAACAAATTTTAAAAATTATTTTTGTTCAAAACTTTATTTATTTGGCCGAACGACAGGCTGCGACTTTGGCGAATATGCAGTGAATTCCAGAGTTGCCGTTTTAGTATTTTGTTTATGTTGCACATTCCGAATTTTCGTTTCATTTTAAATGGTTTGAAGCATCCTGTTGCTATTTGCACTTCTTTTATATAATTTCATAGTAAAATTGTTATAAATAACAACTGTTACTGATTATTGATGCAAATGTAACGGCCTTCGAAAACAGCTGCTCTGTCCTGCTGTGTAAGTTGAATAATCAAATCGTTTTTGACTTTTTAACCATCTTTTTCTCGACTAAAAGCGTTACAAGGAAAACCCTATTAATTTTAGTAGAGTTTAATAAACAGTGATTTCTGTTTGGCAACACTGTTTTTGTTAGATCAGCTGTTTTCGTGTAACATGTTGCTGTTAATCATGTTCAGTTTGGTTCATAATTTAACTCATGAACGCTCTACGACTATTGAATTTTATTATCAAAATTTATTCCGAAAATGCGGTTGCGAAAGTCCATCGTGCACTTCTTCCATTTTAAGGTCAGTATGGACGACCTTCTTAGGCGGCTATTCGGTATGTTGTGACTAAGTTTCGCCTTAAATTTATTTTATTGGACATTAAAACACCCACACGTATACGTAGGGTGCGGACAGAGGAGAATATCGCTGTTGATTTCCCCACTGTTGTTGTTCTAAAAGGACGGCCCAAGCAGGAACGTTATTGTGAATGACGCGATGATAATTTTTTTTTTTTTTTGCCGAAAAAGGGGGAGCTGACCTTGAGTGATATGTGCTTTCAACAAGACAATGCCACATGCCACGCAAAACAATGGCGCGTTGGACGAAAAGTTTATTTTGCGTTTAGGGGCCAGTCAATTGGCCGGCTAGCTCGTGCGACTTGGACTATTTTTGATGGGGCAACTTTAAGGCTCACGTCCAAGGGATCAAAAATGCATTGGAGGTCAAATTTAAAGAATTTATTCATGTGACACCGGCCGATATGTGGGAGAGAATATGTTAAAATGGGACCCAGCCTATGGACCACAACATGAGGCGTAGCCGCGGTCAGCATTTACATGAAATCATCTCTGAACATTAAATTATATAAATCTTTATATCGAGTCAAATAAAGATTTCATAAATTTCTCTAAATTTAAAGTTATTTTTTTTTTATCAAATTCTAAAACTCTTAAAAAATCACCCGTTTTGGGTATAATGAAAACTACTTCTGAAATGGAATCAGTTGATGTTAAGCCGGTAAAAAGTGGATTAAAAATGTTTTTGGACATTTTTCAGGAATGCTGGATGCAGTAAATTTTGCGGATGTGGCAACTCTGGCGATAGATAACAGCCCTGCATCGGCCTGTTTGATGGCAGAACAAATAAAATTGTGCATATAAATTGTGTATTAAATTTGTTAAAATGCAAGCAAAAACTGAATGATGTGCTGAAAGTGTGTCATAATTTATAAATTTTACGAAAATACAATTTATTTAAATGAAAATGAAAAATAAAATTTTATTTTATTATCGAATTTTATAGTAAAATTTTGTCATTAATTTTCATAGTGATATTATTTTCTTGTCCACTGGCTGACTGATTGTGTGTCAATGGGTGGGAATTTTTTTCTTTTTAACAAAAAAGGTGGGTGTTTGAATGTAGTCGTATGAGGTGGGTGTGCAAATTATTTTAAAATGTTTCAGAGATTTTGTTGATGTGTGAAACGTGTCAAAGAAAGTGAAGACAAAAATAAACAATAAATGAAATGAAATTCTTTACAAAACTGTCATGTGTGTGTCTTAATTATATGAGGACACAAGCCCACACACACACACACACCCACACACACACACTTATTCTCATGACATCAAAAGTATTGTAAATTTAATTGAGTGGAAAATTAAAATGGGCTTCAAAGCAGATAAACAAACATTCAATTGTTTTAGTGCAAATTTTCTTGTTAAGAAAATATATGAAAAATTAACAGAAAACTTAACGTGTCAAATTAATTTTACAGATAAACTAAAATAGTTTTTACAAACACCCCGCATTCTGAAACAGAGCTGTAGACAACCGGGCAGCAGATTAATGGCGGAGAGACGGAGGGATACTAAATACAGTATTAAAGGAGTTTAATAAAAATTTAAAAATCTAAAGTCACACACACAATAACAACTTTTCAAAAGGGTGTTGCATTTGAAGGGGGCAGATAAAAAATTGATGGATAGTTTTGAGCAAAATTTAATTTCTTTAATTAAACAACTGTTTGAGTTTCTCAGAAATTTTTAAAAATTAAATTGTGTTTTAGCACATGTTTTTGAGAATTGCCGTTTTAATACTCTTTAATTTTTATTTTCGGTCTGATTTTATTTTCACCAAAAGTTATATTAAAATTCAAAGTGATCAATTGAGACGTTTGAACACTTTGAATTTTGATATAACTTTTGGGGAAAAGAGAATCGGCACGAAAATGAAAATTAAAAAATTATGTTTAATTTACAACGAAAAATTTCTTTTTAATCAAATTAATTTTTAATGCGGATGCGGCGTCGTTTCAAATTTATGAATATATTCGAAAATACGTGTAATAAATATGTGTTTTTGCTGGCAAAATTAAAAATTATTTTCCGGACCGAATAAAGCAAAGTATATATTATTTGAAAGGTATTAGTTTCTATTTTTCAAATCCGTTAAGAAACTGACGATCGCGTGATATTTAGCGGAGTTACTGAGTAAAAGATACATGAAGTTGAAAGTGTGGGAATTTTGAAAACAGATTTCTGTTATCATCGATTATATCCACAATTAAAAAGAGTATCATTTCCGAAATATTTATTGTTGTTGCTTTTTTATCACAGGGTATTACTTTATATAAAAATGGTCCAACCATGAAGCACGATATTAAGTGTGAGTCTCGCTTTAACGTTAAATTTTTAGCCAACTTCAGCTGATATTTCATTGTTTGAGTGTTGGACAAATTCAATCATGGAGAGGTACAAAATGAAGCAGTGCGTTAAAATTTTTGAACCCTTATCCGAAAACAGGCATTCAAATCAAAATAAATTCCGTGTGACTTTAGAGTGATTTTTTTGGACAGCACAGTCGATCAAAAGTGTGAAGCAACATTCAGAAAATCGAGTGTGTGGGAAATGTAAAAAACCCCGCGCATGCTCGCTCATTTCGTTCTTATTGTTCGCAATAATGAGGCAACCTCCACTCATCATCGTGTGCAAGAGCATCACTGATGCGAATAACGATTGGACTTAACACGCTTACAAATTTCAGTTGACTCACGAGCTGAAGCCTAATGCCCATTCCAAGTGTCGTCAATCCGCGTAATGAGGCACTACGCAAGTATATAGTGAATTTACAAAGAAAAAAATCTTTAGAGACGAGACACTTGTAGATTCGTTAACAAGCAGAATTGCCTTATCTGGGGAAATGAGAATCCACGAGTGATTGATGACCTCACAAAAATTGACTCGTGCGGTTTATGTCGTGGGGACGTCATCGAGTTGTGCTTCTTCAGTTAAAGGGAATGGATTTCGTTACCGCGAGAAACGACAATCGAGGACATGGACCTGCAAGATATGGGGTTCTAACAGGATGCAGCCACTTGCCACACAATTGCTCTTTTGCGAAAAAAAAATTCAATGGGCGTGTCACCTCACGTCGTGGCGATGTTAATTGGCCGCCACGATCATGTGATTTAGCAACGCTGGACTTAATTCTCTTAAAAATATTTTAAAGTAAAAGTTTACTTCACTAAACCACGAATAATCCAACAGCTAAAAGCTGAGATAATTCGACACATTGACGGATTTAACCTCAATTATGTCTCAGAGTCATTGAAAATATGCCACCGATAGCATGGCAAGCATTTGGCCGATATTTTGTTTCACATAATTCTCAGAGAAACTTGTGATATAATAAAATATAAAAAAAAAAATCTCTGCTAACTTGTTGTTTTATTTACAATCAGCATCGTGCATTATGGTTGGACCACTCTGTACATAAATACTCCACACATTTTTTGTAGTACACATTTAAGCAATTTATAGTTTATCAATATTAACGAATGATATATAAATTAAGAGATATTTTTATGTAGATATGCACAACAGAAAAAAATTATTTGAAGCAGTGTTTTATTTTTCCTTTAAGACCAACAAGAAAATCTCTCAATTTCGGTTTTTTTGTACTCCAATCAACCGTCTCATATAAACTCTGAAATATCTCTGTGTAATAGATTGATACAAAAAGAGAGCTGCTTTTAAAATGTGTTGTGTGACAACTAAACGACAAAATAATAGATACAAATATTAGATTCGGCTGTGCCGAATTTTGAATACCCTCCACCGCTGTACGTCACTGATTATGTACCAAACAAAGTTTCTTTGATTTTTTTTTAAATGTCAAGAACAAAACAAAAATCCGCTTTGGCCTGTTACTTTTTTGTACTAAAATTAAGTTTAAATTTTCCAACTCTGGAACCGTATTTTGGATTTTAATGATTTCCAATAGCAACCTATTGGGCCCTTAACCAAAGGCTATTGCTTTTGTAAGGCTTTGGAAAATCGATTTCACGCGAATGAGCGAATAATTAGTCTAATAATATTATATTTATTGATCCAACAATTCAATATTATTCCATTAATCGAATAATATAATATTATCGATATAACATTAATCGAATAATTTTATTATCGTCTGATATAGTTTAATAAGGCTTATTAGATTTTTTAATACAAAGAATTTATTAAAAAATAACAATAATTTAACAAATAATTTTTTAACAAAAAGTAACATCAAAGTTTAAGCTAAACTTGTAAAATAAGTTTTAAAAATATTCTAAAATTTAAATGATCTTCCGATTATTGTTGACGTTGGAGCGATTAAAAGTGAAACGGTTATAAATCACATCCAATTTCTTTGATAATTTAATTTTTTAATTTTTCTAATTCCAAATGTTGAGTAAAAGGCGAATCGAAATTGCATTTTATTTATAAAATTATTGGTCCTACATTTCATATGACGTGCACGTGCAGGTTTGTTTTTTAATGAAAAATCAAAATTTTGATTAATCGATTAATAATCGATATAAATTATTCGAATTATGCGTTAGTCAGCAAGAAGCAATTTTTAATTAGTTAATTAATTAATTAATCATATGACGTGCACGTGCAGGTTTAATTTTTTAATGACAAATAAGAATTTCGATTAATCGATTAATCAATTAATAATCTGTATAAATTATTCGAATCATGCGTTAGTCAGAAACAAGCAAATTTTAATCAATTAATTAATTAGTTTTTAATCAAAAACTAATCGATTAATCAACAAACAATTAATGGTTGGAATGCCCTAATATTAAGGCACTGCACGAACCCTGCCATTTATATATTTTTAAATGAGTTAAACAGGCTGTTTTTCGAGAGTATAACTTTTTTCTCACTTATTTTTCATTAAAAAGAAAACTTTCAGTAGATTTTATAAAAATTAAATTAGCAACTTTTGTTGCACAGTGTAGTTATGTAAATATGTTCATCATGACTGCAATTTCTTCTTATTAGCACAATTTGAAATTGGCTTTTGGTCCACAGACACACAAACACCCATACACACACATACGCATACACACACACTCATACACACACACACGCACATACATACACGTTTAAGCTTACGCTTTTATTCTTGTGAGACAATTTACAGCTCATTGACCACAAATTTCTTGTTAAAGAAGAATAAAAATTTATTTAGACTGTTTCGTATCATATTCAAATGCTGAAAGGAAAAAGAACAAGAGAGCCAGACAGCCAGCCAGTCAGTCAGTCAGTCAGACAGTCAAGTCGGTATCTGAATGTGATGTGAATTGTTTTGATGTCATCTCTAGAGAAAAACATTTCTTATTTATGATTCTATTTTTTATTTTTTAAATTTATTTGCTTTTTTTATTTGTTGTTTATCATAAAAATTATACGATTGTCTATATAAAATTTATGCTTACTAACACACACACACACACACACACAAACACACCATGATGCTATACGAATGCAAGTATGCACAAGTATTTGTGTGTAAAAGCCAACAAGTGCAAAAGTGTTAGTGCAAAAATAAGAATGTTGTGAGAATTTATTTGAAATTTTATTTTTCTTGACAATATTTTTTATGGTCAAATATTTTTTTATGTTATTCTGCTGATATATAATTTTACTTAATCATCATTAGAAAACATAAGAATTGTGTTTATTTCGAAAATATTTTTTTATTCTTAAAGCAGAAATATTTTTGTTTTTTTTTTGTTTTTCTTTAATTACTTGGAAAGAGTTCCATAAAATTTTTCACTAATGAAAAAACGTTTTGTGCTTTTTTTTGTAGTCAAATTTTATTCAAAATATAAATCATCTGTTTTGAGAGTTGGACATCTTTCATGAGAACATGATTTTAAAATATATGACACGTTAAATATATTAATAAATGCCTTGAAATCTATGCCAAAAATATTACAATTTTAAATAATCTTGTTTGTTCTGTGAAAATGATGAAGATTTATGTACATTAAAAGTTTTGTTGCAATGATTTCAACAACATATCAATGATATAATAGGCCTGTTCATGTGAATGAATCATTAAGCGCCAACTGCATATTTAGAAGCTGTAAACTAATTCGCTGAAGCCAGTGATCAGGAAAAAAGAAATAAGAAAAGAAAATGTAACAAAAAATTCAAGAAAAATATAATAAAAAAAATTAAAATTATCAATTTCGTCACGGGGATTTGAACCGGGATCCCTACATCACTTTGCTGTTGAAGTAGTTCTCGTAAAAATTTGTATAATTGGAAACTGTTTCTACATTCCACATTAAAAATAAAGTAGACATCAGTACTATTGAAGAAAGTGCAGCGGCTTTCGAAAACAGAGAGAGAATATCTTAATTGTCTCTCAACGAGAGTATTGTATCATTGGAGTTGCCAGGAACACACAAATATGAGGGGCATTTAATATTAATTATGGCATAGTTTCAGGAGCACGAATAATATTAATTATAGCATAGTTTTTAGGAGCACGTATACACATTTTCTCTTTATAATTGCATAGATAAACTGCGTTGGATAGGCGCCTAAAATTAATCTGTCGCAACGTTGCCACATTATATAAATTCTTTCCAAGCTTTGAACTGGTTTCCAAGCTGTGAACCTGTTTAATGGTTGTCATCTCAGTAGAATTTTTGATTTTCAATTTGTTTGCTTGAAGCCCAAACATTTTTATTTAAAATTTAATGATATAAGAGAACAGAAAGTGCGCTCGTGATATTGAATCTATTTTATTTTCACAGCGTTTTGTCTTATTTGTATTCGCATTGTACCAGCTCGGTGCAACTTTACCCGAAAAAAGTAATGGGTGTTTTTTATAGAGTGACACAAGTTTAAATCATAATAAAACATAGTAATATATTTTTGATATCAATGAAACGGTCTTTATTGGATAGAAAATTTTATGACATTAATGTTTAAATATGACATCGGCCATGTGACCGTCACGGCTGGCGCGTACAAGGCGCAATCTGGAACAGCAATTTTCACAAACTTTTCCCAGCATTTGCGGCCGTATCTCGCCGCTAACTCTTCGAATGTTGATTTCCAGGTGTTCAATTGTTTGTGGTTTATCGACGTACACAAGTGACTTTACGTAACCCCAAAGAAAGTAATCCAATGGGGTTAAATCACACGATGTTGGGGGCCAATTAATCGGGCCATTTCGTGAAATTATTTTTTCGTCAAAAGTTTCCTTGAGTAAATCAATTGTAGCGCCCGCTGTGTGGCATGTGGCTCCGTCCTGCTGGAACCAAATATCAGCAAGATTAATGCCAGCTAATTGACGTACGAAAAAACTTCGAATCGTGTTCGCATACCGTTCACCATTGACAGTAACATTCTGACCATCATCGTTTTTGAAGACACATGGGCCAATGACTCCGCCAACCCATAAAGCGCACCAAACAGTAATTTTCTATGGATGTATTGGTGTTTCGGCAAAAGCTTGTGGATTCTCTTCACTCCAAATGCGACAATTCTGTTTATTTACGTACCCATTCAACCAAAAATGGGCTTCATCGGAAAATAAAATTTTGAATGGACGATAAGTTTGACGAACAGAACCATTATTTTGAATAAAAATTTCCACAATTCGCACGCGTTGCTCTGGTGTCAGTCGATCCACAATGAAATGTCAAAGCAAACTAAACTAAAGGCAACTATCAGCTGTTAAATGGGTGGTCAAATAAAGCAGTGATGCCAACTCAAAGTTGTATCACTCTGTAAAAAACACCCGATAAAACTAGTGGCAACTCATTTTAAGCTTCTCCGGAAAAGTTATAAAATTAAAGCAATTCAAGCTAAAATTTCTCAGGGGGGAAAAAAAGAGAGGGACACCAACCTTCATAAAAAAAAAAAATTTTCCGAAACATTAAAAATAAAGTAGACATCAGTACTATTGAAGAAAGTCCAGCGGCTTTCGAAAACAGTGTTGTTCAACTCTGCTGTGTGAGTTGAAACTTGCATTTGTTTCACGCGCTGTGTAGCACCGTCTTGTCAAAACCGCAAATCAAATTCTTTAATGTTGTGAACCTTAACGTAGTCCTTGAATAAAAGTATCAAATCGCACGATCTAGCCGGCCAATTAACCGTTCTAAAACGTAAAGTGAACTGTTCATCGAACTCACCTACCAAGTGGGACAATGTTTTGCGTGCTGTGGGGCACCGTCTAGTCAAAACCGCATGTCACCCAACTCCATCTCCTCCGCTGTGAGGAAAAATAATTAAAAAATGTAAATCATGGCACGGTAGTGCTCGCCATTCACAGTAACGTTCCTGCCTCCGACGTTTTTGAAAATATGTGGTCCAATGATGCCACCTGTTCACTTTTCGGGATTTATTGACGGTTCTTGCAATGCTTCTGGCTGCTCTTCACACCGAATACGGCAATTTTGCTTGTTCACGTATTTATTCAAGCAGAAATGGGCTTCGTTGTGAACGCAATTGAATGGGAGAAGTGCACGATGCACTTTCGAGGCCGGGTATGACTTTTGATAATAAAATTCAATGACCTGCAAACGTTATTCGTTATTCATGGTTAAATTAAAAACCAAATTGAACGTGCTCAACAGCTGAGCTGCCAAAAACAGTGTTGCCAAAAACAGTGTTGCCAAAAACAGTGTTGCCAAAAACAGTGTTGCCAAAAACAGTGTTGCCAAAAACAGTGTTGCCAAAAACAGTGTTGCCAAAAACATTGTTGCCAAAAACAGTGTTGCCAAAAACAGTAATGCAAAAAAGAGTGTTGCCAAAAACAGTGTTGCCAAAAACAGTGTTGCCAAAAACAGTGTTGCCAAAAAAAGTGTTGCCAAACAAAAAGTTGCTAAAAAAAATCACTCTTTATAACTGAAGATGGGGAACTGAAGATGGGGAACTGAATATGGGGGACTGAAGATGGGGAACTGTCGAAAACTGATAAGCAAATATTTTCCAAGGAAAATTATTATATACGCACGTTTTCGAGCAGACCTCGTACATGAGTTAAACTATAAAATATTATTTGACAATATCCAGAAAACAACAACAACATCTTTTTTGTAATTTTGAAAGGTTTTTTTTGATTTTTTTTTAAATTAATTTTTCGAAAATTTTTTGTCAAAATTTTTCAACTAAATTTTAATTTTATTTTTCACTTCAGCTCATTTCGTATGTATTTGTGTGTTACAAAACTGCTCTTTCAATATTGCATACCTTGAGGTGCTCTTATGTAATTAATATTTAAATGCATACTTTCAGGTAAATTAAAAACGAACAAAAACTAACCCAACAATCTGGCCAAGCAAAACATTTAAAAAAGTTTCTTTGAAAATGTCTTAACACAATTTCGTGTTTATTTACCACTTTTCCATTGCAACACTCGTTTTCTTAGTGTCGTCTTGTCTTTGTTTCTTTTTAGTGAATGGCTGAATGAGTGAGGGAACGTTTACCAGGCACGTTTTGAAAATTTACCAACAAAAAAGCAACTAAAAAATATAAAAATTTAAATAAAAAAGAAACTAAAAGAGCACGAATACACTATTTTAAAATAATGAAGTGGATGGTTTGCTTTTCGAAGCTCCTTGACCCCAATAATTATGCAACGAATTTCTTCTGTTTTTATTCAAGACTGCTGCACAATTTCACATGCTGCCATACTAACGCAAACACACACATACAAACGCATGAGTATAATCATACCCAAATATTGTTATTGCAGTTTAGTTTTTTTTTTTTTTTAATAAAATATTTCAAAATTTCTGTTAAAAATGCCAGCCGACAACAACACTAAATTTGCTGGCATGTGAAGAGCGGAAAACAGAATAACAGAATATAATAAAAAGAGTTCACGAAACAAAAAGATGCACTTTAAAGAGCGATAAATCTAAACCTCTTGAGAAACTATTTATTAATGCAATAACCCCGTTTCAATATGGGCACAGATCTCTCTCAAATCATGAAACTGACAAAGAGTTTTTACAGGTTTCTTTTGTTTTTATTTTTGTCTTGTTAATTCCTCTGATGGATGAAAAGTAAACCAATTTATTTTATGTTGCGGTTGTTAAAGCCAAAAAAGAAAGAAGATTTAGATAATGAAATTGTAAAGAATAGGATTAAAAATCCATCACTTTGAAATTTTACAAAAAAAATAAGAATTTTCCATAAATTATTTTTTAATTATTTTTAATAATTTAATTTGAAAATGTTGCAAAAATTAAAATTTCACTTCAAAAAAATGTTTACATTGATTTTTTTAGTAACTTTCTGTTTGGCAACACTGTTTTTGGCCAATCAGCTGTTTTCGTATCACATGTTACAGTCAAGCATGTTCAGTTTTGCTTATAATTTAACCCTCAATCGACTTACAAACGAACCATGGTCAGAAATAATTGAATTTCATTATTAAAATTCATTTCGAAAATTCGGTTAAAACCGTCCCTCGTGCACTTCTTTCATTTTCTGGTCAGTTTGGGCGACCTTCTGGGCCAACTATTCGGAATATGACTAAATTTCGCACCATACTTACTTCCTTAGACATTAAATCGCCCTCACGCATGCGTAGTGGGTGGACAGAGCAAAACATCGCAGCTGTAGCCGCCAGTGTTGCCGTTTTTCAAAGACCACTGAAACAGATGTGTTACTGTGAAGGGCGAAATCTACCCTGCGCTGGTTATAATTTTTCTTTTACCCAAAATGGAAGAGCTTCACTCGGCTGATGGATGGTTCCAACACGTCAGTCCAACATGCCTGGCAACACGCGAAGGAATGGCCCAATGAAGAGGCAAGTTCGATGAACTATTTACTTTCAAGTTTGGGGCCAGGCAATTGGCCGAATATATTGAGCGATTTAAAGCCTTTGGACAATTTTTATTTTTTTTTGTGGGACTATGTTAAGGCTCGTGTCCAGAGGGCCAAGTCAGCATTGATGAATTTATTAATGTGAAAACAGCCGATATGTTGGAGAGGGTATTGCAAAGTTGAATTTGAGGTGTTGCTACGATCAATATTTACTTCCTTATACAATAAAAAATATAATATAGATCGTTATATTAATTTAAATAATCGAAAAGTGAATTTTTTTCCAAATCCCGTAAAATTTATATACCTGATCAGTTGCTACTCTCGAACACTGCTTCATTCAGCGCTCGTAACGAAGGGATCACTTGATTTATTCAGAAGTTATAGCGATTTGAAAATTAACGTAAAAATGTTCTACACGAAATGCTCAATAACTTTGCGGTTGAGGTTTGAGGAAAGTTACAGGGATGACCATAATTTTTAGGTCAAATCCGAAAGCTCTTGAAAATCATTTAGGGTCGTTGCAACAACTTCATTTGAGTTAAAAGTGGGATTTTAGAATTAGTTCATCTTCACTTTAACCTCAAAACTGCACGATGAGCTAAAGTTGAGAATATCTTAACTGTCTCTCAACGAGAGTATTGTATCATTGGAGTTGCCAGAAACACACGAACATGAGGGGCATTTAATATTAATTATGGCATAGTTTCAGGAGCACGAATAATATTAATTATAGCATAGTTTTTAGGAGCACGAATACACATTTTCTCTTTATAACTGCGTAGATAAACTGCGTTGGATAGGCGCCTAAAATTAATCTGTCGCAACGTTGCCACATTATATAAATTCTTTCCAAGCTTTGAACTGGTTTCCAAGCTGTGAGCCTGTTTAGTGGTTGCCATCTCAGTAGAATTTTTGATTTTCAATTTGTTTGCTTGAAGGCCCAAACATTTTTATTTCAAATTTAATGATATAAGAGAACAGGAAGTGCGCTCGTGAAATTGAATCTATTTTATTTTGACAGCGTTTTGTCTTATTTGTATTCGCATTGTACCAGCTCGGTGCAACTTTACCCGAAAAAAGTAATGGGTGTTTTTTATAGAGTGATACAAGTTTAAATCATAATAAAACATAGTAATATATTCTTGATATCAATGAAACGATCTTTAATGGATAGAAAGTTTTATGACATTAAAGTTTAAATATGATTTCGGCCATGTAGCCGCCGCGGCTGGCGCGTACAAGGCGCAATCTGGAACACCAATTTTCACAAACTTTTCCCAGCATTTGCGGCCGTATCTCGCCGCTAACTCTTCGAATGATGATTCCCAGGTGTTCAATTGTTTGTGGTTTATCGACGTACACAAGTGACTTTACGTAACCACAAAGAAAATAATCCCATGGGGTTAAATCACACGATGTTGGGGGCCAATTAATCGGGCTATTTAGTGAAATTATTTTTTCGTCAAAAGTTTCCTTGAGTAAATCAATTGTAGCGCAAGCTGTGTGGCATGTCGCTCCGTCCTGTTGGAACCACATATCAGCAATATTAATGCCAGCTAATTGAGGTACGAAAAAATTTCGAATCATCTTCTTATACCGTTCACCATTGACAGTAACATTCTGACCATCATCGGTTTTGAAGACATATGGGCCAATGACTTCGCCAACCCATAAAGCGCACCAAACAGTAATTTTCTATGGATGTATTGGTGTTTCGGCAAAAGCTTGTGGATTCTCTTGACTCCAAATGCGACAATTCTGTTTATTTACGTACCCATTCAACCAAAAATGGTCTTCATCGGAAAAAAAAATATTGAATGGACGATAAGTTTGACGAACAGAACCATTATTTTGATTAAAAATTTCCACAATTCGCACGCGTTGCTCTGGTGTAAGTCGATCCATAATAAAATTTTAAATCAAACTAAACAAAAAGCAACTATCAGCTGTTAAATGAGTGGTAAAATAAAGCAGTGATGCCAACTAAAAGTTGTATCACTCTATAAAAAACATCCAATAAAACTAGTGGCAACCCATTTTAAGCTTCTCCGGAAAAGTTATAAAATTAAAGCAATTCAAGCTGAAATCTCTCAGGGGAAAAAAAAGAGAGGGACACCAAACTTCATTAAAAAAAATTTTCCGAAAAAAAAAATATTCTTCAAAACAAATGGGTGCGTCCATGTTAAGTTTTGCGACTCTCTTCAACGAACCAGACGTGCTAAAGAGCTAAAATTTTGAAAACAGAAGCACGTTCGAGGGGGCTGTATTAACATAAAAAATAAAAACGCTAGAGGTCGCTAGTAAAAAAGACTTGAAGTTAAAGTTTTTCAAACTTTTTTATGTCTGTCATTCTTTAGCAAGCTCGTACATAAATCTTTCCCTCTAAACAACTCGAAATAGTTTTTCAAACACACGTCGTATTTCATATTGTTCTCGATGGCATAAATTCATCACGTTTTATTGTTTAATATGACATTGACATTTTTGTTGGTGTGTGTGTGTGGCGCTAGTATAGGGCACTCGTTATCATCTCTATTTGTTTATTAGTTATTACTTTCCCACATCATTTTACTTTCACAAACACACACACACACACCCACACAACCCCTTATGCAAACAAAATAAATGCATGTTTAGTCAGATAACAAGTTATCATATCATAACGACGGTTGTCAATAAGGCTGCCTATAAGTATGCAATTATTTCGACAAATTGCTAAATAATATATTTGCTTTAGTGATTGTTGCTGTTGTTGTTGTTGTTGTTGTTGTTGATACATTGATAGTTGACATTTAAAAGTCATTGTAAAGATAAGTGCATGTGAAAAGTGAGAGAGATTAAATTGGTGCTTAATATTTGAGCTGCAATTAGGCAAAAGAAATTTGCTAAGTGTAGTATAGTTTAGGGGAGGCGAACAAAAACGTATAAAACATGTACTTTTTGTTGTAAAAAAGTGAGGAAAAACTTTAACTTAAATAAAATGTATTTGAAATTTGATTTTATAAGCGAATTGTTCGAAAAATGTTTTTATTCACAAAGACATGACAAATATTTCGGAGCAGAATATTTATTTTTATATTTAAATTTTTAAACAGTTTTTAATATTTAATTTTGCTAAACAAAAGAAAAACATGCTGCTGCAACAAGACAGATTCTGCTTTAGACATATAAAAGTGCACAACTAAACTTTATCGAAAACTAACGACCAACCTTGAACAAACTTTATTTAGATAAATTGCTTTGCCTACTTGTAGGCTTCAAATTGAAAATGTGTCATGTGAAACACACTCAACTTTGAATGTCTATTGTCACTAACGGTTACAATTAACGTCTAAAAAACTACACTTAATTTCGAAAAACTTTGTTCGAAACACAACTTTCATGAAATCGTTATATTAGTTTGCCTTGGAGCCAACTTGTATTTCGAAATTAAACTTAAATTCTACTCCGGGGAATTAAAATATATAAAAATGTGGCACATGCATTTTAATGGAACAATATCAAGACTACGTTCATGTGGCTTAAGAGAAGGAATTATAACTACATTTCACTAGAAAATCGTTTGTATAACATACTTTTAGGAGCTCTTATTAGTTAAAATATACTGCAGCAGCAAATGGTTTTTTATTTCCGTTGAAATGTTATTTCAGTTCTTTCAGTACACGATAGATGTTGAATTGTTTTTGTCGGATTTATTTGAAATCATTATTAAAACAGCTTTGAGGCACGTTTTTGACAGCAATTTAGCAAATGTTTGAAAAGAGATTCTATGGAGTAGGAAAGACATTAAAACTTTATTTCATGTGTTTGGCAAGCAACTACAAGCCTCAACCAGCACCCAGCTATTCGGGGATTTCGCCCAAAGTACAAATAAAACGGAAAATATATTCACAGACATAAAATAATTTATAAAAATTAAATAATTAAGCATAGAGTTGAATTGGCTTTTTGAAGCAAAGTTCGAATTTTCGAAATTAACTTCGAATTTTCGAACATCGCCTAAAGTATGTGATTTTCAGTTAAATTTAATGTTTACTTTATAAATATTTATTTAAAGTATAATAAAACGAATTACATAGATTTTCGAAGTAAAAATCCCCTATATACATATACAACATCAAATAATGTATAGAAAACAATTTTTTTCATAAAATAATTAGGCATAAATTTGATTTGCTTTCTTTTTGAGCACAGTTCGAATTTTCGAAATTAACTTCGAATTTTCGAACATTGCCTAAAGTATGGGATTTTCAAATATTTTTATTTTTTACTTTTGAAATATTTATTTAGAGTATAATTAAACTAAATTAGCTCTAATCAGTACACAATTATATAGATTTTCGAAGTAAAAATCGCTTATATACATATACAACTTCAAATAATGTATAGAAACCTAATTTTTTCATAAAATAATTAGGCATAAATTTTATTTGCTTTCTTTTTGAGCAAAGTTCGAATTTTCGAAATTAACTTCGAATTTTCGAACATCGCCTAAAGTATGGGATTTTCAAATATTTTTATTTTTTACTTTTGAAATATTTATTTAAAGTATAACGAAACTCAATTTGTTCTTATCAGTACACAATTACATAGATTTTCAAAATTAAAATCGCCCAATATTCATATACAAATTCGAATAACTTATGGAAACGAAATTTTTTCGTTAAATAATTAAGCATACAGTTGAATTGGCTTTTTGAAGCTATGTTCGAATTTTCGAAATTAGCTTCGAATTTTCGAACATCGCCTAAAGTATGGGATTTTCAACTATTTGTATTTTTTTACGTTTGAAATATTTATTTAGAGTATAATTGAACTAAATTTGTTCTTATCAGTACACAATTACATAGATTTTCGAAATCAAGATCGCCGAAATAATTTATATAAACCAAGTTTCTTGACTAAATAATTAAGTATAGAGTGTAATAGGTTTTTTGAAGCGAACTTCGAATTTTCGAAATTTGCTTCGAATTTTCGAACATCGCCTAAAGTATATGATTTTCAAATATTTGAATTTTTTTACTTTTGCAATATTTATTGAAAATTATACTTTCACAGTACACAAATAATAAATTTTCGTCCATCGCTTATATATTTCCAAATGCCACCTGATTTAAGAACGTGAAACTGCATTAAATGATGGTAATAACTTTTGCAACTGTTTGTAAATAAAAACTTTACAAAAAACAAATATTTATCCTTCAGCCACCGCAACAATTATTTAATTTATTATCATAATTTAAATAAATCAAATAAATTAATAGCAAATAAACAGCCTTGATTGGTTTTATGAATTAATTTCCCAAAGCCGTTTAAATAATATTATATCCTTGCAATTATGTATGACATACTTTTAGGAGGAGTTAATATTTTCATAAAAAATAATTCAGCACAATTCATTTTACCGGCTTATAATTGAATTTAAAATGCAAATAAACTTTAATTTTGTTTTATGAATATGAAATCGACTTAAGCGCTACGTGATGACACGAAAACTGGATGCCAAATGTTTTGTACAGTAGCTGTCACTGGCATGTTTATGTAAAACAATTTGTTTGAAAATAAGGTGGCCTACTTTTAGGCGCCTGACTATCGCCTCCTATAAACAATTGATTCGATAACCTTTTTGGTGTAAAATTGAGGCATTCTCTATGGAACAACGAATCAACTCGTTCACGAAATTTATAATGGGAACGTAAACATCTCCCTTAACACGGATTAATGCTGGTCAAGTTTTCTGCACGCGATCCTTAGTTTTTAGAAGGGAAATAAAATAAAGTGTTTGTACTTGCGATTTCACACTCTTTTGTTTAGCGTGACTCTATTTCAAGCAACTACTTCTAATACAGTAAAACAGCAAAAAAAAATATATATTTTAACGCATCGAAATCTGGCTATCAAGCGGTCACCTATTCCTGTTTATCTACAGGTTTTCCTAATATTTAATGTCTTCTTTGAAATTCACTCGAAGGTAACAAAATAATAAATAAAATTAGAAATAAAATCAAAGCAAACACTCACCTGCAAATGATCCAGCAACGCCTCTAGCCCCCGATCCGATATCGAGGAGCACCTCAGCGACAGCGAATGTATGTGTTTGGAGGCCAAAGTAAACGAATGCACGACATCGTACGCATCATCATCGTTAGCTCCCACCAAGGCCAACGCATGAAAGCCCCGCCTTATCAAAGTGTTAAACAGCTTCACTCTATCCGAGGCGGTCATTTGTCTGAGTTCCCGGCACTGCAGTGTCGGCAATAGGCCAGACCAGTAGCGTGGACTGCGATACAAAACATCACGCCACTTCGTACAGACTTGTGCCAAAATACGACGTTCGTAGGAGGAGAAGTACAAAAAGAATTTGTTCAAGAAACGATCATCCATCATTAGGATTTCAATGCTGGTTATGGGCGGCGGTAGTTTGGGTAGGATTAGGGCTGACTGTGTGACCGCCTGGGCTAGTTGAGTTGCTGCCACAGTTGCCACACCACCACCGGCATACGCATGATGTATATGAGGGTTGGGTAATTGTTTGCGCATTTGCAAAGGCGTGGCCGATTGAGACTTTTGAGCTGCTGCCATGCCCATAGTGGTGAACTGTGGTGGAGATCCGGGTATGGTGATATTCATTTGCTTGGCAATTGAAGTGACTGTGGGAGCAGGTGGTGCACCCATTGGAATGCCTGGTACTGGTGGTGGTGGTGTGGCTGATGACGCTGAATTCATTAGATTCGAATTGATCAGTGTTGAGTTGGCGATTTGCGAACTCAAATACTGTTGATGTTGTTGTTGTTGTTGTTGTTGGTGCTGCTGGCTCTTTTGCATCATTTGATAGGTTGTGACGGTAACTGTGGGAGTATGTTGTTGCTGTTGCTGTTGGTGTTGCTGCTGTTGTATGGTGGTGGAATTGCTGACTAGAGTTTGTTGCAGTTGTTGGCTGCTGTTAGTTGTTTGCGTGTTGCCCAGGTTGCCAGCTCTGGAGGGTTTGTCGGGCGTGGTGGCGGCTGTTGTGCTTGTACTGTTGTTGCTGCTTGAAAGATTGGAATTTGTTGAATTGGAATTAGAATTTGAGTTGTTGGAGGAGGAATTGCCACCACAGAGAGCATTCGTGACACGTTCCATTACAGACGTTTTGCCCGTTGAAGATGATGACGACGACGATGACGACGACGAAGACGAGGAAGTGGAGTTCGTAGAACTAGAACTGTTCGAGGATGAGGATGACGAGCCTCCTCCGCCGCCGCCACCTCCTGCTGAGTTGTTACTGCTGTTAGAGCTGCTGTTGTTGCTGTTGCTGCTGCTGCCATGATGATGTTTCGAACGCAAGCCGAGGCCGTTTATACGCTTGGAAAGTTCAGCGGAGGCTCGTTCGACCACGCCTTGCGCCGATATCGAGGACATGGTATGCTGAAATAAATTCACTTTGTCGCTGTATTCTTAACAACGGCGACAGGATTTTATTTGTGGCTTTTTCTTTCTCTTTTCGAAACGTCACTTTGATATTTTCATAAGATGTTTTAAGGTGTTGAGGCTTTTACGCAACAACATTGAAGTTTATGAAATGAGTAAAATTAAAACGCAGCTTTTATAGAAATATTTACAGATAATTATCGATAATGCTGGTGTGCATTTCACCACGGGAAAGCTTTCCAAGTTAGATTTTAAATTTTTAAGACCAGGCTTTTCTTATTGTTTTCTTGCTCTGCATTTAAAAATGGTTCTGAGCTTCCAATATTTCTTCTAAAAGAGCTTTTGAGCTTTAGTTATTAAATGAAATAGAGATGTGAGCTTTGAAATTGTTGAAAGCTTCAAGCTTTAAAGCTTCTTATTAAATTATGCTTTCGCTATCGTTAGCCCCTCCTCTACCTCTCGCTCTCTCTCTCTCGCTCTCTCTCTCTCTCTCTCGCTCTCTCTCCCTCTCTCTACCCTTCTCTGCTGCAGCGACGCTTAGTATTTTATTGGGCTTAATATCTAAATTCCTCTATCACTTTATCACTGTTTATTTAGTTCTATTAATTTCAATTCGAGCTTTTGTTTTTATATTCTTTTTTATTTGTTATTATTTTTTCACACTTCTTGCACTTTTAATTTATTTTCATCACATTAAAGTTATAAAGTTTTTCCACAAAAACTAATTTTCTGTTACAGTTTTTCAAAATTAGCAATTTTGTTTAATAAAAATTGCTGAACTTCTTCGAAATGAATTGCATTTATTTTCCTCTCCACATCTATTTAATCGTTGCTTTTTTGTGCTCAACCTTGAAAGAGAATAGAAAAAATATAATGAAATTATTAGTTTTATAGAAATTTTAAATCGACAATTTTTTTAGTAACAAAATAAGGCCTTGATTTTGTAAATCACTTTGCGTTAGTGCAATTCAAAAACTTTTGCTCTTTTACTCAATTTAATTTTATTTTTCATATAAATTATAACATTTTTAAAGACAACGCAACGCATGCGTTGCAGTACGTTTGCTCGGTAAATAAATTGTTCCCAAAAGACATAAGAACTTTGGATTTTTTTTACAAATTTATTTTCGCTTTATTTTTGTAAAAAGAAATTTAGTTTATATTTTTCAAACTCATTTTAAATACTATAAATATGGGAGTTGGAAACATAATAAGTGCCGGTTCAAAATATAAAGATATTTTCTCTCTCTTTCACTAGAATTTTCTAAAAGTTTCATAGTTTGAACTGCGACTGAAATTCTTTTTACACTGAAATTAATATCTGGTCTTGTCATTAAAACATGATTTTTGCTTTCACACTGCAGATTTAATGAATTCAGGTTTTAACACACAGTTTGTGCAATAAATTTAAACACAATAAATGAAATCTCTCATAGAAATCGGTGTATAGTATATTTTCTCTACACTTTAAAATATTTACTGCACGAAATGTACTGCAGCTGCAGTTATTTTTCATTTTATTTTTATGTGCATAAAATTATGAATAATTTTACATTTCAATTTAATATTGGAACTGTTCTATATTTTGCAAATTAATATTTAAAAATTATGGAAACACTTACACAGAGCGAATAAACGCTTTAAGAACTTGTTATTTTATATAAAATCATGCAAGTGATTAAAGAAAAAATGCAGATGTGGTGGATTATTGTGAGCATTCTTCAAATATGATCACATGTATCCAATATAAAACTTGGCAGCACTGAAGTTAGCACAGACAAAAAAGAAGCAAAAACAAGGTTGCATTTCATAAAATCTACTTAAAACCAATTCAAAAGTGTTTTCAAGTTGGTTTTGTATGGTAAGACCATAAATATAATAAAAGGGTGTTCCAAGGAATAGTGTTAATTTTAAAACACCCGAATCCTATGAGTCATAGTAACTTGACACTTGAAATGTTTACAGTAGGCGCAGTATTATGACATACACTGAAAATAAAACTGGTTAATGGGTGACAATGAACTTTTTATAAAACGTACGAGGTCTATTCAAAAGAAAAGGTAAGTTTTAGTATCGGATGTTTTTTATAGAGTGATACAACTTTGAGTTGGCATGACTGCTTTAGTTGACCATCCATTTAACAGCTGATAGTTGCTTTTTGTTTAGTTTGCTATGACATTTCATTATGGATCGATTTACAGCAGAGCAAAGCGTGCAAATTGTGGAAATTTTTAATCAAAATAATGGTTCTGTTTGTAAAACTTATCGTACACTTTGTCCATTCAAAATTTTATTTTCCGATGAACCCATTTCTGGCTGAATGGCTACGTAAATAAGCAGAATTGTCGCATTTGGAAAGAAGAGAATCCACAAGCTTTTGTCGAAACATCCACAGAAAATTACTGTTTGCTGCGCTTTATGGGCTGGCGGAGTCATTGGCCCATATGTCTTCAAAAACGATGATGGTCAGAATGTTACTGTCAACGGTGAAGGGTACAGGAACATGATTCGAAGTTTTTTCGTACCTCAATTAGCTGGCATTAATCTTGCTGATATGTGGTTCCAGCAGGACGGAGCTACATGCCACACAGCGGGCGCTACAATTGATGTACTCAAGGAAACTTTTGACGAAAAAATAATTTCACGAAATGGCCCAATTAATTGGCCCCCAAGATCGAGTGATTTAACCCCATTGGATTATTTTCTTTGGGCTTACGTAAAGTCAGTTGCGTACATCGATAAACCACAAACAATTGAACACCTGGAAATCATCATTCGAAGAGTTAGCGGCGAGATACGGCCGCAAATGCTGCGAAAAGTTTGTGAAAATTGGTGTTCCAGATTGCGCCTTGTACGCGCCATCCGTAGCGGCCACATGGCCGAAGGCATATTTAAACATTAATGTCATAAAATTGTCTATCCAATAAAGGCCGTTTCATTGATATCAAAAATATATTAATATGTTTTGTTATGATTTAAACTTGTATCACTCTATAAAAAACACCCGATATATCTCAATATATATTCATTTATTCATCTATTTTTATTTTATCAAAATAGTCTGCCTCCGATATGCTACACTTTTTTCTAACCCTGATAACAGCTGTGATATTTATTAAAAGGCCAATGGATCTCACCGGGATTTTGCGAATGTAATCAGATGTTTGAGATTTTAAAATGAAAACTGATTTCAAAGTTTATTGATTTCATAATATATTTTCGCGTACAATTTCATAATTTTTGCTGCTGCTGTCGAGGGTGAAAGTTGATATTTATTTTTAAACTGAATTTATTTTTATCAAACGTTTGTTTTTCCCATATTTATTTCAGTTAATGGCATATGCTCTTGTGCAATAATAATTTCCATGTGGGCCATTGTAAATTCTGCTTGTAGCAGCCGATGTAGGTCAGGGTTTTTTTCCTTTTTTTTTCTTCTCGTTTAAGTGCAGTAGTACGAAAAATGCCGAGCATTTTAGCCAACCGCGTAGTAGTTTGCGAACTTTCTTTTGATTTGAAAAATTTTTAAGGCGTCATAAATTTGTGAAATTAAATCGTAACTGCAGTCTTTGTAATTTAAAATATTTATATTCTGCTGAACACTTTCATTATAATAGAAATTGTAATAAAGTTTTTTGTTGTACACAATTATTTTATTTTCTTTTTAACAATGATAATAATAATAATAATAATAATCCAAACAAATTACGAAAAGATCTCGTTTTAATAGTCTCATCCCTGATGATCTTGAATTTATTCCAGAATTCTCTAGTCTTCTGCGTTTTTATTAAACGGTTGTAACTCATTTCCCTCTCTTATTTTTCAATCTTGAGGGCTCTCTTGAATTATTCATTTTTATTTACTTTTTACTTTTCTCATGCGATATGAATAATTTTTTTTAAATTCGATGTATTTTTAAATAAACCGCCTAATTTTTAAAAAGTTTTTATTAATAACACAGGCATTAAACACAATAACGACAGCAGACTACCGACTACAACATGTCGAAAATAGAATACATGAGCGTATATGAGAATGATTATTTTTATTGCCACAGGCAATGCGGCTACTGGTTGTTGTCCCTGCTGTTTTTGTGGTTGTAGTCAAATTAATCGAATTTCTATTTTGGTGAGCGACAATAAGTAGATGCAGTGTTGCCAGCATAATATAAATAAATTCAATTATTAAAAACTTAAAATTGTATTGTTTTCTTTTACAAAAAGAAGGAACAAACTATATTTCCAAGCTAATGAAATGATTTCTTGTCATATACTGTGGACCTTAAATATATTTTATTGGAATAACACTATTTAAGAGTATTAAATATATGAAAGCGGCTACACTGGCGTTTGAAGAGAGTTATACTACGAACAACAACTCATGGTTATTGATTTGGTGGTGTCGTTCTAAAAATAATTAAGTAGCTGACTACGAGGCGACGATTGTAGCCAACGACTTTTGTAGTCGGTGTTCGTGTAGCCTGCTGCTGTAATTGTGTTTAATGCTACACTCCTAAAATAAATTCTTTTATGAAAATTAATTTTCTTTATCTGTTATAAATCAAAAAATATTTTTTTAAATTGGGTCTGAAGAATTTGAAATCTATTTTTATACTTTTTTTAATAATTAAAATATAAACAATATTCTTTAACTTTTATTATTCATGCTGATTCTTTTTTCCCAAAAGTTATATATTAAAATTTAAGAAAATATTTAAAAATACACAGGAAATTCAAAATAAATTTCAAATGTATTTTATTTCAAAATTTCCAAAAAAAAAATTTCTTCAATTAGATTTTAAATGCATTTTATTTTATTTAAATATTAATTTGAATATGAGGCTGAAAATTTATTATATAAAAAGACTTTAAGTTAAAAACATTTTTGCTCAAATAATACCAAAAACGTCAAGAATAACTGTTTGATTTTTGGTTCAAATAAAAATATTCCCGAATTTTGAAATATTAAAATTTTTTTTCGTTTTTGTTTTATATAAAAAGCATTCATTTATAATAGACTTATAAAAAGATTTTTGTATGAAAATGAGTCTTATTTATCTGTTATAAACCAGAAAATATTTTCACAAATTGGATCTAAAGAATTATTTTTATTTTTTCCTTAAAAATACCAGCAGCTGTTTTTTTTCCAAACTATTTTCCAGTACAAAAACATTTCATTTTCCTCCGGATTGCTTATCATTAATATAATGACACTTTTTATTATTATTTGCCCTCCAGTCCTTAGAGGAAAAGTTCAGTTCCATTTTAGTAGAGTTAATAAATTAATCATATAAATAGATAAACTCTAGAATAACTTGTTGACCAACAAACTGTCCCACAGTTTATCGATTTATTTTATTAATTTATTAACTGCAGCAGTACAATGAAACTTTAGCGATTATTTAAAACGTTTCCCAGTTCTCAATTAACTTAATTGCATTAGTTTTAAATACTTATTTTGATTAAATTTCGTTTAACAAAAAATACAAAATTCAAATAATTTAAATTAAACTTTTAATTGAATTTCGGAATTAAACTGAAATTGAAGTAAATTTTCCTAAATTCGCTAAAGAAAAACACTTAATCTTTCTCTCACTCCCACTTACACACATAAACACGCACACGCACACACACATGTACACATGCACACATGCACGCATACATACACTCACTTCTCAAGGTTCGTTTTGTATCTAAAATTCTGGCTAAGCAATTTGGTTTCATTAACTAAATGTTTTGTAAACGTGGGTGTTTGCTAAAGCATACTTTCAGGGGTTTGATATAATAGATATAAATCATTTATAAATAGTTTTTTTTTCGCCATAGTCACACAAAAAGAGATAGTTAATTTAGACAAATATTATCTGAATTCAGCTAAAAGTTAAGGAGAGAGTTTAATTAACATAAAATTATGCAGACTGAAAGTTATCAAAAATAATTATTAATTAATTATTTGCAAAGTCAAGGCAGGTGGTTGAAGCTAATTTACCGAAAAGAAAAAAAGTTCTTTATAGAATTGACATTTAAAAAAAAAACTAGTTATTAATATACGACAAGTATTGAATTTGTGAAGAACATTTGCTTTGAACAGATTTTAGCAAATATTTTTCTAAATATGATATATCTATAATTATAGATTGAAAAACTATCTTGTAGATAATTTGAGATTTTATACCGCAGGAAAATTTCATATTTTTTATTTTCTACATCCTTAAAAAGATATTTTTAAACTCCACAAAATCTCTATTTCCATTTGCAAAAGGAAATTATAATATAATTACAAACATTTAATTTCTATTTTGTTGCCAATTTTTCTATCTTCTTTCTAATTTGGTGCGATTAATTTCCGACAGGTGGCGCCACAGAAAATTATTCAAAATGAATTAAATCGTAAACTATGCATTTGATCATGTTATGATCTTGAGCAAAGTTTATGCGCATGAGCCGACGAAGGTTTCTAAGATGGTGCGACTTATTTTCGCCAGGTGGCGCCATTGAAAATTACTCAAAATTAGTTAAATCGTCTTGCTTCGATTTTAGCAAAGTTGTTTCTGACAAACGTTTCTAAAATGGTGACCGATTTCCGACAGGTAGCACCACTTAAAGTTACTCAAAATTAATTCAATCGTTAACTGTGCATTTGATCATGTTATGATCTTGTTGCGCATGAGCCGACGAAGGTTTCTAAGTTGGTGCGACTTATTTTCGCCAGATGACGCCATTGAAAACTACTCAAAATGAGTTAAATCGTAAACTGTGCATTTGATCGTGTTATAGTCTTGAGCAACGTTGTTGTGCATGAGCTGACGAAGGTTTCTAATATGGTATGACCAATTTCCGACAGGTGGCGCTACTGAAAATTACTCAAAATTAATTAAATCGTCAACTGTGCACTCATTTGATCATGCTATGATCTTGAGCAAAGTTGTTGCGCATGAGCCGACGAAGGTTTCTAAGTTGGTTATTCAAAATTAATTAAAAATTCATAAATTTGTTACAAGTGTGTTGTGACTTTATAACTCACGAACTGTTAAACCGAATTCGATTTTAGGGTTTGTTCGAATGGTCGTGTAGATGGTTTATCTAAAGATTGCACGAAATCGGTCGACGCGTTCTTGAGTTGACTTTCCATATAGAAATACAACAAGAAATATGCAGATGCCTTTGAGCGCGGAAAGCACGCCGGGATCCGCTAGTTATTCAATAAAAAGTTCTGAATGGGAAATTTTTAATATCTACAAAATCTACTTTAATTTGTGCACGGAATTGTAATAAATTTAGGAAAATATTTTTTATTATTGTACAGCAGACGCATTTAATTTTAGTTTCATTTATTATTATCCGTTGTAATATTTTATTTATATTTAAGAGTGTGCTTTTAAGGAAAAATTATTAATTTATAATTATTATAGTGTTTTCTGGGAAAATGTGCGCCAGAGAATTTTGCCCCCCATAAACAACGCACACATACGCATTGAGTTATTTGCTATGGGCTTATGAACAATTATATTAATTTATTTATTTAACACACACACACACACACACACACATACACACTCGTATTTGCATGCTAAGCTCATGACACAATGTGTCGACATATAAAAGCAGTTGCCCATTTAAAACGAAGTTTTATGAAATATTAACTTTAACTCAGGTGCCTGCCGGTCATTGAACTATTTTTTTTTTCTTTCTTTTTATGCTGTTGTAGACCTTAAAAAACACTAGCCTGTGCTTGAAATAGCCATGGAAATATACTTTAGGGATTTTTTTTATTGCAGCTCCTGGCAAAATGTGGCCAAATACCAGGAGTAGAGTATAAAAAATGTATAAAAATAAAAAACTAAATCATAATTAAAGCTGGCTGATGATGGCTGAATAGAGAACTTCATGGTGTTTTTCTTCTCTGAACGTCTGGGTTTGGTAATCCACAGAATGTAGGGAGAATGGAAAATGTTTTGTTATGAGCCAAAATAACACCGCTTGGTCAGGGTTGTTAATAATGGCCGAACTATAAACACTATTTCCCGCAATTTTTTTATATTTTTATTACATTTTGATGCACACATTTCAATGCTTAAAGGATTTGTGGGTATTCTTAATTCTTTTGCTAGTTTATTTTAGCCAAGTTAAGTGCAGCAGAATCATAAAAATACCACAAGGAATTCATGGATGTACAAAATACTGACGCTAGTTTGCAATCAACTAAAAGGTTGGTTAAAAATATATTTTAAATACTATTGAAATCGAATATCATGAAAAATAAGTTCTTTTGAATTCAATAAAAATATGATTAATTTTATGTTTTCGCTACCATCTGGTAACCTTTTCAAATATTATGGCCATAATAATTTTTTTACTGTGGCAGCACTGCCAAGAGGTAATGAAACGCTACCATCTGGTAACCTTTTCAAATATTTTGGTTATAATAATTTTTTTAATGTGGTAGCACTGAAAAGAAGAATTAATATGCTACCATCTGGTAACCTTTTCAAATATTTTTGTAATAATAATTTTTTCAATGTGGCAGCACTGCCTAGAAGCAGTTAGATGCTACCATCTGGTAACCTTTTCAAATATTTTGGTTATAACAAATTTTTTTACTGTGGCAGCACTGCCAAGAAGCAAAGAGATGCTACCATCTGGTAACCTTTTCAAATATTTTGGTTATAACAAATTTTTTTACTGTGGCAGCACTGCCAAGAAGCAATGAGATGCTACCATCTGGTAACCTTTTCAAATATTTTGGTTATAATAATTTTTTTACTGTGGCAGCACTGCCAAGAAGCATTGAAGCGCTACCATCTGGTAACCTCTTTAAATATTTTAGTTATAATAATTTTTATTTACTGTGGCAGCACTGCCAAGCAGCATTGAAACGCAGGCTTCAGCTGTGACATTCAAAACAATACTGGGCCTTATTACGGTTCTCGAATCAACATGAGAGTTTGTAATAGATGAATTAAAATGTTGTGCTCTTCTTTAATCTGTGATAAACTCTCGGCTCGATTCGAGCATCGTATTGATTCCCAATAATATTTGCAAATGCAACGTTATACTGCGCCAGTTAAATAACGATTTAAATTTTATATCAATTTTTATAGGATCATTTGATTTTCCTTATACCGTGTTCAGACATGCCCCTTAATTGCGCAATTAAGAAATTTTTCGCAATTAAGGCCTTAATTGACCACAATTTATCATACAATAAGTCAATTAATTGCATTTTTCTTTCTCAAACTTTCTAAAACTGTCAAGTTTTCCTTTTTCTTTTCTTAAACACTGATAATTTTGAATCAAAAATCGATCGCAATGTCTTGAATAGCTCCATAAATTTATTATATGGGAGTAAAATTTCTTTTAAACCAAAATTTACATCCATTTTTTTTAATTTAAAAACACGAATATGCACGAAAAAAATATCGGGTGTTTTTTATAGAGTGATACAAGTTTAAATCATAATAAAACATATTAATATATTTTTGATATCAATGAAACGGTCTTTATTGGATAGAAAATTTAATGACATTAATGTTTAAATATGATTTCGGCCAAGTGGCCGCCACGGCTGGCGCGTACAATGCGCAATCTGGAACACCAATTTTCACAAACTTTTCGCAGCATTTGCGGCCGTATCTCGCCGCTAACTCTTCGAATGATGATTTCCAGGTGTTCAATTGTTTGTGGTTTATCGACGTACACAAGTGACTTTACACAACCCCAAAGGAATTAATCCAATGGGGTTAAATCACACGATCTTGGGGGCCAATTAATTTGGCTTCATCGGAAAATAAAATTTTGAATGGAAATTCAAAATCAATATCAATTTGTGCTTCATCCCATTCGCCGAATCGGCGGCGCATAATATGATCGTTTGGCTTTAATTCCTGCACAAGTTGAATCTTGAAAGCTTTTAAGCCAAGATCTTTGCGTAAAATCTTCCATAAAGTGCAAGGACACAACCACAGTTGCTGAGAACAGCGACGAATTGATTGATTAGAATCATCTTCAACGCTTTCCTGTACAGCGGCTATAGATTCTTCAGTGCGCACTGTTCGGCGTCTCACGGGATGCATATTATCAGTAATAATAAATGTGGTCCGAAAACGATCTATTGTTCTTCGAATTAGTAGCTCTGAAGGACAATTATGTACGCCATAAAATGGACGAAGTGCACGATAAGTTTGACGAACAGAACCATTATTTTGATTAAAAAATTTCCACAATTTGCACGCGTTGCTCTGGTGTAAGTCGATCCATAATGAAATGTAAAAGCAAACTAAACAAGAAGCAACTATCAGCTGTTAAATGGGTGCTCAAATAAAGCAGTGATGCCAACTCAAAGTTGTATCACTCCATAAAAAACACCCGATATAAACAATGTTTTTAGCAGCTGTCAACTGATAATTGAGTGTGCGTGAATACTAGATTTAATTGCTCAATTAAAATTACACTGACTCAATTAAAAATGCATGTCGGAACACAGTATTATATTGGCAGCTGATATCATAATTACAGTCTAACACTGCTGGATGGGGCATTAAGGAAGTAATAATATTTGAAACAGCGCTACTTTAGGCTATTTGATGTTGTCAATAGAAAAATATGTTTTTTAGGCGCTATTCTGAAAATTTTAATATATATATATATATATATATATATATATATATATATATATATATGATAGAGTCCGACCGAATGTTTCTATTCGGCTGCTGAGTTCGGCAAAAATTTTGTTGGGCTAAAGTTGGGAGCTCGAATATATTATCGCACTTTTTTATGAAATTGTGTATTTGTTATCATTTTTTTATATAAATTTATTAGGAATACAAAAATAAAATAATATTATTACACGTGAAGAAATTTCATTGTAAATTCAGAAGTCGTTAAATAATAATTCATCAAAAATACGGTTAAATTGTATGTCAATAAAAGTTTTATTAGCAGTGCAGTTATGGAAATTTTTCCCCTGTTCCATGTTCGAAATAAAAACTCATCAGGAATTTCTTAATTTTTCCCTTATTTTAGACGAACTTCGAAAAAGGGAAAACCCCTGGCATAAGTGTATTATGCTGAAGGGGGATAGTTTGGAGGGAGGCAAAATATAAATCTATGAATGTATGAAAATTTGTTTAGATAAATAAATATTCATCTCTTTTGAACAGGCCTCGTATATGTTACCATTAAGGAAACTAAAAGATTATATACCACCTGCCGTGTTTACAAAAAATAATGGTTGCAAGTTAATTTATTTTCGTATATAAAATTAAATTGAAAATAAAAACCTTTAAAAATATCTTAAATAGTATCGATACATCGACATAAAAATATCGCCCATAACGATATATCGAAGAAACCGAAATACCGTCTTTATATCGATATCGGGTTAGAACTCTAATAAAAAACGAAACATAAACAAATTTAAACTGAATGGTTTTTAATCTTTTAATTTTTAATGCTATTAAATTTTAATCTCATTGAAATTAAATTTTATAGAAATAAAACAAAAAAATTACCTACAAAATATATTATACGAGTACATATTCGGTGCAGCCTTTTACACTTTTTTGCCGCTTTAGCTTTGCATGTTTAAATCTGGTGTAAATTTGTCACCATTTTATGTTTGTTAGTTTTTTTTTTTTTTGTTGTTCAACTTTTTTGTAACATTTTTTTATTTCCATTTAATCTTTTATACGAGTACATGTAAATGCAAAAAAAAAACCTCAATAAAATGTTGAGTAGACGAAATACCTAAACAACAATGTTTATGAATAATACAGAATAATACACTTAACATCCATACATACACACATACAGACAAACATATTGTACAAGTAAATGTTATACTGCCATGAATGTATCATTATTAGAGGCGTATGTAAATATACGCGTACATACAGTTGTAAGTGTGTCTGTAGATGTGCACACGTTTTTACACATAATAGATCAACATAAAAGAAAAATCAATAAAAATCCTAAACGAATAAAAGAATGTACTTTTTATTTAAATACACTCACAACTTTAATAAAAACAAATAAAACAACAACAAACTCGTTGAACAACCATGACACAGAACATTTTATTTATTCTTAAGGCAGGATGCATAATACAAAAAAATATTATATTATTGGATAATAATAAATCCATACACATGCATACATACATAAACATCATCTTCGTCCACACAAATGTAATACAACTTCAAATAAACACACACACACACACATACTAAGCAGGTATAAGAAAAACAACTGTTATTCACCACCAAAACACATACACTCAACACATCTATCTAACAAAGTAGAGTTGAGAGTTAAAAAAAGAGAGATAGAGAGAAAAATAAAATAGCAGCAATAGGCAGGCATGGATAGTCCAGTTTTTCAAATTGTATTACATAAGAAGAATAGCTTCACTACGATGTGATTTGCTTGAGATTTTACTCGGTCCATTTATAATATATATAGTGTTTTTTATAGAATGATACAACTTTGAGTTGGCATCACTGCTTTATTTGACCACCCATTTAACAGCTGATAATTGCTTTTTGTTTAGTTTACTTTGACATTTCATTACGGATCGACTTACACCAGAGCAAAGCGTGCAAATTGTGGAAATTTTTAATCAAAATAATGGTTCTGCTCGTCAAACTTATCGTGCACTTCGTCCATTCAAAATTTTATTTTCCGATGAAGCCCATTTTCGGTTGAACTGTCGCATTTGGAGTGGCGAGAATCCGCAAACACAAGGTGTTCGTGCAGGCTACACGAACACGGACTACAAATGCCGTTGGCTACAATCGTCGCCTCGTAGTCAGCTAATTAATTAATTTTTAAAACGACACCACTAAATCAATAACCATGTGTTGCTGTTTGTAGTAGAATTCTCTTCATACGCCAGTGTAGCCGTTTTCATTTATTTAATACTCTTAAATAGTGTTATTCCAATAAGATATTTAAAGTCCACAATATATGACAAGAAATCATTTCATTAGCTTGGAAATATAGTTGGTTGTTTCTTTTTGTAAAACAAAACAATATAATTTTAAGTTTGTAATAATTGAATTTATTTGTATTATACTGGCAACACGGCATCTTTTCATTGTCGCTCACCAAAATAGAAATTCGTTTAATTTGACTACAACCACTAAAACAGCAGGGACAACAACCAGTAGCCGTTTTGCCTGTGGTAATAAAAATAATCATTCTCATATACGCTCATGTATTCTATTTTTGACAAGTTGTAGTCCGTAGCCTGCTGCCGTTATTGTGTTTAATGCCTTATATCTCCCTTCCTCTCTCTCTCCCTCTCTATCTCGCTCTTTCTTTCTCTCAAAACACAGATAGTGCTTCTTACTTGATTAACAAACTGAAATCACAGAAACTTTTTGCAACAATTAAAGTTGATATTTTGTAAGAACTCTACCGGATAGAAGAACTCTACGTGAGCCTCAAACTTAATTTCACAAATCAACTTCGTTACGGAAGAAACGGCATCTATTTGCTGTGAAACTTAATTTAGAGAGAAGTTTAATTGCAAAAACTTTATTCCACAAGAAGGAGGCACTTCTGTAGAGACACACGGTTTCCAGTTGGTCGTCATTTTCTTAATACCGAAACATTAAACTTCGTTTAACGCCAACTCACACATCCATTAGTTTCTATTATATATTTTTTGCTTAATAATTTTTCTTTTTTTTTTATTTCATTCCACTGTATGGTTGCGTACTTTCATAACACATTTCAAAGAAACTCTCAATTTCCAAACAATGGCGTCGTCTGCCGCAAGGGAAGAAAGCACATGCACACAATTTGTCAAGCTAAAAAATGTACCATAAAGTCAATGATTCACACACAAGTTAATAAATGAATGGATGGATGAATGGATGGATGGATGGATGGATGGATGGATTGAGGCATGCATGCCAGAGTGTAACGGATACTTTTACTTGTGCCTGGTAGTCTATTAAACTACTAGAAACGGAGCGAAGTTTAATAAAGTTTCAATCAAGTGAGTGTATGTTAGCATATGCATGTGTGTGTGTGTGTGTGTCAGTGTGAGTATGTATGTGTAGGTGTGTGTTAGTGTTTGAGATGGCAAATTGTGTAAAAAGTGACAATTCATGGAAATGGAAAAGCCATTGAAATTTTCGCGCATACAAAATTTCGTTCGATGTGTCATCAACTGGATCGTCAAGGGAGTATTAAAATTTCGAATTTTTAGGAACAGTAACTTGTAATACTATTCGCTAAGAGTGTTAGACATCAGTGAAGTTTAAAATTTCTACAGAAATTTAATCATTCTCTTTAAAGCATTAAACACAATAACGACAGCACGCTACAGACTACAACTTGTGCGTATATATGAATGATTATTTTTACTACCACAGGCAACACGGCTACTGGTTGTTGTCCCTGCTGTTTTTGTGGTTGTAGTCAAATTAACCGAATTTCTATTTTGGTGAGCGACAATGAGTAGATGCAGTATTGCCGGTATAATATAAATAAATTCAATTAATCTAGACTTGAAAATATATTTTTTTATTATACAAAAAGAAACAACAAACTATATTCTCAAGCTAATGAAATGATTTCTTGTCATATATTGTGGACTTTAAATATATTTTATTGGAATAACACTATTTAAGAGTATTAAATTAATGAAAGCGGCTACAAAGGCGTTTGCAGAGAATTCTCATACAAACAACAACTTGTGGTTATTGATTTGGTGGTGTCGTTTTAAAATAATTAAGTAGCTGACTACGAGGCGACGATTGTAGCCAACGACTTTTGTAGTCGGTGTTCGTGTAGCCTGCTGTCGTATTGTGTTTAAGGCAACAGGCAACACGACTAGTGGTTGTTGTCCCTGCTGCTTTTGTGGTCAAATTAAACCAATTTCCAAAAGCTGACTACGTGGCGACTATTTTAGGTACCGACTTCTGTAGTCGGTGTTCGTGTAGCCTGCTGGCGTTATTGTGTTTAAGGCAACAGGCAACACGACTAGTGGTTGTTGTCCCTGCTGCTTTTGTGGTCCAATTAAACCAATTTCCAAAAGCTGACTACGAGGCGACTATTTTAGGTACCGACTTCTGTAGTCAGTGTTCGTGTAGCCTGCTGGCGTTATTGTGTTTAATGTCTGAAGACGACGATATATTTGTTTGTTGTTTTGAAACATGTTTTACTTATTTTTGACCACAGAGTTGGGTACACAAGAGTTATCTGGCAGAATAACACTATTTAAGAGTATTAAATAAATGAAAGCGGCTACACTGGCGTTTGCAGAGAATTCTCATACAAACAACAACTCGTGATTATTGATTTGGTGGTGTCGTTATAAAAATAATTCAGTAGCTGACTACGAGGCGACGATTGTAGCCAACGACTTCTGTAGTTGGTGTTCGTGTAGCCTGCTGTCGTTATTGGGTTAACAATTGTCTAGCAGGGGGTCACACTGTTGCACTTCCCTCAGGGGCTCTTGCCCATAGCCCCGTAATCGAGTTATTGTAATCCAATTCAAATATACTTTTTAAGAACGATACTTATTTGAAGACTAGTTCTTTGAAAAAGTACCCTTTTCAAAAAGTACTTTATTGAAAAAAGTACTTTCTCTTATTAGACTTCATAAAAACGTGGTTTTGTATAGATAAATTTTTGAGGACTATTTTTTGAAAAAAGTACTGTCTTAAAAAAGTTCTCTTTCAAAATGTACTGTTTTAAAAAAGTACTTTTTGGAAAAAGTAATTTATAGCAGCAGTATCCTTTAGTAAAAGTATTGTTTGGAAAAACGAAGAAAGATCTTTTTTGAAAAAAAAAGGTTCACATTTGAAAACTGGGTTTGCGGAAAAAGTACTTTTTAAGTAGTACTTTATTGAAGAAGATGCTTTCTTAATTATCATTTTTAAAACCATACTTTTAAGAAAATATACTTTTTTGAAGATTCGTTTTTGGAAAGAGTACTTTATGACTTTTGAAAAGTGCTGTTTGAGAGAAGTATTTTTTAGAAAAAGTACTTTTTGGCAGAGGTATGTTTTTGGTAAAAGAATTGTTTGGAAAGAATAGTTATTGAACATATTTTTTTTTTATTTAAAGTTCCCTTTTTAATAAGTACTTTATTGGAAATGGTACTTTCTTATATCAAAAATTTTAAGAATGTGCTTTTAAAAAAAATACTTTTATTAAGACTGGTTTTTGGGAAAAATTACTTTTTAAAAAAGTGCATATTGAAAAAGGTACGCTCCTACATCATACTTTTTAAAAACGTAAATCAAAAAGTACCAATCATTGTAGGGAGTTTTTTAAGAAGCATTCTTCTACTTTTAGAATTTTGAGTCTATCTATCGTAGTTTCCGAGATATAAAGACGCTGATTTTACCCTCTTGATAGTGAAATTTGCCGAGTTTTCATCTCAGTGGATCGACACATTTCAAGGGGTTTGATTTGAAAATATTTTCTACCCTTTTAATAAAATAAAAATGTAATTCAATAAAGTTTCAATTTAATTAAAAATTACAACTTCCATGTTCTCTTTCTCGCTCCCATTGACAGTTAAGTATTAAACACAATAACGACAGCAGGCTACACGAACACCGGCTACAAAATTCGTTGACTACAATCGTCGCCTCGTAGTCAGCTACTTAATTATTTTTAAAACGACACCACCAAATCAATAACCATGAGTTGTTGTTTGTAGTAGAATTTTCTACATACGCCAGTGTAGCCGCCTTCATTTATTTAATACTCTTAAATAGTGTTAATCCAATAAAATATCTTTAAAGTCCAGAGTATATGACAAGAAATCATTTCATTAGCTTGAGAATATAGTTTGTTGTTTCTTTTTGTATAATAAAACAATATATTTTCAAGTCTAGATTAATTGAATTTATTTACATTATACTGGCAACACTGCATCTACTCATTGTCGCTCATCAAAATAGAAATTGGTTTATTTTGACTACAACCATCAAAAACAGCAGGGACAACAACCCGTAGCCGTGTTGTCTGTAGTAGTAAAATAATCATTCCCACATACGCTTATATATTCTATTTTTGACAACTTGCAGTCTGTAGTCTGCTGTCGTTATTGTGTGTAATGCTTTATTGTGATTTTTTTTTTGTAGAATGAAAGGTCGCACAAGCATTGGCGTTGCCATATTTGCTAGTTTAATTATAAATTACAACTTCCATTTTCTTTTTCTCGCTCCCATTGACAGTTATTGTGAATTTTGGTGTGAAATGAAAAGCTGCAGGAAACACTGGCGTTGCCATATCTGCATATTATGCTACTTTATTATGGAAAACATTCACAATAGCGTTTTTTTTTTCAAGTGATTATTTATTCCCAAAAGCTGGTGATTATTTCTTACTGCAGCACAAATTTAAAAGAAGCGTTTTTACATATAAACTATAATTAATTAACATTCCAACCTTTTACAAAATTTGTTGATGTTTGATTAAAGCTGTTTTGAGTTAAACAACAAATTAATCTTTCATGTAACTCACACCGGTTAGATTTAACACCAACCTCGTAATAACAACTGACAAGTGTTTCATTGCAAATTCTAAGCCCTTCTGTGCACCTTCACATTCTTGCATATATTTATTTCTTCTTCTCCTTCTTTTATATTTCAAATACCATTAACGCAACTCATGTAACTTGAAGTGTTTAATTATGGTAATTCATGTGTTATTATAAATTTTATTCCATTTTTTTACACAACTTTTTATGACAAAATAAAACCAAAACCAAAAAAAAAAAGAAACTGTAGGCAAATAAACGTATTACATTACAATGGCAAAATATTAATATGTAATAAAATTACAGAATAATAAGCACTCGCATGTGACGTTGTTAGTTATTCAAAAGTCAAAAGAATAAAATTGTCACGATACTTTTCATAAGAATATGGAATTTACTTTATCCCACATTTGCTTTCATATAAAATTTGCTTTAATTTTTAATATAAAAGCCAGATTCCTGTTTTAAGGAACATATTTAATTGTAAACCACACAAAAGAATGTATGAAACATGTGGGATATAATTTATTTTATGTTCCTTTTGTTAAATGGGGGCCATTTTTCTTTTCAAATAACACACAAAGAATTTTGTTTCTGTAGCTCAGCTGTGGAAAGTTTATTTTTTTGAAGTTGTTTTTGTTTATTATGATGATTTTGTTTTCAATTTGCATGTCAACATTTTTGTTGGCAGATATTTTTGCATTCATTTTACACTCATTTTGTGTTTAAATTGCTGGCAGCACTTGTCCATTAAGAAGAAAATGTTACATGTCTCTCCACCACCAGCTGTGCTGCCAGATAACTCTTGTGTACCCAACTCTGTGGTCAAAAATAAGTAAAACATGTTTCAAAACAAAAAACAAATATATCGTCGTCTTCAGGCATTAAACACAATAACGCCAGTATGCTAGACGACCACCGACTACAGAAGTCGGTACCTAAAATAGTCGCCTCGTAGTCAGCTTTTGGAAATTGGTTTAATTGGACCACAAAAGCAGCAGGGACAACAACCAGTAGTCGTGTTGCCTGTTGCCTTAAACACAATACGACAGCAGGCTACACGAACACCGACTACAAAAGTCGTTGGCTACAATCGTCGCCTCGTAGTCAGCTACTTAATTATTTTAAAACGACACCACCAAATCAATAACCACAAGTTGTTGTTTGTAGTAGAATTCTCTTCATACGCCAGTGTAGCCGCTTCCTTTTATTTAATAAGAGTAGTGTTTTTCCAATAATATATATTTAAAGTTAATACATTTAAAGTCTACAGTATAAGACAAGAAATCATTCCATTAGCTTGGAAATATAGTTTGTTGTTTCTTTTTGTAAAAGAAAACAATATATTTTCAAGTTTACAATAATTGAATTTATTTATATTATACTGGCAACACTGCATCTACTCATTGTCGCTCACCAAAATAGAAATTGGTTTAATTTGGCTACAACCACAAAAACAGCATGGACAACAACCAGTAGCCGTGTTGTCTGTGGTAGTAAAAATAATCATTCTCATATACGCTTATGCATTCTAATTTTGACAAGTTGTAGTCTGTAGCCTGCTGTCGTTATTGTGTTTAATGCTTAATTATCAATTTACACAGGGCAACAGAATTATCTTTGTTTTCGAAAGCCGGTACACTTTCATCAGCAGTACTTTTATTTATCAGTTAAATGTGACAACAGTTTTTCTTTATATATATTTTCTTTTTTTGTTGCATTAGCCTTATTTATCGTGATAAAAATTTTAACATAATTTTCAATAGTCTCACGTCCATTTTGCCAAAGTAAATCTGCTCCACATGTTCAAAGTTTTACTTAATATTTAAAAATTCTTTCGTTTTTCATTTTTCAAACTCTTTTCAATAACTTGTGAACACTTTTTAACCGTTTTATCAACGCTTTACCTCATTTCTAAAATGGCAACACTGTTTGAAAATGATAAACCAAATATTTTTTATATCGGGGAGTTATTCCTTTGCCACTAAACATGCTGGGGTAACCTACACAACCATTCTATTATATTCAACAGCCCTTTTGGGTCTCAAAAATGCTAAACACTTTTTATAAAATTTTTATAATGCCGCTAGTGCAACCAGCAGCTATTTTTATAACAAAAAACTTAAAAAAAAAATTAATTATCTCCTTCAATTGCAACAATTTCTCATTTGAAATACTTGAAAGCCGCCGAAAAGTATACTCTGATTATTTTTCTTCTGCTTCCTATTTGTCTTGCTTTGTGTCTAGTTGTTGTTTTTTTTTTCTTGCTTTGTTTTTATATAATTATCAATGCTCATTAGACATGCATCGTTGGCTCAAACGCAGGGTGCAGAAAATAGCAGCAGCAGCAGCAGCGGCAGAAGCGCAGCAGCTGTAAAATCATGAGAATATGTTTGTTTTCAACCCAACCTCTGCTTAACAGGGCATTGACGGCATGACAAGAATAAATAGTCGTATGCAACAAAATTTCAACGCCAACATACAGCCGTACACACACACACGCACACATATACACTCATATATAAACCGATTTTTTATAGCAGTCGGACAAAGTTGAATGGTTAAAAGTGGAAACAGGAATGACATCACACAAATAAACATTTATTTTTATTGAATGAAAGAAAAAGGGAAAACAAACACACACACACACATATATATATATATATATACATATGTACATATATAATATATATACTTCAGAAGTAGAGCTGACAACATATGAGGTCTTGCATGTAAAACAGCAGCAACAACAACAACAAAATAACAGGAATGTACCATAACGTCAAAGAAGAACATAATAATGGCCGCAGGAAATTGAATTCAGACAAATAAAATAACATGAAATTTAAAATTCAAGTGCTTTATCAACAACAATCTGAAACTTTAAATAATTTATTAGGGGATTAATTCAGAGAAAATTATTTCACGTTAATTAACTGATTAATTGGCAAATTTCTCTGCCAATATATTTTAAAAAAATAAGCAGGAAATCTTCTAAATAGTCATATTTGTGTTTAGACATGCTTGTGTATTTATGTGTACACATACATACATGCATAAGTAAATTAGTAAATATATTAAAAGTTTTAATTTTAAAACTTTTTAATATCAGTTTGATCCCAGATATCACGTACTGATGCTTTTGCTTTAAGGTTTTTATTTTTTTTTTAATATCCAATAAACATGAAGTAAAATTTAATATGAAATTAATATCATATATATTTTTCCTTTCAATTATGTTGGGAGTTTTGTTTATTATGATGGTTATTTCAGCGAGCAGTATTTATCTTTAAAGAGAGCTTTTCTTCAAATAATTCTCGTCCACAAAATCAATTTTTTGTAAGCAAATAAATTCACCTTTTTTTCTATGAAGATTATTCCTTAAAGCAGCCCACAAATTTCATTACTTTGCCACTTTAATTTATTGAATTAAACGCATTTCTCTATTTAAATAATATGTTATTTTCTTTCCCTATAACCTCACTTCCAACGCACATTTTCCTTAAACAATTTTTGCTAAATTTCTTGCTTGATATTTTCATTTATATGCTGTAGCTTTTCTTAGAAATTCTTTAATTTCTTCCACCGTTTGATAACCGAACGTAACAGCGCACTACTCAAAACTGCACTTGACCGAACAACTAAAATCGCTTGAAAATCATTTGCTCCTCTTTTTTTCCTGTTTTTTTTTTTGTTTTACTATTCCACCTTTATAATTATAAAAAAAAAAGAAGAGTGCCAAATCAGTAAATAACACATATGGGAGAAAAGAGTAACGAGAATTGTGATAGTGGGAGATTCTGCGCAGTTGTTATGTTTTTGTTTTGCAAATTTCAATCAAACAATCACAATAAACATGTTATTATGAACAGTGTTGCCCACTGCGTATATGGTTACTTTGCATAGAGTGCGTGTTGTGTGTTGTTTTCTATTTGCATATAAACAAATAAATGTATGCGTGTAGAGGTGTGTAGAGGTGAGTATACATGAAGCTATTGATATGCAATTGTTTTTGCAGGCTATTGATGGTAAGTCAGCAGCAGTGTATAATAATAATAATTACATATCAGTGGAATATAAATTTAATAACAAAATAGAAATCAATTCGGGTGCTTTTTTGAGAGCTTTCGGATTTGATTAACAATAACACATAAAATTTACAGATACATATATAAAAACTTCATTTCAGTCAATGGAACTATTTATAAAAGAATTTACGTAATTTATGATTTTTTAAACTCTTTAATTTCACTGTAAAAAAAAAATACCAGATCCAACCTATAAATATTGATAGAGGAGACAAAAAAATAAGACACGTATATCGGCGTTTTGAAAGTTTACATCTGAATTTCATTTGAGGGGGCATTATCTTATATACCCTTCACCAAATATAATAATTAAGTACCAATTTTCTTCATTCTAAGTTATAAAATAGTTTTAGCCAGAAAAAAGAAATATAACGTCAGTCGCCTTTTTGGTTACTTTTATGAATAAAAAAAAATGAATTTTCTACCCCTGAAAACGAATTTTTTTTTAAATATTTGATGCAAATTTTGCTTTTCCTGAATTAAAAATAGTTTTAATCAGTAAAAATAAACGACGTTAGTTGCTTTTTTGTTACTTTAATGTAAAAAAGGATTTCAGTTTCCCATCCCTGGAAGCGAAAATTTATTTATTTTTTTTTTTTGTTTTTTACAACGTTTTTATAAAAACTTTAAGTTTGTAAACATTTTGGTCACGTTCAGGTATCACAAAATATTGCAGTTATCCAACCCCGCAATCAAAATGTTGATTTTTTTAATTTCGAAAGCAAATTTTTGTTTTCTAAATTAAAAAATGGTTTTTGATAGGAAGTAAACGACGTTAGTTTTTTTTTTTGTTTTTTGGTTACTTTTATACATAAAAAAATTTCAATTTCCGATCCCTGGAAGCGAAAATTAATTTTTTTTACCAAGGCAACTCTTAATGAGGCATAAAATAGTTTTATTTAAAAAAAAAAACTACAAATTTGTAACCATTTTTGTCTCTTTCATTTACTACAAAATATTTCAGTTATCCAAACCTGGAATCGAAATTTTGATTTTTATTTTTTCAATTTTTGATTTTTGATTTGGCACACTAAAAAATAATTTTAACCACGATAAAACGACGTTAGTTGATTTTTTGTTATTTTAAAGTAGAAAAAAATTTGAAATTCCGAGCCCTGGATGAGAATTTTTAATTTGTTAATTTTTTTTTTCATCAATGCAAGTCTTCATGTTGTATAAAACGGTTTTATTTGAGGAAAACTTAAAATTTTTCAAAATTTTTGTTATTAACCACAAAATACCGAATGTGCCAAAAAAAACTTAATTTCCCATTCCTGGAAAAATATTTTTTTTTAGTTTTAAATAGACAATACAGGAGTCCCAAAGCATGAAATAGGTTCCATTTACAAATAAACAAAAAAATAATTGCTTTTTGTTGTTAGTTTTGCGTCCAGAAATAGATGTAAGATTCCCAACTCTGGATGCGTCCTTCCGATTTTCCAATACCACTCTATTTAAGTTCATTTCCAATCCATCCACGAGCGAACTCTCTAGCTCTTCTTGGGCTTGGGAAAACCGATTTCACGTACAGACAGACGGACATCGCTCAATAGTCGTCGCTATTCATAAGGATCCAGAATATATATACTTTATGGGGTCGCATATTGATATCGAAGAAATTACATACGGAACGACAAACCTAAATATACCCTTTCACTTTTTTGTGAATTTGTGGTAGGACTGGCTGCTGGCAATACTATTGCAAAGATATAACAACATGCATTCTCTGCTGCAGTTGTTGTTATATAAATCTGAAGATGAGTTTGAGTTGCTTTTGGAGAAGGGTGAAAGAGAAAAATATATGAGTGCTAGTTTTTTCTAAGAGAGCTAAGGATTTTGAAGTTTCTCTGAAAAGAACTACAAAAGAAAGTTGTAGTTTTTTCTGGCTGCCACAAACATTATTTTTGCTTACAATTTAAACAAAAATAATAATTTCCTTAAAGTCTCTCAGAGTACATACTACGCGAGTATTTATATATAAATATGAGTAGTGATGTGAGATTATTCGTAACCAGATTACCGAATATTCAGATTACCCAACACGGATATTTTTAGATATCCGTGTTCCCCATTCAGGCGACTATTTCTCGACTATAAAAAGGAAATTGTAATAAAAGAAATTTTAATTAAATAAATGGCGCAAAATATTTTTTTTAATAATTTCAATTCGAATAAGAAATAATATTAAATGGTTAAAATATCGATTTCTCTTAATAACCCTCACTGCATCAAACCATAAATGCCAAAATAGCTTAAGCCAACAAAAACTAAAATTTCTAGAAGAAGTATTTTTTAATTATCTTTAGTGTGATTCGCAATAGAGGCAATTTGTGAAATACTAAAGAAAAATTAAGTCTTAAGCATCAAACACAATAACGACAGCAGGCTACACGAACACTGACTATAAAAGTCGTTGGCTACAATCGTTTCCTCGTAGTCAGCTACTTAATTATTTTTAGAACGACACCACCAAATCAATAACCATGAGTTGTTGTTTGTAGTAGAATTCTCTTCATATGCCAGTGTAGCCGCTTTCATTTATTTAATACTCTTAAATAGTGTTATTCCAATAAAATATATTTAAAGTCCACAATATATGACAGGAAATCATTTCATTAGCTTGGATATATAGTTTGTTGTTTCTTTTTGTAAAAGAAAACAATATACTTTCAAGTTTACAATAATTGAATTTATTTATATTATCCTGGCAACACTGCATCTACTCATTGTCGCTCACCAAAATAGAAATTCGTTTAATTTGACTACAACAAACAAAAACAGCAGGGACAACAACCAGTAGCCGTGTTGTCTGCGGTAGTAAAAATAATCATTCGCATATACGCTCATGTATTCTATTTTTGACAAGTTGAAGTCTGTAGTCTGCTGTCGTTATTGTGTTTAATGCTTTATCTATTACCTATTATAAGCAGCCTTTATCTATTATAAACTGTCGGATTTGTAAACGAAAAACGCCAACCGTAATCAGGCTGAAAGGTTTTTATAAATTTCCTTTAAAGCAACGACTGTCTGTGGCGACTATCATGAAAACTTATTTTATTCAATAAATATTTTTTAAAACTACTAATTATCGTCCTTAGCAAAATTGTTCTGTAATTGTTTCATTAATATTAATTGTTCCATTAACATTCTTTTGACAATAGTTTTGCTCTACTTGGAAATGAGAGTTTTTTGCTTAACCGCGATTTAAGGTTATGAAAATATTTAAACAAATTTAAAGAGAAAAGACACTTGAACTGAATGAAGTCCCTTTTTCTGTATTTCCGTACGCGTACTTGACACGACTTCGATTCTTTGACAGCTGGTCCAAATTATCCTAAATAACCGATTTTCGTCATATATGATTTTTGAAAAATTTAAGTTTTTTTTTTTTGGGTTATCACGCGATATGTAAAAATTTCTTACAACAATTTCCGTATAATCACGTTACACTAGATTTACGTGGATCTCGTTATTTGAAAATAAACGAGTATTTGGGCAATTCGAATATTCGCACATCACTAACAAGTATGCAGATATCGTCTCTATCACCTCCATGTATTAAATAAGCAAATTTAGTATTTTTCAGGAACTTTGTAGAGTCTTCTTTGAGAAACTTTTTAGAGTCTTCAGTTTGTTTAAATAATTTTTTTGTATTTGGGCAAAAGCTATCCCTTGTTCCCTCCTCCTGTAAACGAGCCCGGTGTCATGCAATGAAGGAAAAAGTTAACGAGTCTGAAAAAGCCCATTCTGTGTATTGAACAGTTCGACATGGTAGGGTCGATACGTGTACAAAAATTCATATCAAATATTCCACTCGGAAAATGATGTATAAATTTTTTCAATATTTCGCTTAAATTTTAAAATTGTTTAGAAAAAATAAAATATTCTATAACTGCATTTAATATCTGCGAAAATTTTTCACAAAAATATATATTTTGCATTTAATTAAGACCAGACTATGAAAAAATCGTTGATTTGCAGCCGCAAATGGAAACCCGTTGGAATGACAATAAAACAGCACATGTGGCAGCACTGTTTGATGGTGCATTAGAGAAGAAAAAGAAAGAGAACCAAACAACGGTAAAGAAAGAAAGATTTGATTTAAATTTCCCTTAAGGTGACGTTGCTTTCGGAGGCATTAAGCGTACAAGAATGTTGTGTGAAGTGGTTGTTGGTATTTCTCAAAAACCGTTAGTTCCTTCAAAACAGTCTACAGATAAATAATACCTACGCCTTCACAATTTCCTCATAAACATGTTTGTTGTACAGCGTTATATGGTTGGCATTACTGTAGTATTTGTGATTCTTGATATTTTCTCCGGCAATACACAAATCCAAGCACACACATACATACAATTATTCATGCATTTGTTTGTGTGCAGGCATGTTAGTAACAGCGAGTGTATGCACTTTTATTCTATACAATTGCGTTAGTTTATTATGATATTTTGTGTATAGAAATTTTGCTTTGTTTTGTTCTAGGCATCGAGATGTTGAGTGTGTATGTGTCATTGTTTGTTGTGTCTGCTGACGTCAGAGTGTACGAAAGCAAAAGGTTTAATACATAAAATCCTTTCAATCTACACCATATAATTTTTTTTTTTTTTTACCGCGATTATAAAAATAAAAAACGGAAGAACGTAAATAGTTTAGAGGGCCATGTTTTTTATATCGAATCTTGCAAACTTGTGGTTTCTTTATCAAATAGGATTAAAAGTTTTTTCTTTTGTGCTGGAGATTGAAGAGCAAATTATTTAAAGTTAAAAAGTAATAAAAAAAGATAAACCAGAATTTAAGGCAAATAATACTTTTACGTGTACATGTAGGCACCATACGTGTGCATATGTATATGTAAACCTAACCTATACGTACATATCTGGGATATAACAGGCTTCCTTTTTAGTAGGACCAGCACTCTGGGCATGGCATATGCAATGCAATGCGCCATAAATGTTAAGAATAGGTTTGGAAAAGATAACACGAGGGGTTAGTTTGTAGATTTTTCGATGTTAACTTTCTCGGGGAAGACATCGGCCCATATTTTGTTCCACATACGCACTGTTGGGTTAAATGAAGAGTTCTGTCTTTAATTGGTAGTACTCTATTCGGTGGCACATCCACCACAAATGCATGCGTTCTAGATAAAAAACGCATCGTGCGTAAAATATAACGGTTTTCAGACCCCAGATCCCTAATATCCTTCAAAGCAGCCATAGAATAACGAAACCCGCTCACACCACATTGGGGCAATTCTTAAGTGAGTTAATGGGCTACCCTACTGTCTCCAATAAGTTTTTTCGTTCTTCCCTAAAAATGGTCGAATAACTTAAAGATATACTTGGAACCACCGACCCATTATGGGAGTTATATTCCATTGTCGGTCAGATGCAAGTCGTCTATATAACAAACAAAAAATATCAAAAGGGGGTGAAATCTCTCTTGCACTGCCTTAAGTAGGTCACCAGTCCCGAACTGTTTGGTGTTCAACTGGAAGTAGTTCTCCGGCTACGAGGTCTGACCGGAGACTTAATTCTGGTGACTTTCGGGGAGCTTCGTGGTGGCTGTGGTTTAGACCCAAATCGCGAGAAGAGTGTTTCGCTCGGTGTGGAGTTGCATTGCAACCGGGTGCCGTGACCCAAAGATCGGAAGGTGTTTTAGATAGGCTCCGCTCCTAACCAAGGGGGAGGCCATGTCCAAATACATGGTTTCGAATTGGTACTCATGCGTGAGAGTCTGTTGCGTGTGAGGGCGTTGCACCGACAGGTTGGGCCGCAAGGCGTTAAACAATTGACACATCTGCACTGCCTTAAGAAGTCAAGGCACTTGAATGCTTCTTTTGCACTTTTATGACCAGAACATCAACAGTCCCTGATTTCTTAATATTTATAACGCGCTTAGCAACCGATGAGGCAGCATTTGTGCGCAAAAATACAACACTGGGTGTTAAGATCGGTTATTTTTATTAGGTCACATTCTACCTCCTCATCACCATCGCAGACATTTACGACCTGCAGTCAAATGAATATGAAACATCTACGAAAGAGTGAAAAGGGCTGGAAATATGAAATAAGAGATCTTTAATTTAAATTAGAAATGGTTGACCTTGAACTCACTCGACAAGTTCAAATCTATACCAGCCCATATAGAAATATCCCTGAGAAATCTGGATATAAACTGAAAGAAAGTATGGCCCGACACCGAATGCAACTGGAGTGCATGTAAAATGTCCAATTTTCCATGACTCTGGCCCATTATTCACAGTAAATGTTTCCGATGACCGAGGTTACGTTGGAAAACCGCTTCGTTTCGTAGCTTGTTCGCATGCATCGTTGGTGTCCAAATCGTCCGATTCAGCACAAAACGAGTTGCTAATCATCAGCTTTTTTACCCCGCCTTTAACAATGATGTTTTAGCCAGCGTCGCGTCGTTCTCAAAGATATATGGGCCCATGACATCGCCAGGTAGAAATTCACATTAAACAGTGACTTTTTCGGGATCATCGGACGCTCTGGAAGCTGACGTGGGTTGGTAACGTTCCAACTTCAACAAATTTGTCTGTTTACGTACCCATTCTCCCTCATCGCTGAAGATAATTTTCCGATTGGCTCCAGAGCCCATTCAGCGAATAAACATCACTTCAGTTTCTGGGTCAGTTGGATATTGTACGGATGCTGGCTGGAGTCACCACACAAAATTCGCCAAATTGTGGTCTGCATGCGGTCGAGTGGTTGTGAGCGATGCGAAATCGATTTACTCGGATTCTCCTGCATAAGCTCACGATCAGAACCAGTGAATAGTCCTCTCAGTAGCACAACCATGGCTGTCATAAAACCGATCACCTCTCTTGATAAAAACTCTCTTTTTAGCACGAGTTCTTTAATACTAAAACAGACGGACGCCCCTGCTGGGAGAGCCTTTATATTCAGCTTCTAGCTGAGAGAACATCATCAGCATTTTCCAGAAATTCGCTCTTATGTCATGTTGATAGCAAAAAATCTTGTTTCCCCTTTTCGAAACTCGTATTACTTCCGATTAAAAGTTTCAATATTTCTGCAAACTTCAACAACTCTCTTTAAATATTCCAGTGGAAGCGGTAATTGTGTCTTTACCTTCATCAAGTGCCAAAAAGTTAAAATTTACTTACGAAAAATACGAAAAACGGTCGACTCTCAAGACCATCCCTGTACTTTCCCGCTAAATTATATCGCAAATCAGCCGATTCCCACGGGATAAGCGGCGAATGATGCGGTTTTCGATTACTATAAAAGAATCTGATCAGAAACAAAATCATTTTTTCCGAATCTTTTCGTTCACGAGGTAATCAACCGATTTTGACCCGATTCGCAGTGACCCAAGCGGTCTTTCAACCTCGAGAGCTGATTAGTTTGTGGAATCGATCGGTCAAGCCGTTTAAAAGTTATAAAAAAAACAATTTAAAATATTAATTTGTTGAAATCTACCAGTTTGAATCGGTTAAAATTCACAGAAAATCTAAGTTCGGTAGAAACCTTTAGAACGCCATCAGTTTGGTTGAAATCGGTCAAGCTGTTCCAGAGTTATAAGAGGGTCACATACTTACACACACAAACACACACATATACACGTACACATACATACATACATACATACATACATACATACATACATAGTGATGAATTATCAGAATTAATCAGGGAAGCTTCGTACGACCTCAAAACATCAAGATCTGAAAAGAACTCGATTTTTAATAACTTCCCGATTTTTTACAATTTTCAATTTTCATAGCGGCAAGTTCAAAATTCCAACGTGTATATCAACTAAAATAAGAGAAGGAAGTATTTAAGGCATAACATAACGGTATGTTACGGAAATAACAGATTGGACCAGCTGATACGTTTACATTACCTTTACGATTTCTACAGTCAACTAAATATGATTTAAGAGCTCTTAACAAAATCTATTAAAACATCTTCCTTTACTCACTAAACCACTATTGTAATTAATTTATCTTTCTTCAGTTCAATTATAAATTTCTAAAGAAAACCCGCCAGCAACAAGTGAAAGTTTCAAAAGTCTCATTATCGTACACATCCATGTGGAAGTCACCCAACAACCCCCACATCTGGCAGCACCAGATTAAATAAATAATGAGGTAACGGTGAACACAATTCATTCAATTAAAAGAATTACAGAAAAACGCACACACACACACACTTGAACGTTTGCGTACATACAAACATGTTGCTAGGAAAACAATAAGTCAAGCAAAAACAACAAAATCAAAAAATAAAAGAGAATTATAATACAAGTTTGTAGGAAATGAGAGGGAAGATTTATTTAGCAGAGGAGAATTAGTATGACGTAAACATCCAAGTGCATGTATGTGTGTGTGTGTGTGTGTGTTTATTTGCGGGTGATGCTCGCCTATTGTGGCTACAGTCAAACTCGCTTAAAGTGAACTCTGTTGTAACGAACTAATTTCAAAGTTCCACTCTGTTTGTTGTTATTTTTATACAAAAATTTCTTGTTGTTTTGTTTCACAAAATGTATGAATGACATGATTCCATTTAAAACAGTTCCTGTTTTGTGTTGGTTTTGTTTTCGATTTTTATTTGCTTTTTGTTTTATTAATAATATCGTGCGCTGTTTTAACTATTTAATTTAATTATTTTTTTATAATAAAAGCGTAGAGTATTTATGTATTCACTCACAGGTAAAACTAGTCACTACTTGCGAACTTTTCTAATAACGAACTAGTTTTGTTCATACCCTGGAGTTCGTTATAACCGAGTTTTACTGTATTATTTCCTGTTAATGATAATGTTGAGCTGTTCGCCAGCATTTTCAATGTAGGTGTTTACTCAAATCTTAATATATGCCCTGAAGGAATTTGTAATGTCAATGTCAGGAATGTTTCTCCACCATTTATTGATTCAGTGCTCCACTTGGGAACGTATTCGGACATTTGAACCAGCTACTTACTAGTGACTGGGTACTTCTTTTGGGGGTATATGGAAGAAGTTATCATCTTTATTTGTTGTTCTTATACTTGTTGAGGATATCATCTTTAAAATTAGTTATCAGAATTTTTCCCGATATCTAGTTAAATTTTCAAAATCAAATGGAATTTTTAAACAAATAATTTTTAGAAAACTCTAGAGAAAATATGCACACATACATACACACTTATTTACCGCGATAACTAATCAAATTTAATTAAAGTAAAAATTTTATATAAAACCCTTTCGATTCATTCGACTTTGAAGCAAAAAAAGGATAATTTTTCAAATTAAAGAGTAAAAATAAATACAGTTGAAGTAAACAAAACTTCAAAGGGTGAAAAAAACACCCTTTTGAAGAAAATTGAGCTAAAAAATTAAAAATAAATTTTAAAATAAATTTAAAAAAGCGTCGCTTTATTATTGTTTTAAGTTCAAATCAAATTTTATTTTAGTCCAACTTTTTGTATTGTTTTTACTTTTGAACTATTTTTAGTTTAAAGTGCTGCGAAAAAGTGTAAAAACACTTACACACTATGAGAAGATAAGAACATGGACCAAAGCAACAGCCTTGCACGTGTACAGTGTGACGTTTAAGTAACATTATCAATAGTATTAAGTATACGCCTGGAAGCACAATACAAAAGGAGAGTTTCATACAAGTGAAGCTAATAAAAAGTGTATAAAAATTAAAATCAAACTTATCACCAGTTATAGGGTGCTTCTTTCAGTTATAATATGACAGACAGTAGCGCTCGAGATCATAGAAATTCCCATATGAATGCAGCTGTCAATTATAACATTCCAAATGATCAAAATTAGTTTGTACTTATTCGTTATCTCAAACAAGTCTGTTCCCACAAAACGATATTGCAAAATAATAGAAGAAGAAGCATGATATAATAAATAAAATATGGTATCCCTACGGTAACAAACACAACATTACAGCAGCCAAAACAATTGTTGTTTGTATAAAGTCATGGTCCACATCAAATATTATAGCAACAAAACACATTGAAATACTGCACACATGCGTAATTGCAAACAACGGTCACATTTAAAAACGCAACGAGGACTTGTTGTACCTAAGAACTTGACATCAATGTAGCCAAATAATGGTTGAGCAAATACTAGTGTCATGGCATAGTGATGCCACCTTACATTTATTACATTATGAGAAAAAGCATAATTTATACTGCCACTAAACGAGTTGCTCTTAGCCTGTTGACACTGACACCATATAAATGTTTAATAAGTGTTGACTTGTCTACATTTAAACTCATGCTGCCTTCAGGGAATTGTTGGCGCGACATTGAGTCTGGGCGGTTATATTATTTTATTTATTTATTTTATTTTTTGTTAGCTTTACTTATGAATACAATGATCTTCTAAAGTGGAATTACTTTATAATACATGTAAATATGTTTGTATGTCTAGGTGTGCACATATTTATGTATGTATGTGTGTAATAACACACACTTTAGTGTTTTAAAAATAAAACCAAATATTAAATTTTCTAATATAAAGATTTTAATAAATATGTATTAACAACGAAAGGAAGCTCGTGTAATGAAAGAGGAAAACTTTTTAAATAAAAAAACTGCATGAAAGCTTGAGCAAATCTCTTAAAAATCCTGCAGTCTAAACGTTTCTGTTTTAAACGATTTGTGTCTTTTGTTTTAATGAATTTTTATTAAAAATTTGTTATCTTCTAACATGGGAAAGATTTTTAGGCATATTAAGGAATTCGTCTGCAATTAAATTTAGCCAATGGCTGTTAGAGAATCAATTATTATATTTTTAACTTCCCGCTAGGAAAATTGTAGTTTTTCGAAATTTGGCAAGTTATTGGCTCTGCCCCGTTTTAAAATAAATCGAGTTCCCTTCCCTGACTAATTCTGAGAACCCGTCACTATGTCTGTGTGTGTGTGTTAGTATGTGTTCCACTTATTCTTATATATATATATATATATATATATATATATATATATATACTATATATATATTGGCCTGAGGTTCTTCAAGCTCCTGTGAATTTTAACCGATTCAAAACGATAGATTTCGATTAATTCGTTCGTGAGATATCGTGAACGAAAATATTAGAAAAAAAGGGCAACTTTCTAGGACCTTAAAACGCAGAGATCTGATGAGAACTCGATTTTTTACAAACGGGGTAGAACCAACAGCTTCCATATATTTAAACATTTTAAGTTTTCCTAGCGGGAAGTTAAAAATATTATCTAAATAATATAAGATTTAAAAATATATATTCATGATTTATTTTTAAGAATTTATATCCCACTTTCTTTATTATAACAGATTATATCATAATTAATAGGCTGGTGTTCGAATTTTCATCGGACACAGCAGAGTAGAACAGAGCTCAGCTTTCTAATAAGTGCCAATAAATGAGTACCGATTATAAAATGTAGCGGCTGCAAAAGTGGAGGTATATAAATGCATTTGTTCTAAGCAGGAATGAATTCAAGCTATATATTCAGTTATACATATATACAAAAGGGCTTTTACCCAATTTCATATTAACAAAATCTCCCATTTTTTTCACCAACAATAAACATGGCAGACTTTTAAATTTATGGAAACCACAATAAATAATTAAAATTCAATTTCCTATTGCTTATTCCTGATGATGTTATTAATTGTTAATTAAATAATCGGATAAAATTGTAATAAACAATACAGATTGGTCACAAAAAACAAAAACTTAATGTAATAATTACATTTAATGAGTAGACTAAGAAAAATCTTACATAATTTACGTTTTAGTGTTAAATTATATTTTACAAAAATACATTTTCAACGATACATTATCTATCCTCTTCAAAGTGCGTGCCCTAAGTGGATCAATTAAGATAAAAAGAAGTTTAAACGTTAGTATCCACTCGCTCATGTACAGACGTAATTTCCAAAGCGGAAGCTTTGAGTATCGTTGACAAGGAGCCCATATATGTTACTTGAACCGAAAACAAAATTCAATCAATCAATATTGTAAACATACAATAAATAGTACTTATCGTAAGAGCATGTCGATTTTTCAAATTTATTATATGTATATAATTGCAAAACGTACTAGTTATTTACACATTTTTCTTAGCTCTTATGGCTATTTTGGTATAATAGCATTATCCGGTTTCAACATTCAAATTCATATATGTAACGGCTTCAGTGGTTAATAGCGTTCTGTACAACACCAATTATAAATTGTCATCTCAAATTCCTTCAACACACTGATTCACAAATAATTTTTTTGTAGGGCCGTCATGGAACAGCTGTTTGCCAAATTCAACATTTTTTTTCCTCTAACTACATTTTATGTATAACCACCCTGTCTCGCCTTTCGCATATTCTTGCGGTCGGTGTGCTTTTTTTCACGTCTGCAAAAAAATCATTATTCTACTTAATAAAGGCAATCAATCCTTACAAAAACTCCATACAAATTAACTTTAGCCTTATATAATGCCGAATTATATGAAGATTTCAACATATCTTTGTTAATAGATGTGAAAAAGTGCTCGAAAATAAAATTGCTACAGAAAGTATTTTCCAGAGAATCCACACACAACCAACGAGATAGCACAGCTACAGTAACAACACAACACTAGGCGAGGTAAGAATGTACAAAATAAAATTCGACTGACTGCAAATGTCAAATGATATTAAAACATGTTTGACAGTTTCTAGTGTGTTGAAGTTGAGAAAACGACAAAATATACAATGTTGATTGCAACATGTATAAAGCGGTGAAAATACACTGTTGGCGAGCTGCCAGATTAAGGAATTGTAAAGTTGGCTAGTTTTTCGTACAACTACACGTTATTAATGCAAATAGATTAATGCTCTGGCATTGATGCAGATTATTTTTGGAAGAATAATATTAGGGGCTTATGTACAATAGAACTTGCTTTCAAGCCTAAACTAAGGAAAAATATGCACTATACGGGCTGGCTCTAAGCAGGCAAATTGTATAATAAAATCACTTTTGTTTGTGATATCATGGTCATATTATCGTAATCAAGCATGTTCTGAAAATCGAGTAGATTTAATAAAATATTTTTTACATATTGTTCAGAGATCTCAATTTTTTACTGCTTAATATATCATGTCCGATATTAATTTAATATACGCGGTGTAAAATACCTTGTCATTATTTATTTTTAGAAAACGAAAAATTTATTCGATTTCGGATTACGAAACATGACGGAATGTGCATTATGTCTTGCACCATATTATGTAGCATCTTTATTCTAGGTCAAGACAAGGGATTGAACTTATATGAATGTACAGATATTCTTATAAAACTATTAATTAGAAATAAATAAAAAATTTTCTTCCAGTCCCCTTTTTTATGTACTTGCTATCCGCAAACTTAAATTATCATGTCTTCTACACCCGCTCCCACATCAAGTGTCGAAGTAAAATATGTCACCGAAGTGCCTAGTAGCTTAAAACAATTGGCCCGCCTAGTAGTACGTGGGTTTTATACCATCGAGGATGCCCTAATTATTGATATGTTGGTACGAAATCCCTGTATGAAAGAGGATGATATAGCTGAATTGTTACGTTTTGAAAAGAAACAAATGCGTGCTCGAATAACCACCCTGCGCAATGATAAATTTATACAAATGCGTTTAAAAATGGAAACAGGACCTGATGGTAAAGCACAAAAGGTGAATTATTATTTCATCAACTATAAAACGTTTGTAAATGTGGTCAAATATAAATTGGATTTGATGCGCAAGCGCATGGAAACGGAGGAGCGTGATGCCACCAGTAGAGCTAGTTTTAAATGTACGAATTGCAACAAAACATTTACAGACCTGGAGGCGGATCAACTATTTGATTTTACCACACAAGAATTTCGTTGCACCTTCTGTGGCAGTACAGTGGAAGAGGATAGTTCGGCCATGCCTAAAAAAGATTCTCGTTTAATGTTAGCACGATTTAATGAACAATTACAGCCATTATATGATCTCTTAAGAGAAGTAGAGGGTATTAAATTGGCGCCAGAAATTTTGGAACCTGAACCAGTAGATATTGATACAATAAGAGGGTAATTGATTAAATCTCTAGCTATCAAAATTATTTGTAACTAATTAATATACTTATTTATGTCTTATTTATCTAGTCTGAACAAACCCGCCAATCAAAGAGGAGAAGGTCAAATGTGGTCTGGCGAAGCTACCCGCAATCAAGGGTTCGCTGTTGAGGAAACCCGTGTAGATATTAATATAGGAGGCGATGATATGCCCGAAACTGTAGCTGAACGTAAATCTCGTCCTATATGGATGACGGAAAGTACTGTAATTACGGAAGAGAATGGCGATAATGCAGATGATATATTAAACGAAGCTGCACAAAACTCTCAACATTCTGGAATATATGGCTCATCTACCTCCGCATCAAATAGCAATAGGAAAAAAGAACAAGAAGATATTATGGCAGTTTTGCTACAGCATGAAAAGCAGCCAGGACAAAAGGAAAATCATATGAAGGGCCTTAAATCTAATGCAAATTCGAGTGATTCTAGTGATAATGAAAATGATATAGATAATATTAAAATTCGTGAGTTAAATCTAGAGGGTATTGTTTATTTTCTTCATACATATATTTTTTGCTTTTTAGCCAAAACCGACTATAATAATTTTATGAATTCCGAGTCTGAAGAGGATGCTGATGATGATGTTCCTTCTGTCTTAGTATCTGGCCGTCCCTATTCTATAGATCAAATTAATGATGATCTAATTGCCCAAATGTCACAACAAGAAAAAGAAAATTATATACATGTGTATCAGCAACACTATAGTCATATATATGATTAGAAGTCGTTTTACTATGGTTTTTCACTAGTTAATTATGTATGAAAATAAAATAAAACAAATTAATTTTTTCAATAAAAAAAAATCAAAGTTATGAAAAAATAGTTTTAAATTTCCGCTTTGTCGTACGCTAAATTATCCGATTCGGCTAGTTACTAGAAAAATTATATTATATATTATAAATTATATATATATATATATATATATATATATATATATATATTTCAATGGATTAAGGAAACATTTCGATTTTTCACTTTAATACATTACAAATTGCCTAATCTTGAAGCCAAATACACTAATCACGATAAAGGACAATAGATTATTTGTAAAATAAAGGTTTTTAGTTATTTTAATTATTTTCCATACGTACAGACATATTCTTCTAATTGCCCCACTGTTCACACTATACAGTTTGTGCTGCTCAGCTTTAGAATTTGTTGGAGAGCAGATTGGTATTTGGTAAGGAGCTGCTTTATGGTGACAAAATCCTTTTTAAATAATATGATGTAAAGTAATATATTCTGAACAAGTAATAAATTATTTTTATACAAACTAAATAAAATTAATTGTCAATATGTAAATTGGCAAGTGTGTGAACATTACGCAGCCTAAAATGGAATTAAAAAGAATTTGACCAGCCCAAGCTGTGGGACCAAGTTACTTTATGTCGGCTAAATTCGTTACAATTAGGGGGAGATAATTATATGTGTAGTACTTAATTGTATTATTCACCAGCGCATATATAAATAAGAAACAAAATTGCATTCTTACAGCAGAATATAAAAAGACAACAGAAACTATATTGATAATTTAATAGAAACCAACTGTATTTATAAACAGCTTGTGAAATCGTTATTTTTGAGTATTGCATAAAATTTTTGGACGGAGTATTTCTTTCATATGTTTTGGAATCAATAAAAAAATCGTTTTTATAGAAAAATAAGAGTTGGGACATTTTTACTTGGGACCATAGACGTACTCTTATCCAGTTCGACGCCACTTTAACATATTATCAACGGGTTCTCTTTCGTTATATCAATAAAATGACACCTACTGGTGCGTTCGACTTCCCACAAAATCTGTGCAATAGAGTTTTTTCCACTATAAGTGAAGCAACTTGTTTGCACTAGTTTCTGCTTGCGGTTTGCGAACAAGACAAATTTATCGGAAAATTAGTTTGGTGGGTCAAAAGATGTGCCCCATATTTATAAAGAAGTTCGCTATAGGGATATGTAAATACTAAACATATGTAAATATAGATGTGTAGTATACTTACATAGATATGTAGATATGCACAAACATACACACATGTATGTACGTACATACATTGCACATAGCGAATTTGCTAAGCTGATTTATTCCAGCTATAATTTGAATTATTTGACAAGCGCGATCATTTCGCGTGTCCTTTCTCTGTGTCCAAGCGATTCTCTACATGACCTGTGCGCAAAGAAAGCACGGTCACTTCACCACACAATATCTTGAAATTTATTTATCTTTTTTCATTTCACTATCTTTTATTGGACAAGCATTTTTTATTTTATTCCACAATTTATACTATTTTTAAAATTCAAACTAAAACACACAGATAATATATATATTAATTTCTTTAGCTCAAAAAATGGCTACATCACAATTTTTTAACACAGAACTAATCTTACTGTTTCTTTTCAACGTTTAAAATATTTAGTACCGCATTTTTGTTTCTGTGTTGTGTTGAGCATGTTTATAAACATTTACTAGGCGCTTACTTCTTTGTAGTCTGGCATCCTTATTTACTTTATGCCCTAATTAGTCAGTTTTGCTCTCAACATCTCTGGTGGATTTCCTAACAACTTGTCAAAAGACCATTGAGTTGTTTTTACTAAAAAGGCACGAAAACGATTTAGTTTTATTATTTGTTTTAATCGTTAAATGCGTACGAGATGTACCGTAGTAAAACTTTTAATTAATTACATATATATATACGCTAAGTATCTACTAAACAAAGTAATTCCAGGAGGCTTTTTAATTAATGAAAAGTAACATATAATTATACCCACAGAAATTTTCTACATATATATTCCTATTAAGTAATTTATATATTCCAATTCCGCGAATTAACAAAAGTAAAGTTCGTGAAAACAAAAAATATGCTTATGAATGAATAAAATACGAGTTTCTTTACAAATTGTTAAGTGCTTATCTTTTCCTCCTTGTGGTGTGCTGTCATAATCGCGGAAAGAATCTCGTACTGTTGCCGTCTGCCAACATGATGTATTAAATTTAACCCATAATTATTATTAAAAAAAGTGTTGCTTTTTACATGTGATTGTGTTATTGTGCCTAGAATTATAACCTTTGCAGCCGCTGTTATTGCCGCACGCCAGCGCTGGTACATATTTCGTATATAGAAGCAGTTGTTTGTGTAATCAGAGTGTAATTATATTTCATATGTCAATATTAACATTTTAATTTTAATAACGGTAATAACTATTGCACTTCCTTTAAAACAACAAAAACGCAAACAGTAAAGGCTTTATCATGGGACCAAAAATCGACAAGGAATTACTGCCTATGAAGGCACATTATTTTTTATTTAATGCTGGTAAGTAGAGAGAATTTAAGCGGTTTTAATTTATTTAAAAGAGAAATGAAATCTCAAATATTATTTAACAAAATGTGTACACTTGATGTTTATTATTAGTCATATGGCATGTGAACTTTGTATTTCGGTTTCTCAATGTGTATGCAAAAATTTAAATATTTTATATGAATATAAGATTGCACACATTTACTTATATGTATTTAAGGAAAGGTAAATAGTTAATAAAATTCGTTTTCCATTAATCGGATCAAAAGACCAATATTAAATCCATTTATGATAAATCTGCACAATTATAAACAATGAAAATTTATTTAAAAAAGATCAACTAATCAATAAATATCATTAGCAAACTAACTGGAGCAAATAGGTACTGAGAAATACACTAAACTGAAGAGGGTAAATACAAAGTATACATGTATTCTTCCATAAAAAAGGTGTTCAATGTCGACAACCCTAAAATATATTCTTAGAATTTCACTGTAGACGTGATTTTGTGGGCTATAGAGCTGAAGTCGCAAGAAATTGAGACCAGTAATGATACACATGCTATTCTATTTATTCCAATACAATACTGCCGCAGTCTGATGTACTTCAGATATGTGATCAATTGATTTAATTTTCATAAAAATATTAAACATGCTTATACGAATTTCCACATCTTTATAATTATACACAAACTTCAAGGAAATGCCGCAAAAATACCTTCGTATTCAATTGAGCTCTGCCACATCTGAGAACTATCTCCGTTGCTGGTTTATGACCGCCAAAGTTAAGAATACATTATGCTTTTCAAACAAAACTCTTATTTGTAAGAATATTTATTTATATATTGTTCATTTGACTACGAATTCAATTTCAATTCATTGTTTTCCAAATATTATTAATATTAAAATTTAAATATTAATATTAATATTCTCCTACACTGTAGTTTACTATAGTAAAAAGTTCTTATTGAATTGTAATTTAATTTTGATTTAATTTAATTTATTGATTCTTTTGTCGAAACCTAGCCCATAGGCCTTAATCGGTGTCATTACACATCCATCTGCCTAAAAATTAAATATCGTCGTTTATTTCTTGTTGAGCATTAAATCGGCAAGCAGGAGTATCGTTACTTTCCTATATAATTTTATTTATTCTTGAATTGAGAACAATTTATTTTCTTCCCTAACTGTTGAGTCTACATATTTTTTTTTTTTCATAAAATTTGTTAACATCTATGCATTAACCTTTTTTTCATTTATTATAAGCTAAGCATACTCAGGAATTCGAATACGAATGAATATTCTGCATTTCACTAACTAAAACTTTTTTGTTATAATTTATTTATTCTTTTTTTTTAACAAATTGATTTGAGGTCCATGAATAAATCTGCCGGTTTTCAGTGAAAATATTTTTATTAGTAAATGACACACATCATTTTTGTTTGTTTTTGGGAAAAATTATTTGCTAGAAACCAAAATGCTAAAAGTTTTGTTGGATGATGAATAAATATTGGATAAGCACACACACATACGTACATACATACACGTGTATGTTTTGATAATATAAATCTATAATTTGCTATTAACTTTACGACAATATATTGAATAAATTACTAAAATAAAAAAATAATTACAAAAATTCCAAAGAAATTTTAAATATATCAGGTGCTCCGTTCGAATCATCGATATTGATAACTGCGGTGTTTATTATTTCATTTACAAAAATAAAATAAATGAAAAATAACCGGAAAAATCATAAAAGGTTTTAAGGATATTTAGTCACTTCCATCACTAACATTTTCATAGGCGCATAAAATCTTTTGGTGTATAGAAAAAGGTAATATAAAATTCATGCATTTCTACATTCAAAATTATCCCTAACCAGTAAACAAACGCTTCATATTCATAACTAAACGATCACGTTCTAGTAAAATGGAGTAATTGCTTAATCTAATCTAATCTTAATCTAAATATTACTAAATAAACATTGTCTTCGCAGTTTTTTTACACTTTAGTAAAGAATTTTTTAACTGACACAACTAAAATTTTTTAAAAACTGTCACCTAAGCTAACCTGCCTAATACTTACACAGTCTTATATAAAATATGTAAGATGTTACATAATTTGAATAAAGCGATAAAAAAATAATCAACTGTAGCCGAGTATTAAATTAGCTAAAGTACAAGTACCGAATGTTCAGTCAATAGAAGTATCAATAGTATCTCAGCACTAATGTGAACAAATTTGTCTACAGCTTTGTTACTATGCACAAAAATAAAAAATGTCATACTGAATTTAAGTAAATTGTCAGTTCAATTAGTTTTTCCAAAACAATGTTGAATTTTTGATTTATTAAAAATCAATAAACCTACATAAATTTAAATAAATATAAGAAAAGAATGAATAGAAGAATAATATAGAATTTGTCAATCTCTTTGTCTGTCATGCTGTAGTTGTCACTTCATATTTTAGGCACACAAACTCGTAGTCAATAGTTATGCGTGGCACTGGATTCTATTTGCTAGTGTTTTTATCTTTATTAATTAATAGCAAAACAATTATTTCCAGCACATGTTTTTTTTTTGCTTTGTTTTAACTATGAAATTAATTTGAAAGCAGACCCAGAAAAATAAACCAACTAAAAGTTGATAAGAAATTTGTGCATGTAAATGCACACATATTGTGTGTGTACTATCTATATCGGATTTCAATAATATGCTTGCGTCAGTTAAACAAAAAGAATTGTTTATGGCATCACATTCAAAATCTTGTTTCTATTTGCAATATAAACATCGTCGGCTTAAAGTGCAAGTCAGTCACTTGACACAAATTTTTCAGGAGAGACATGAGAAATTAGCTTAGCAAATCAGTTTTTTTAAATGGTTCAAAAATGGTCATACAGGGTTGGCCAAACTTACCGGTGGGTTTGGTGTTCATTAAAACTTTTTTTATAACATAATAATTAAAGTTATATATTTTAATAGAATAAACATATTAGTGGAGAATATATATAATTACATAATGAAAAGTTATATCTGCTACGCAGATAAGCTTCTAATCTTATCAATATACTCTCTTTTGTCCATTCTAGGCTTTTCGATTTTAATTCCTTTTTTCGTTTGACATTATTTGTATTGATGTTTTTAGTGTCAGATCTAATAATCTTTAATACATTTATTTTTTTACTTTGTATTTTGTCTCAGTTTATAATATGGTACACTAATGTAGTGATTGCCACTTAAAAAAATCGAAGAAGAAAAAACTAACTTTCATAATCAAAGTTTCATATTTGAACGAAATCGATCACTAGACTCTGTCGCAACTTTTACACAGAAGTCAAATTGATCATTTTTAGCTAGTGGGCATTTCACTAGCGATAATACAGATAATCAGGAAACCTTTAACCAAAATTTTTAGAATAACTTACTTCCTCTTGAATGAATGAGAAGTTTAAAAAATGTTAAATTCATAACAAGGACTCATGTATCATTTTTTCCTTTTTGTTATTGTTAGTACAAATACTTTGCAAAGTAGATTTACAAAGTTCCGGTACGCAGCTGCCGACTAGCCAATTTGGTCCATATGCTGCCGATGCTATTAACGTAGTTGACCGCGGAAAATTCTTGTTCGAGGTGTATAAATTAGCTAGTGTGAGAGACAATTAAAACTCTCGAAAGAAACTACACGATCAGTGGTCTGGCTGAACCTAGAAATAGATGCCAGAGGTGCTTTGCAACGAACTTTTCCTTTCTATTTTCTTACATTGGTTGAATTTTTCCATCTCTTTTTGTAGTTTTAAGAGATAAAATTAAACCAACAACAACTTGAGTTGTATTGTAATTACAATAGTTTAGAGTTTTAACATGTCTTGATAAGAAAACGCATTAGTTGAGTCTTTTCTACGAAAGAATTAATTCATTTGAACGTATGGAATCCATACTAGCAATTCTATTTGATTAAAAAACACGAAAATTTGACTATAGTCTAAGGTCAGGTATGGCCCACTTTTTCTTTAATTTATGAATGAATTTAAAAAAGTTCACGTAAAATATTTTTGATAATTTTCGAAATATTAAAATCTATTTTGTGTCACTCTTTTAGTATACATAAATAATTCAATTTTTCTTATCTATCTCAATTAATTAAAAAAATATCAGCCATGTGCAAACATACACACTAATGCGCATAGAGGTGAGCTACAAAAAAGTAGCAAACAAATTTTAAATAGAATTAAAATTGAAATATAATTTGATGTGCTTTAGTTTGTGTAAAACAACTGGAATTTGTAACAATTTTTATATTAATGATTAAACTAATTTTTATTTAATTCTTTGTTAATTGTTCTTATTAAAAAAAAAATTTAATATAAAAAAGAAATATTATGATGTTAAGAAATCTGTATGTTTGTCTACGAACATTTTGAAATTTAATATTTGTTTATGTAAAAGATAATGCAATATGGTTTTTCTTTCCATGTACAGTCAACTCTGGATAGTTCGAAACCTGTTAATCTGCATCAATCGATAATATGAACTATTTCCCCTGGCAGTAAGAAATCATTAAATTCCTTTAGTAATTTTTAATTGAATTTAAAATGTAACAAGAAAATCTTGGAAATTTAAATATTTAAATTAAAAAAATAAAAAATGTTCGCCACTCATTTAAGTATGTCAGTACGAAAATTCAAACTAAAAAGACTGAAGTAAAATTGAAAGGAAAAATTTGGAAAAACTAATCAAAAAAATCAAATCACAGAGATTCAATGAGTGTTAACGAAATTGAATATTAATAGAGTTGTCGTATACTATTTCCTCTGAAAAAATTGTATCGCGGTTGTTGTTTAGCTGCATGAAAACCATAGGCGTAGAAAGACCATCCCAGAGGATGTTGCAATGTCACAACTGAATTGCAAACACTTGTTTTGGGCAAAACTAGTTTCGTGCACCAAAACTAGTATATGGAAAAGCACTATTATTGTATTATGTCATTGAAACTAAATTGTTATTTTGTTGTCGCACTCAAATAATAAAAAAAAATATTTTTCTTTATTAAACTATCGAGAGTTGACTGTGTCTACATATTTAATTGCTTCCTAGTTTATGACTGTTTTAATTGTTATGAAATATTAGTTGCAACGTACATACAGAAATATTATATTTTCAAAGTTCATTTTAAACAATTATTTTGTTGCTTATCTTGTATCTAAATGCTTTTTTTTTCTTATTATATATATTTTTAGGTACTGCACCTGTTGTACCATTTATGCCCACATTAGCCAAACAATTGGGTTATTCCAGTGTAGTTGTGGGTACCATGTATACAGTATTGCCTATAGTAGGAATGATAGCTAAACCAATGTTTGGTTTTATAGCTGATCGGTAAGTGAAAGAGGGCATGAAATATATTTGTATGTATGTATATATAATTGTCAACTAATCAAATATTTGTGTTGAGTGAGTTATCATCAATTCGATTGTAAACAATTAATTATGTGTACTTATGGAATTAATATTATACATATATGTATGTATGTATATTTTTTTCGTATATAGCAAATAGTGATGGCTGAAATATGGGAAGAAAGGGTTTCTAATATTTTTGTACGACTAATAATTCGTTTATAAATGGCAACTAACTTCAGTTGCGTTACGAAGTGGCCATTCAATATACATATATGGATGTCATGTCATGGGCAGCCCAATTGACGTTCGTTCGCAATCCATATTCGAGCTATAAACTTCCATGTTTTAATTTATATGTTGAAAAATGTTCTAGACTTCATTATATGTATATGTACATACATAAATTTATTCAAGATGTAAAATTAATAATATACAATCTTTGAAAAACATTTTTCTGTTTAAAAGAAGATGGCTCACCTTTTGAATTTGTATGTATAGAAAATTATTTACACGTTAGGCTATGATGGACATTTGCTTTAGTTTTCTTTTAAGAGTCATAAAAGTTAGAAGGGTTTTGATTAATCAAAAAATGTGATTTATATTTTCTTTTTGTGTCGCAGAGTTGATATACTAATACACAGATACTCCACACATTTTTATGGTACAATTCTAAATATCTTATCCTCCATCACTATTGAATAGTGAATAAAATGACGAAATATATACATTGACGAAATATATACATTGACGAAATATATACATTGTAAAAAGTGTTTTTGGGTAGATATGCACAATACATAAAAATAGTTAAAATTGGCTTAAATTTACTAAATGCTAAATGGCCAAAACTGTAAACACACGCTCGAGACCACTGTACTAACATAGAATCGAATATATACAGCGAATTTCCAAATTCACTTTATATTTCGAAAAGACCTCGAACATGAAAAAACCCTAAATTTTAAAAATAAATTATCTTCAAAAGTAAAAGTAATTGTGCTTATCATTTTCATTACCTTTCAGTTATCAACGTCACCGAATGTTGTTCATCTTATTCGAAATTCTTACCGCAGTTGCCTTCTTTCTCATCACGTTTACACCTGCCATTCCCAAAGAACCCATAGCAGTTGAATTTCATTGTCATGCCGGTATTGCTGATTTACGTTACTGTTCCGAATTCGGTAAATGTATGGATAATGATTTAAAAGAACATTATGGCAATCGAAACTTAACGTGTAAACTGCACTGTCAAGCGAAAGCTTTTATGTGGGACATCATATGTAACAATTGGTTAAATTCCACGAATTGTATGCCCAATACAACAAAAACGATGGACGTGAATACAATGGTGAACATGGGCCATATGGATGTGGAGGGAGCGTGCATGTTTTTTGTGATACCCCATGCAAAAGGTGAAATAAATGGACGAAATGTTAGCATGTATTGTCCCAAGGATAAAGATTATTTTAATGCTTCCTGTAACTTGGACTGTAACGATGAGTATTTAGATAGTAAATTGGGACTAAGTCCGGTAATAAATAATGCAGCTGCTATGGGTCTTTATCAGTTTTGGTGGTTCTTTGCCATGTTAATTATATCGTGGATTGGTATGGCAGCAGTCGTAAGTATTGGTGATGCCATTTGTTTTGGTATTTTGGGCGAGCGCGCCCATTTGTATGGAAAACAACGTTTATTTGGCTCTGTGGGATGGGGTATATTTTCCATAATTGCTGGTATTTTAGTGGATAAAATGTCTGATGGTGTTGACAAGGATTATACAATTGTATTTTGGATGACATTGATAATAATTGGTTTGGATGTGGTGGCGTCCATGAAATTAAGGGTAAGTTTTATTTATACAGATGTATTTAAAACAATATGGATACCAAGAGTATTTCATTAAGCGCTTCCTATATTTATATATATAAATAAAAAGTGTTCGTTCAAAAGATGACGTCATTAAGTGCGGAATATAACAACGTTCACTGCTTCTCTGCGTGGAGAAGGAGTTTCGTAGTCTACTACACTTATTCTAATGTGATTTTTGAAAATCATTTGAGAATTCTCAGATAGTTTTTAAAAGTCTATGCTTAATATGAGAGATTTGAAAAGTATGGGTGAAGTCTACTGACGATGTGATAAAGCGCCAATGGAATGCATAAAAATTTATTAATCACTAACAAATAAATGTTATTTTTAATTTCAATTTATATATTTTCTAGCATACGCAAACTCACCTCTCTCCAAACATTCTAAAAGATGTTGGTCAAATGTTTCTGTCCGTGCGCTGTGTTGTGTTCTTCGTTTGGTGCGTTTTCATAGGTCTGGGTACAGCACTCATATGGAATTTCCTTTTTTGGCATTTAGAAGATTTGGCCGGTTGCGAAGAAACTTCCATGAAGACACTACAGGGTGCTGTGATGTGTATACAATGCTTTTGTGGCGAATTACCATTTTTCTTTTTCTCCGGTTGGATTCTAAAGAAAATTGGCCATATTAATGCCATGAGCCTGGTGCTTTTTGGTTTTGGTATACGCTTCATATTGTATTCAATGTTACAAGATCCCTGGTATGTTTTGCCCATAGAATTATTGAATGGGTTGACGTTTGGCTTATTTTATTCCACCATGGCTTCGTATGCCAGTATAGTGGCCCCTCCGGGCACAGAAACAACCATGCAGGTGGGTTGTTTTTTTTTTCATATACATATTGGAAATTTTATTACAAGATATATTTTCAGGGTCTTGTGGGGGCAATTTTTGAAGGTGTTGGTGTCTCCACGGGCAGTTTTATAGGCGGTTTATTATTTGCCTCTGTGGGTCCTGGCCATACATTTGAAATATTCGGTGTTAGTGCCTTTGTTGCCTTCATTGTACATGTTTGTGTGCAAATGTTCTTGCAACGTCGTTATTCTGGTACTGACAGTGATAATGGTAAGCAAATACTTCCACAAAATGCAAGTGATTGTTTAGCTGTAAATAATTTAAGTGCGAGTAATCAGTTTACAAATGATACCACCGTTAATGGCAATACAGTAGATTCCTTAAATGTGAATAATGCCGAACAAGCTAAACTTAACAATAGTGATTTAAATTCATAATATTGTTTGTATTTCGTATTCTTATACATATATTGTTAGCTTAAGGTTTGGGTTTCAGACAATTTTTCATTAAGACAAAAATACTTTTTTATATACACACACATATTTTTTAATGGGAACAAAGCGGCGTACTGTAGTTAAAAGTTTCTAGTTATTAAGCAGATTTTGATTTGTTGTAAATATATTAAGTCATTGAGTTTATTATTTTTGCTGTTGATTATTATTATTACTTTTGCTATATTTTGCAGACATTTTCAAGTAGCCAAATTAGTATTTCTAAAATATTAATACTTTCTTTTTTTAGGAAAATATATAAATAATATTTGTTTATTTATACATACATATTATAACTTACAATAGTAAATATTCCAAAGCCTGTAGTGCTCAAAGTTTCGGTAAATTCAAACGTCAAAATACTTTCAGTGATGCGACTTTCAGTATTTACAAAAACAATGCACATAAAACCTTGTATGACTGCAAAGCATTTTGATCTTTCGAATCTTACATTTTCTATTCCGTATATGCATTTTTAGACAAGATAAATTTCATTACATTAAGCAAAAAATTCATTCGATATAAATTGCTCAAAATATTCCGCAACCATATACCTTTTTTAAATAAACAAAAAATATACCTACAACAAACCGTCAATTATACTAAATATATTTGATTATCAGTAACAGCCTGTTTTTAGAACGCGAGTTCCTGATAACATTTAACAATTTTTCTTATTTTTGGTTTTAGTACTATTTTTATTAAAAACGTGACATCTTTCAATTTATTTTGGTTTGTTTGGACGAATAAAAAACTTAGTTCGAGTTAGAACAATTTTAATGATTTACAGTGAAAACTCGGTATAGTGTGTTTTGATGCATAATATCAACTTTAGCAACTTTTTATTTCAAAAATTGCTAAAAGTTTTATTTTAAAACATTTTAAAACAGCTTTATTATTTGATTTAAAAAATCCACATATAATTTAGACACATGTATGATATCTTGATGTGAGTTGATAGAACGATCTATATAATTCATTATTTAAACATTATTTAATGTAAATCGTTGATACTTTGGTTCTAATTTCAACATAATCTCTAAAACATATCGGCCCACATTCCACGATTAAACTTGAATATTAGCTTACAGTGGAACGACCATACGTCTAAAGGCGGGCGTTAAATCAAACTATCTAGGCGGCCAATTGACCGGACTCAAACGTGAACTAAACTGTTCAACGAATTCGCTCCTCAGATGAGGCATTGTTTTGGGAAAAAAAATTTAGTCATCGCTTTCCACTCACAGTAACCAAAATTTTGATAATAAAATTCAATTATCTGCGAGCATTGCTCGTTTTTATCTCGATTTATGTTTAAATTTTAAATCAAACTGAACATGTTACGCGAAAACAGCTGAGCTGTCAAAAATAGCGTTAATAAAAAATTACCTACTTAAATACAATATAAAATTCTGACTTAAATTACTTAAAATTGACTTAAAATTTTTGATTAAAAATACAGTTTTTTTTATTTTTATCTTTTCCGAAAAATATAAATTCTGTTGTTTAATAATACAAAAAAAAAGTTTTTCATGTTATACATATCACTATTGCCTTTGGAAAAAAAATTTTAAGTAACTGCTTTCAAAATCGTTAAAACGGACAAATGGTTCCTGAGGCGAAAAGAAATTTACTGCAGAAACATATACCTGCAGAGTTTAAACCGATCACTTGCAAAAAAGCTAAAATCGGAAAATCGCTTTGAGCTAAGGAACTTCTACTACGATAATTATGAAAAGTAGCGATATATGGGTATAGTCTCGAAAATTTATACAACGTAGAAGAAATTGTCTTTATTTCTTTGTTTAGTTTTTAATAGAGCGACAATAATCGAAATATTCGTTATATAAGGCAGCTCATGTTAAAAATCATCCAGTGATTATTTGTTATACCGAGTATCGACAGTAAATAAATTTCATGTTAAATTTATTCAAATTCAAATTTAAAAAATAAATTTTTTATTTGTTCATCTATGTACGTATAAATTTGTATGTATCATGTCACCTGTATTTTGTTTATATTAGGCATATACACGAATTAACGTCACCAGCGTTGTACATATAAACAATTTTCATTACGCAGGCATTTATCAATTGGCTGGTAGCGAATCAATTTTTGTCATCTAAAAGCAGGCTGTAAGATTAAAAAATGTTTTGGGAATATAACGTACCTCCAGTAAAATGAACACTATAAGAAATTATATAATATATTTGTAAATATTCTAATTAATGTAATTTATTTGAAATATTGTGTCAGTTAATTTATTAAACATATGATATGTTGGTTGTAGTTTAAGTATGTATGTCTATATACCTGCATTTGATTGGTTATTATATTCAAAAAATGACAAAACCTCTTAGCTTATTCATAAACTTTCAAAAAGCAATTTAGAATCGCAGAAGAAAAAGTTTAAAATTTTTGCAAACAAAACAAACTAATTTTATTCGATACGAATTTATTCGTATAGACATACTTAAGCCGCAAGAAACAAAGCATATGTCCAATAAATATTAGATTGTTTTTGACATTCATTTCATTCAGTTGCTTCAATTATGTGGTATAAACACCAATTTGAATTAAATACTTGGCATTATTATCTGTAGAAGATTATTATCAAATAAAACGTGAGATCCTCGACGTATAAAAATATAAAAATTTATATATATATATATATATATATATATATATATGTATATATATATATATATATATATATATATGTATATATATTTTTATCATTTTTAAGTGTCTTCCAAGTAGCTGATTGTGTTTGAAATCAAAAATAGTTTGTTAAAAGTGTACTTAAATTATTGTAGTTAATTTAAAAACTTTTGTAAAAACAATTAAATCGGTATTTGTAATAAAACTTACGAATTTGATTTATAAAATATAATATTACAATTAAACTGAATTAAGAAGTATTATAATAGTTTGTGCCACAAGTGTCATAAAATAAATGATTCATTTAAGTATAATTGATTATCTATTTCACTACGAGTGAAACAAGATAATTTCGATTATTTTTAATCAAAATTTATGATCAGCCTGATTTTGTTAGGAGGTGCCGTTAACTCCAACGCCCAATATCAGGGCGAATGCTAGCCTAATAATAAGTCTCTTAAATATTTAGCCTGATTCTGGTTGGCGTTCTTCGCTTTGCAATTCGACAATTTGTAATAGATGAAAGAATAATTCAGCTTTTTGTCTTTAATCTGTTACAAATTGTCATATTCGTAGGCGAAAAACGCCAACCGTATGTAGGCTGATTATTTTCCCTAAATAATCATGAAATATTCATGAAACCATAAAATTTTATTTAAGCAAATGACGAAAATATTAAATCAATATAAGATAACAATTTTTCTTAAAAGTTTAGGAATTGAACCACTGCAAAAGTAGCATAACTCAAAAATATAGACATTGCAGAATACGATTTTGAACTGCTTTATGAGAATGTAAAATCCATTATCGCCTCAAATCACTTATTTCGAGTTATGCAGCTTTTGTGCTGCATGTATGTAGTATTTATTAAAGATCTCAAAATTAATGAAAGAAAAAATAAGATCGAATAAGCTAAGCCAACCGGAAAGTTTGCAGCTGCCGAGAATAAATAAGCGTAACTGCGTTAATCTTTTCAATAGTGATATTATTTATAACGATTTCGTCATTTTTATTATTATTATTTATTTTGGTAATATTTCTTCAGCTGCATCAAGACAAAACGAAAATTTATAAGATATGGCGTAATTGCCAACTGCACTGTATATCTGATTGTCAAACAATATAAATAAATAAAAAAAAACAATGAATTATTATAAGAAAGAAAAAGGTTATGCAAATAGTTCTCTTACAGTAAAATACGTTACTAAAGGTAGGATTAGATTAGGGTAAATATTGATTTAAAATACTGTAACCAGGAAATACGAATGAAAAATGTTTTAACTGAGTTAAAAACTCCACAATAATAATGGATTCTATGTAACTGACTATAAGTTATCTATGAAACTTTTTTATTTAAGATACACTTATCTAAATGAAAATGTTTTTCTTTAGTGAAGGGTAATTATTACTTAATCTACGAAGTGAACTCCGAAAAAAAATATTTTTTTATTAAAATACAGTTTCTAAATATATCCTCCGTTGTATTCTTTTAATTTAATTGTGTAATTAGCACAATTTAATTTAATTAATTTTTTCTTAAGAATGGCAACAAATGATTGTAGTACGTATGACAAAATTTGCAATTCTAAAAAACTGAAGAAAATAGTTAAATAAATCAAATAAAGCCAATGGCCCAAAATTTTAATTAAAGAAATTATAAAACTTAGAATGAAATTTGGTCGTAAGGTGCTCACTAGAAACATATCGTAATGGCAAATTTAATTGCAAACAAATCTTTTAATATTAAAAACGGCTTGCGAAATTCTAATAATTTCTAGCATCCAACAAATGCTTTTCCGTGTCATTAACAACAAATGCAATTTTCGTGCCCACTTTAAAATCTATTACAAAAAATCGACAATAAGAAAAAATTTATCGACTAAAACATAGAGAATTTATTAACTTACCTACTTCTGATCTCTAGAGTACAATTAATGTCTATTTTAGTTGCATTTTGCTTTTTAATTTCAATGCGAAATATACTATATAAGCGCAAATATTTATAAATCAACATGTCGCAAAATTTTAAAGATCGAAAGAATAACGATACGATATGGAAATTTTTAAAGCCTAAAATACAATAAATTATGAATACTTGATGAAAAGAAATTTTGGTAATCATTATTTTCAAATAAATGAATTAAAGAACTTCGATACGTTCGTTTTATCTTAGTTAAACAAGTTGTTCGATATTAATAAGGCTAAAAGTTCGGCAAATATTTCTATAAAAGAGACTAATTATTGATAAAATTAAACGTTTCAAATCGAATATTATAAGAAAATATTTTGTTTAACTTTGCTTTGCATGTTTGATGTTTATAATAAAAAAACAACAATTTATTGTCTATTAATTTTTAAATTTAATTATGTTGACTTTGGAAATTTTCCGCTACTTTATCTTTTTGGAAATTTATATGTAATAAAATGGAATCTTCACGCCATTTCGCTCACCACTTGCAAAGCTTTAACGCGTATTAAAATCGCCTACACTCCCACCCATTTATAAATTTACTTTCGTTCCTTATTTGTTATCACGAAATACATATTTATTTTGAAGTAAAACATTTCATTGCATCATGAAAACGTCAAATTTAAGCAAACTATAATCAGATTTACATATTTTCGAGTGAAAGATATATTTTTAAAAAATATTCTTTAACATAAAAACTGAAATCAAAATGACAACCCAAATTTATATTATTACAATTGTACTATTAGTTTTTATATTAATTTTTTCCAAGATACTAAATCCTTTTTCCCGAAAATGTTTGTCAATTGTGACGGTACTTTTGGAGAATGTGTATAATTTGATTACTTTTCTTGTATGTAATCGCTAATTTGTTTTATATGACTTTCAATCTTTCAATGTAACTAAAAAAGTTTAATTTGTTTGTTCAACTTCTTTTTCTTTTAATTAATGTTTTTCTTTTAGGTACAGTTAAATATTTAGCGCCTACAGATGCCATGCATATGCTTAATGAATATGAATATATTTTAACGTAGATGGACTGTGTTATTTATGTAATTTTTTTCCTTTAAATGTTTTATGTGGGTGTATTTGATAATTAATAATTTTATCTGTATTTTAGTTATATAACAAAAATATTATAATTCCTATAAGTATTTAAAATGTTGCCTTAATTTATTGAAAACAAACATCGATTGTACTTTAATTTTTCATTAAATGAAAACAGCAGAAAAAGCATGTATTTTAATTTATTCATAAAAAAAAGTAGTAAATTTTCACATTTTAACCCTCATAATCATAAGAAAAATTAAATATATTTCAAATCTCAAATTTCAGAAAATTTTTTCTAAAAAATTTTGAATAAAATACATTTTAAAGGCATTTTAATTATGTATTATGATTGTGGGGGTAAAATTTTAACGTATAAGTTTGTGTTCTTTTGTAAGTTTAGCATGTTGTTGTAATTTTTTATTTAATCTAACTTTAATATTAAGTAGACAGACCTATTTTTATTTATTTTTTAGCAAGTTTAAATTGCATGAAACGGGTAATCTTTTTCAATACTTCCGTTTGTTTAATTTACGTTTTTAATGTAGAACTCAATATAAAATAAACATAATTTTCATAATTATTTCAGTATGAATTTAAAACCAAAGTCTTTTCAAGGGTAGATTATAAAATAAAACTAAAAGTCTACATACTTATGTATGTTTGTATGTAAATGCTTGCATGTGTGCAAAAGCATATAAGAAAAGAAGTTTTCCGGGATTTTCAGATATACAAGTATTGAACTTGAAGTTAGTTCTTAAGTTATATTAAAATCTGAATTGAAATTTATTGTGAATATTTTTTTACATTTTATTCATCAAAGGTTACAAATATAATTGTAAATGAAATCATAACTTAATTAATCAAGAATAATTACAGTGGTCTTCACTCGTTGCAGGAAAATAGATCAGAGTCTACGATGGGAATCGAACCCACTATCTCCACACTGACAACATATCACACTATTCACTACCCTACCCAGGCACTCATTTTTATTTTGAATAAAGCAGTTGTGTAACGACTTTCATGATCCAACATAAAAATTTACTATCCGTTATATTTTCGCTTCCTAATTGCTGAAGCCGTTTGTAATGAAACTATTATTATTAGTAATTATCTCCCCTTTTCGGTATTGAGAGGAATTTGTAATTTTATTTAAATTAATCGCGAAAATCCTTTTCTTTAATCTATTATTTACAACCATCTGTCAAAGAATCAAAGTCGTCCCATGTACCATCGTGCACACACAGAAAAAAAAACTTTAGCTTAAGTGGACTTTCACTTAAAAATTTTAATTTGTAATTGCAAACTGTTGGTTATCGATTGTAGTAATGCCACGGGGCCCAAAATATTTATATAAAATACTGTTTTTTTAATAGTTTGATACACACAATAGTTTTTTCCGTCGAAAAAAGTTTTTTATTCCAGAAATCAACAGATATTTGAAAAATAACATAACAGTGGTCCGGACAAAAATTTTGTTTCAAAGCAACAGGTGGTGAATCTAGGAGCCAGATTACCAGATTCAATACAATTTGAATGGAAATTTCGATCGATATCGAATGCCGTCACTTGCCACCAGATTCAATACAATTTAAACTGAAATTTCGGTCGACTTGCCCCCAGTCTTAGCGTTTTGAAAAGCAAATATTTTGTTAATAGTCAAACTTTGCCTATATCTCACTCTAGATATTTTCAATCATATATAATTTTATCTCATTCTTTTAAAATATAAATATGGCACAAAAGCGCTCTATTAAATTATTGAAGTATATATTAATATTTGTATAACATTGTAAAAAATCCCTTAATTTCTATATTAATTAAGTCGCAAGTTATAATTATGTATTTATAAAAAAGGGTAACAATTTATTAAAATTTGTATATAAATATACATATATACATTTGTATTTGTCAATATATACTAGTAGATTTGTTTAAGAAATATATTTTAGAAAAAGAAAGTCTTTTCATTTAATATAATTTTTGATATTTTATGTATACTGATTTGTATTATCAAGATTGTTTAGCAATTAGAGACTCTTCCTGCTGCTGTTTTTGTAATTTACGCTGTAATTCTTTTTCTTTGCACGTTTGTATGTTAATGGCTCTTTTCTAAAATAAACAAAAATTTTGTAATTTAGAAAAAAAAAAACATTTTTGCTAAAGCATTTTAAATAAAAGTTTGAAACAAATACGAGTATATTGAAAATGGAAAAAATTACAAGTTTATATGATGGTAAGTAGGCTCATAAATCGCTATTTAAATTATAGTTCCGCTTAGTTTTTTTATATCGATTTCGAGTTATTGGCCTCTATTACGGTTGCCTTATTTCTTTATTATTATCCAGTGGAAGATGAAATTCTTTTAAACTTTCTAATTCTTTAAATATTTCTAAGAGCTAAAAACAACGAAAAATCTTAATAATTATTTTTGTTTCGGTCAAAAGTGAATACACGAGCTTTGTTATGTATGTTTTGTTTGTACGCCCATCACTAATTTATTTCTTTATGTGTAAATATTCAGGTATGGGAGGAAAAATAATTCAGACACGAAAACGTGTTGTAATCCTTTGGCACAGTTCTTAAATTCGTTTCCTTTTCGTAGTTCTATATCTTTCACATCGGCCTTTTTCTATCACATACTTAATTATTTAAGTTAAATAAATTTTATTAAATTTTGATTTAACGAAAAACGCAAAAGTAATCAGGCTGGTTATATAAAGTGAGGTTAAGTATAGTCGTGCTTACTTTAAACACGAATCAAGCATGAGTACAATATAATCGCTTGCTAATCTATCGTAAGTTTTTATGAATATAAAATTTCAAGAAAACTTTTGGCAAATTTTTTCTATTACAGTGATTAAATAGACATAATTTAAACAATCATAAAATAAACTAATACAAACATGCGTGGATTTTTCAATTAGACTCATAACAAAGAATCACTCTAGAGCACTACACAGACGTGTAATGACAAATTTGTTAAAGACTTTCTTTGTTGTTCAAGTGCTTCACCAAGAACCTAATTAAACTTCAATAACTCGACGTAGCAGAAAGTAGGACTATAAAAATTACACTACATCTGACGGGCATAGTTGCTAGACTAGCCTAAATTCGCGCGAATTTAAAATTTTCGCACAACTTTAACAAAACTATAGTTTCAAAAATTTTCGTCATAAAATAAAACTATTACTGAAGTTCACTTTACTTTAAGTTTTTTGAAAGTATAGGTATAGTTTTTGTGTAAATTGTTTTTACAATAATTCAAAAATAATATACATATTTACATTTTAAATAATTGCCCAAAAGTCGTAGCTGCTTTTGAATAAGAATTTATAATATTGGGGAGTTAGTTCATTTCACTTTGGGGCATTAATTAATTGTTTTGGGGACTTATTTCATCAAAATTTGGGGAGTTAATTCATAATGAACTAACTCCCCAATTTTGGGGAGTTAGTTCATTTCTGCTTTGGGGGCTTAGTTCATGTCGCCTAAAAAAATAGATATTCAAGAAGTTTTACGAAATCACATCTATAACAAAATATAGACTACGTCAGAAAATTTATATCTTGAGGAAAAATACAAGTACACAATAAAGTTGTACAGTATTTTGAAGTCACGTATTAGATTATATTTATAAAAGTGTAGTATACAATATTCTCATCTATAAACGATAAGTTTACTTACCTTTAATACTTTTGTTCGCTGATATACACTTTGCATTTGCTTTTTAATTTTCAACAGTTTTTCTCTGTACGCTTTAACATTGTTCATCTGCAATAAAGATAAAAAGAACTTTTATTTGATGCTAATAAACTATGTATAATAAAATACAATGTATATTTTTATTATAACGTTAGAAGATTCGATAAGATTTTGTAGAAAACGTTAAAACTTGTCTTTAGATAGCGATACAAAGTAATATGAATGTTGACGAAAACATAATAAAAAAAATATACTAGAATAGCAATTTATTCGCACATAATTCTTCAACTTATAATTTCATCACGTCGCAATAATTTTACTGTAGTTTCACTGCAAATAAGCGGAAAATCATGAAATAATGCAGGCTGCTTTTAATTTCTTATGTGTAGTTCTATTTGCTATGATTATTTTGATTCCGAACAGCACAGAACAGGTAGCTGCGGGCAGGTTTCTACCCACAATCGCAGCAGAAACTCATGATATGAGCTGATTCGGTCCAGTATACTTCATGATCTTTTTTTAAGCAATTTCAAACAGATAAGCCAATTAAATACATTTTAAAAATGTATCTTTCAGCCTTAAAATACAAAGTCAAACACCGCAAATTTTTTTAATTTCGATTAATTAACTCCTTGTAGAAAATTTTAAAAAGTTACCAACGTTGCTGAAATTTTTTAAAAGTGTTGTCGAATACATTTTTATTAATTTAATTGGGGTGAATTAGCAGTAGACCAGAAGCGTAACAATTATTACATTTAAAATCAAAATATAAATGACATCTTAAGATATATATATATATATATATATATATATATATATGTATATTATATATTATATATATATATATATATATATATATATGTATATATGTATATATATATATATATATATATATATATATATATATGTATATATATATATATATATATATATATATATATAATATATATAATATATATATATATATATATTATATATATATATATATATATATATATATATATATATATAATATATCTATATATATATGTATATATATATATAATATATATATATATATATATATATATATATATCATATACATATACATATACATATACATACATATTTATTTATTTTTTTGCAGAAATAATTTTTATTATCTAATTTTTATTTCTTTGTCAAAAGCATTTGTCATATTCCGATTTTTTTTTTCAAAAAAATTTTTTTATATTCTTAATCTTTTTTTAAAAATAGTTATTTTTTAGAGATATACATATGCATTGTATTATTATGTGACTTTATAGTTTTCTGAAGATATTATTATGGCGAAGTTTTTCGAAAGATATTGGCAAAAATTTTCTATTTCTATTAATTTAAAGGTTTTTCTTTGAAAACCATTGGCACAAATTCGTTCGTAAATCATTTTAGTAGTTCCAAAGTTAGCGAAGTTTGCCGAAAAGTAATAGGCTGATGACCTACAAAATATGTCGTTGCCTATGTATTTTATTTCCTATCCGTGTCTGAATTTATTCACAATCAAATGAATATGAGATTTTTTTATATGAAAGGTCATGATTTGATTTTTATTCAAGATATTCTCTGCCTTAATTTGATCATTTTTTCCAACAACTTTATTATAGGAAAACGAAATGCCTCAAAAAATTTTATGTATCTTTTTTGAAATTTGTTACATCTTGCATATATGGGACTCTATAATCCGATAGAAAAATTAGGATAGTAACCTATATCGGCTATACTTCAGTTTTGCTAATATATAGATATATTCCACCGATATTTAACTATCTCCTTAAACTTTATTCCTACAAATTGTTTGGTTTTGTAAAAAATTTTCTTTTTTGACAAAACCACGAATTACGATAGAATAAACAAAGTAGTTCTGAATTAAAAATTGTTTAGTCGAACCACGTTTTTAAACACTTCACTTACCATGTCACTTAATTTGGCTACCTCAGCATTGTCCAATTTAAATTTTTCAGCCGATAAATCGATATAGATTTTGTTCTGCTTTTGGCTGCAGTCGAAAAGAACATTATAAGAATTTATGAAAAATACAATAAATCCATAGAAAATCTAAACGGTATTTAAAGTCTCACATTAATTCCTTAAGTTGTCCTTTGGCCTTAGCTATAGGAGGAGCATAAAGTTGCAAAACCCCACCTGTTAATTGTTGAGCAGCTAAGGAGGGCGTTTGCGAATCGATCTCCAAAAGCGTTGTTGCATTATTTTTGTCAACCTTACTATTGTTATTTGGCGTTTGTAATTCATCTAAAACTTCTAAAGGAGTGGTAGTAATTGTTGTTGCCTTTAAAGGTACACTTGTTGGTCTTAAAGCCTCCGCGTTTGATGGTGAACTAAATGCTGATAAATCATCGACAACGCTAAAAACATACGCATTAGTTAAGTAGATATAAAAAAGTTTATAATAAATTATAATTATCTTTATGAGCATGAATTTATGACGGCGAAGCACTTTCCACAGATGTTTTATTTATATTTATTTATCATAATTGTAAGTAACCTGTTAAAGTTATTGCTTTTTAGCATATTTAGTTTATTATTCTATCAATTAAATGTAAAAAACTAACAAAATAAAAAAAAGAAATATTTGGTAAATGAAATAACAAGAAAAAGTGAAAAATTACAATAAATTAACAAAATATTGTACAGCTGGTTTTTGACAACAGAAAAAATGAGTACAAAGAAATTCAACAGTATGTTTAAATGCGCGAAGTTAAACATGTTTCTAGCAACAGATTATAAAGTAACAGCACTAATGCTTATATACATTTGTGACTACAGTTGACTCTTGATAGTCGCTAATTTGCTTATATGAATGCCTCAATAATTCGAACTAGTCCATTCAGTAAATCGGAATAAAATCTCCTTTGCTTTAATTATTTCTGATATAACTATGTTGTGCTTTTAATAAAAAGGCATGAAAAACTTGCTTGTTTGTCGCAAACTAAGTTTTGCTATATGATAACATATATTTGCCTCTTACGTTACATCATTAGTGGACCTTACGTCTGTTCGCCGATGTCGGAAGCTATCGTTCGTTCGAATAAATAACGTTTAAGACAAAAAAATTTTAAAAATTTGTTTTTGTTTATATCGTATTTATTCAAACGAACGGTAGCTTTCGGCATCGGCGAAGAGGAAGTTGATCTAATATAAAAACAAGTGCTGCTGGAACATTAGTAGAAACATGGATATGGTATACTTAATGTTCTCTTATGAGATGCTTCGAATTCACGCCTGAAAGTGTCTTCAAATATTAAAAAGATAGATTTTTGTTTTGTTTTCTAGATATTTACCTAATTTTATTTTTTTCTACATTGTAAAAAATTGCATTTAATAAGCCAAAAACTGTAATAAAAACTAAATTTCATAGTTATAGAAGAGACAGGAAAATACATTAAACTAACAAGAGAACGAACTAAAATCAATAAATTAATACATAATTAGGTGCCTAAATTAAACATATGTATTTCAAAACCATATAGTTTTACTTAAATAGTATTATATATTTGCATTTATGTATATAAAATGTACAACAAATGTTCCTTAATATAGTTTTCTATTTGAGATAAACAATCACAAGTTTGATAAGAAAATATTTAAGTCAAGTGGTAAGCAAAATGTTAAGATAGCATTTTCGTAACCTATTTAGCCCTTTTTAAAGTCATCTATCTCCAAAACTTTTGTTATAGCTTTACCCTCATCATCTTTTTCCAGCTCAGCACGCGCACAACGGCCGCAACAATCAGCCGAAGGTTTATTTTCACATTCACCCAATGCGGGTGGTTTGAAATTTGGTGTCCACGGTCCTAAGCTACCACTAGCATAAAAGTCCATCGGATATGAATCTTGTTTCGGGGCATCATTGTGAGGTGTATATTCGACATCGCCCAAAACTACTGACAATTCATAAGGGTTCAATAATGGCTTGGCAAATGCAGAACCCCAGTCAATAGATAATCGAGGACAGGCTATTTGTACAAAAGCGTCAATATCTTCAAATAAAGCTAATTTTTGGGGGAAAATTTCCGATAACAAAATTGTTGTTGACTCGAAACCTTTAGCTGTAATACGTTTCTCCAAGAATTTATGAACCCTTGAACTACCCTGGCGTCCTAAAGTGCCCAAAATAATACCAATCTTCTTGGCTTTCTTCGCCTTTTCAATTTCACTATAACGCATAGACTGCATGGTTTTGTGATCGTATTTCTCAATAGTGAATTTCTTTTCGTAAGGATCGTATCTATATGCCTAGAAATTTATATAACATTAAATTGTTTTTATTGTGAAATTTAAAGAAAAAAAACTACATACATTTAATTTAGGATTTGCAATCATTGCCGACTCCAAATGAAAACGTCCATCTCCCAAATAGATAATCATCTTTGTTGTCTCTGGCAATGTAGGTGAAGTGCAGCCTAAAATTTCTCCTGGACTTAAAGGTTTAGCTTGTGGTACTATAACATCATAACCAGCATTTTTGAGCTCTGTGGAAGCCGCTTGTAAGGTAGTTACGAACTGTATGGTACTAACCAATGCCATTTGACCGTCTTCAGGTTTAAAGTTCAGTTTAACGGAATCCAGAAAGTGTAAGGGATCAATTTTTATATCGACAAAGATATATAGGACTTTAATGCCCTGTGTTTGATCAAGAGGTATTAAACAACTGTGGCCATAATGTACCAACAATTCTGCTCCTAAAGCTTTTGCAGTATAATCGTCAACACAACATGCTCCATATGTAACATCGCCCATTATTACCGTATCAGCATCGGTAAATCTCTCTATTATATCGCTTATAACCATGGCATACATAAGTAGACCTTCAGGTAGTTGCAAAGCCACTCGCTTGGCTTTCATTTCCTTTATACGCCATATAGTTTTATGAATTTCAAAATTATAATTTGATGGCAAACGTTCAATAGCCTTCTGAAGCTGTGGATCATCTAGCAAACTTTGGGGTATACGATTTAAGCGTGCCTTGGGTTTGAAAACTTTTCTGGGCTTGGCTTTAACTACCACCACATCAGTTGAAATTGTGACATCGTTGGATAATGTGGTTTGTGCCTTATCATTTGTCATATCATTATTTTGGACCATATCCAACATTTTATCTCAACTGCAATTGTAAGAATATATTTTGGAATTAGTATTATTCATGTGAACTATATATTTCATTAATTTACATTTCATTAATTTACATTTCAAATAATTTCATTTTGCGCTTGTATTGTCATTAATTTTAAAAAAGCATATTATGATCATCCAGTTAAACAAAAACTATATATGTAGAAACAGTTCAAAAAATTTTCAGAATTATTACAAATATAATGCGCGCTGTTTACATAAACGTATTCTCTGTATTGGATATTCAAGTCTTAATTTCAAATTTCTATATTTTTGCATTAATCCATAACGCCCACTGTAAAGCAACACAAATGATTACAAAATTTGGCCTCAAAGGGAGTTATCCAACTTCAATAAACTATCGAACATGCAACTTATTATTAAGTTTGATGTAAATAAAAGACATCAAACTCAACTGAACAACATAAACAATACAAAAATAACAATTGCTACGTACTTTGAATTTTTTGTTCATAAAAAATATAAGAACACCTTGAATAAGTATATTAACTGACTCACTCACCTTTCCCTAGTTTTTTTTTTTTTAGATATTCTTGCCAATTATAAAATAACGCAGCCAAAGCGATAAACAAAGAAAGCGGTCGTTTTGAAAGCCACTTCCTGATTTAATTTAGCCAATTTGAATTCGCAAACTATATATATATATATATATATGTATTTAAATTTATGCAAAAATGCAGCTGTTATAAACAATATTTCTAAGTTTCACTTCAACACTGGCTTTCACATGTACATACACAGATAAGTACCAATATTCTAAACGATATTCTTCAGAAATAGTTTTATGTAAATATCCTTTGACCTTTATTTCTCAGAACACATCCGTTTCAAGCAAAAATTCTTTTAAAAATGAAACAATTAATGCTGTCTAAAACACCAAACCTGCTTATACTTTATGTATGCTTCAAATATGTTGCATGGTTTTTTTGAACACCTGTACATATCTACATACAAACATATGCATGGCTACCATTAGTCGAGATCCGTTAGTCACGTACACCAATCTTTCAAAGGAATCGTTGCTTTTCTATCAACTTTAATAACAGAAATTCTCAATTTTCCGTCGTATTTTAATACTTATACCAATATTTATAAGGTAGTTTTGTTCACCTGATATATTCTCTTTAAGAGTCACAACAAAATTTATTGTATTAGAAACTTGTGCACAATATAAAATAATAACTTTATCTTACAGCACGTTTGTTGATTTCTTGTGATTTGACATATGGCCAGTGATGACTAGCCAACGTTTATAAAATCAGTATTTGTGCAATGCGCATTATTCATGGTGAAATTTTATATGCGGTGGCAGTGCTAGGTCAGATGACATGTTAGTCACCGAGTACAATGTTAACAGTGTCTTGTTGGAACCATCAACTAATATATATTTATTTTAAGTAAAAACAATATATCATACTTTAGCGAATTCAACGTGTTATATGTGCTCCTCCGAAAATTCATATGCTCCATACCAACGGACAACTGAAGAACGCGATTTTATATAAGTGGCATCACGAATGAAATGTGGAACCCTGTTACAGCTGTTGTCATTCTTTGTTATTTGTCCCTTCTCAATCAGTAAAAACAATTGACTCATAAGTTTGGGAGTTTTATATATTGAAATTTATTGAAAATTCCATCCAATCAAGTAAAAATTGAAATAAATAAGCTTTTACTGTCAAAATCTTTTGTATTACGGCTATAAAAAACTTCCGATCTGGCTTAAATCAACGTTCGGAAGGTTCCACCTGAAAAATTAATATAGCGCAGTTTATTTCAATTCCTAATTTATGACTTAAATAAGTGTTTAAAATCAATTTTAAACTATGGATCTCAATTTTTTAAGTATGAAGTGGTTAGTGGGCACTCTACTGTTATTCACCATTAGTTTAACCCATGCCAGTGATATAACAAATCAAGTGTTTGGGATTGTCAAAGAAGGAATAATAGCTGCTTTTGGAGATTTCAATTCGGACGAACTGACCGATGTATTTTTAATACGAGATAACATGAAAGTCTTACAAATATTATACGGCAAGTCAAACTATAATCTAAATATCTAAAAAGAAAATTTAATGTAGATTTATTTTAGGCGAAGAAACGGAACCTCTGTTGTCGAATGGACCATTTTGTGATTACGAGAACTTCCAAATCACTAGTGTAGTTCCAGGAGATTTCGATGGAGATGCTTTGATGGATGTGATGGTGACTCTGAAACCTACAGGCAGTAAAAATGATATCTATAGTGTTTACGTGAACTGGGGTGGTCCAGAAGGTCTTAATTGTACTAAAGAATCGGAACCGCCATTGCTAAAAACTAGAGGAGAGCCTTTGGCCTTAGACTTTAACCGAGATATGATTATAGATTTATATGGTCTTGATGAAAATTCAGACCGTGCTTTTTGGATATTTAAAAAATCTCGCGAGCCACCAGCACATGTAAGGCAGGCTCCACCCACAGGAACAAGCATATTTTCAGCGAAAATTAAAATTCCTAATGCTAATGCATATCTTGATTTAAATGGTGATTTTAATGCTGATTTATTCATACAAACCGATAAACACTATGAAGTTTGGTATGGTCGCAACAATGATCCAAAAGAAGACTTTACCTTTAATCACATTATAGACACTTCCATAGTAGGTTCCGATTACAATATGGGTCAGGCAGTATTTGCTGACTTTGAGCTAAAAGGGGTGCAAAATATAATTTTGCCTGTTTGTTTCCATAAAGATTGTATAAACTCTACTATATTAGTACATGATGGCTCCAATTTTCGCGATATTCATGTTAATTTCAAAGATCCCCAGGCTGTTTCTTGGGGTTTTGTGCCTCCCGTAGAAGATGATGTTTACCTAAAGACCATAACAGCACGCAGTGGAGATTTCAATATGGATGGTTATCCCGATCTTATAGTTACACTGCAAACCTTGACGAGTCCAAAACGTATGCAAACTTTTCTCTTGGAAAATGTGAAATGTAAAATGTGTAACTCACCATTAAAAAGAACTCTTGAGGTAAAATGGAATGCGTTAAATCCTTTAGGTAATGATACTGTTGCTGGGACTTTTTACGATTTCTATCAAGATGGTAATATCCGAGAATGCATTTATAAATATAGAAATTTGCTTATAAGATTACTTTGTTTTTTAGGTATTTTGGATATTATTTTAATACAAAAAACAAAAAATGGACAATACAAGCCATTAGCATTCCGTAACACTTTAGATAATGATGCAAATTTCATCAAAGTCATTGTTTTGACAGGCTTGATAAATAAAAAGAATCCCACTTCGCAAACTGCTTTGGGCCGTAAAAAACGTACTTATGGTACTAATTTACCGGGTCCACGTATAACTTATAATACAACCACTCAAGATGGAGAATCACAAAGTGGCTCTTCAGTGCAGTTGCCACAATCTTCTTATTTTGCCTTGCAGTTACCATACACAATTTTTGGATTGGGCAGAGCACCAAATTTTGTCAAAACCTTGACCATGGGATTGGGCCACATGTCTCGTACGTGGACTCAACTTATACCAAACTCACAAATCAATGTAGTTCCCAAACCCATTGAAGACCCACAACGTTGGAAAGCCCAACTTTTCGTTACGCCCAGTAAACTTATACTCATGAGTGTGGTGGCCTTGGGTGGTACATGTTTAGTTATTGTTCTCATCATACTGGTACTGCACATCAAAGAGAAGCGTGAGGATAAACAGGAGAAACTGCAGGAAGCTCATCGCTTTCATTTTGATGCAATGTAGACTAGTTAAGAAGATAGTTTGCAATTTTCTTAAATTCTGAGAAGAGTGATATATTAATTTCTTTTTTCTTCTCATTTCGTATTGATATAAATTTAAATTGGATTACATATATAATTAAACGTGTGGTTTACTTTTATTTGTAGTACCATCAGAATTAATTTTAAGGCTTAATTATTTGTTATTTCTTGTCGTACATATTCTTATTAATTACCATTTAGATTTACTCTATATGTAAACGAAAAATTTCTGCAATGGAACGAAATTTCGTCAAATAAAGACTAAATTATTAACGAAGAAATATATGTCCTATTTATAATGTTGTGCAAAGGTGCAAGATTGTTTGCACGAGAGGCCTATAATCTTCTATATTTGGTTCATTTTCGGTAGAAAAGTATTTTAATGACATATATAAATCCGAAATTACTAGTTAACTACAGAACGACATAAGAATCATACTTATTTAGAAATTATTAATCAAATAAACCACAATAATCCTGTTGAATAAAAGAGTGAACACGAGAAGCCTAGATCAGCCAGGTCGATTTTTTTTTATTGCCGCATAATGGCAATATCCGTTATCTGTATTTAAGAAAATATACGCACAGGATGTAAAATAAAAAATTCAATGGTCACAAAAATTCTCTCATCTATCCTCTCAATACTATCCCTCCTTCCTATATTTTCCACACAACACATTGTGTTGGTCATCCCCAGTGTCAGTCCTGTACAAAAAACTTATGCTGGAAATGTATTTATAGTGAATTATCGTTTTTAAATTCTTGACAATCCTGATGCCTTAGATCACGAGTTCGACTCCGCACCCAGTCATGAAATTTTCTGCAAGATTGGGTTAATTGTTGTCAGCTTGTCCCAATGGCGAGGGCATAGCAAAAACGTAAAAATAACTACAAGGAAATTCTTAATATGTATTCCAATTTATGTTCAACTTTCCTCTTAACATTATCCCTCTCCTTTATAGTTCTGACGAAATGCACTGCATACGTAGGGGTTTAGGAGGAATAAATCCTGAATGCACTTGTACATATGGGATACTTTTCGCTCCGGTAAAACTCAATTTACAAGTAACTTTCAATGTAAGTAGTCCAATAATTGCACAAAGTATTTATTATATTTTTTATTAAATGAGTTTAAAAGGATTTATTTAGCAATTATGTATTTGCTTCTATTTTAATAATTTGAATGTTTATTATATAGATTGTAATATTAAAGTAAGTTGAGAGAGACTTAAAAAAATATATATATGTATATGTTAATTTAAACATTTTATGCATGAGTTTAAATAAAGTATGATAGAATTATATATTGTTATTTATACGAATGTACTTTTTTCTTTTAAACTTTCTTGATACTTATTTCATCATAATTTTGGAACAATCTAAGACGTGAACAAATTGGAGATTTACTTTAGTATTCACAAAAAAATTATTTTAAAATGTTTGCTATTTGCAAAATCTATTTATTAAAAAAAAACATATTTATACATGTAGTTGTACAAATATTTGAAATATTGTCACACTTTTATTATAAATGAAATTTATTTATTGGCGGTTTAGCTAATGTCGTTGTTATCCGATCGATTTCTAATTGTATAAGGATGTAGAAAAAAATATTGATTTATATCGAATAAAAATTATTTGTTGGGTTTGGTTTGCATAAGCTTCATAGTCTACTGCACTTATTATTATATATTGAAACTTCTTAAAACTATGGTTGACGTCTACTGATGATTGGATAAAGCGTTATTGAAATATATATATATAGACATTGATTAACCACCAACAAATAAATTTCATTTGTAATAAAAAAGGGTATTTTTCAGAATTATTACTTAGCACAAAACATAAAAATGGCAGGAAATCAATGATTCATTTTTAGCAGAAAACAAGTTAATAAAATAAAAGCAGCCCAGCCCAGCTTTCAAAATTTATTCCCATTTTTATATTTATTTATTTGCTCTTTTTAATGAACCAACTAAAATGAGCAGCGTTATTATAGATAAAACCTTACATATATGGCAATTTATTTCTCTTTTGCAAGTGTTGTTTAACTATTTGGCTTTGAATCTTTGTTTGCTAAATGTTACAAGTTTTTTTCTATGTATATATAATTTAACAAATTAAATTTCATGTACATATTAATTTACTGAAGTGTGGTATTTAGTTTAGAGTGAAATGGAAAAATTTGTTAATGTCTTGTTTGATTTTCACTGAAAATTTGCTTAAACATATAAATTATATTATAAATAATAAGAAACAATGTATAAAAAAAGAAATTCCTGATGTTGCATACAGACGTGGTTCCAGCTATAAACAAAAAAAAAAAAAAAACAAAAAAACAAGTCATCACTTCAATTTTTACGTTAACCAGCCAGTAATCTAAGCGAATAATATAGAAATAAAAAATTTTTATTAGTAGCAACCAATTATGTTTTTTATTGCTAAAACTTATACCTTTACTTGATTCTTTTTATGTTGTTTCACCTTTGCCACTATCATCAGCATTATCATCATCATCCTCATCATCGTCGTCATCATCATCATCGTCAGTTGGCAAATCATCTTCAGTTTCTAAATCAAAAACATCGTCAAAGAAATTTGAGTCGAGTGTGGGCTCATTTGATTCTTTTCGTTTCGGTTTAATGCAATAATCTTCCAGAGTCATGGGCACAACAATGCCTTCTTTTTTAGCTTCAGCATTCGCAGCTAATGCTTGTTTCCGTATAATATTGGGATACTCATTATCTTTACCCTAGAAATATATAATATAGGCAATGGTATACATTTGTTGGGAACTAATTAATCGAGTTTACACAGACATCTTTAAAACAACATAATTAGATTTCAAATTTGAGAAATTTTTCATTTTTGCATTAAGTCGCACTATATCATACAGATGTTCTGTACGAATGGTAGAAATTTTAAAATATTTACTTTCTGTTCAGCGATGCCAATTTCGATTAAATTTTTGTTCAACATGATATTTTTTTAACAGAACAAGAGTAGAGAAAATGTTTTTGTTGATTCTGTTGATTTCATGAGAAATTGGTTATTACAATATAATAAATTGGTTATTACAATATAATAATTGGTTATTACAATATAATAATACATTAGAAACTTCTCGATCTAAAATGAATGGAAAGTGTTATTATTTAGAAATTCATAACTTTTAGTAAAACTTTCATCTGATTTGCTTATAGTGAGTAAATTTTTCAAAAAAGCTTTTAAAAGGGAAAAGATTTTAGGAAACTAGCAGAACATCAACTTTTATAAAGTATACGAAATCGTAATGAGGATCACACATTTCCATATAAAATGAATTCATAAAATAATATGTGCGAACAGACGATGCACACACTATTGCACAGCAGCAAAAACAAACTTATTTAAATAGCTTGTCAGTTACAACTTAAATTTATACTCACCTGAGAATCTCTCCATCTTCGATACATTACGGAGGCATCAACGTTGGCCGGAGAGTATGTATTTGGTTCATTGAGCAGAGAAATAACTGACAGCAATATGGTTCTAACATTTTGTGTAGGATTCCAACGTTCGCACGGCAGTTCCCCACTCTGGGGATCATCGACCGGTGGGTGTAATATTGAAATACACAAATCTCCATTTTCATACACATTTGGATGCCAAACTTTGGTTAAAAATCGTATGGATGGTGGTGAATATGGATAGTCATGAGGAAATTTCATATGAGCCTTAAAATAACCTCCCTGATAAAGAGTATCGGGTGGACCAAATATTGCTACCTCCCATTCAAAGAGATTATCGTCATTCACTAACTTGACACGGAAACCTTCAACGGGTTCTTCTTGCAGGGATTTATATTCTAAGGCCAAAGCTCGTACCGCTGAGCTACTGGGTGCGGCCGACGATGTATTATTTGTGGAGGAAGTTGAAGCCAATGAATGTGACATTTAGGATACGAGTTATAAGCTTAGTGACTGCTTTCTCCTTCTTTGTAAATTACGGATAATTTCTGAGCACACAACAACAAAAGAAATATGTACTATATTATAATCTTTGAAAAATTAATCGGAGGAAGAACATATATTCTAAAGTTTGAATTTAACAAATAATGAACTTTCTGAAATTGCAGAGAAATAAATAAAAATAACAAAACTTATTTTATTTGGATGTTAGGTCAGCAGCATCTCTGCCAAGGTGAACTAGCCAGCAGTTGATTGAAAAATAAGCAATAATTATCTTTCGTGTCTTACACACACACACACGCATGTAGTTCACTTTCAGAAATAATAACAACCACATTCAACGATTTTAATAAATATCACAAACTATATATCTTTTTTCATTATTTAAAATTTTTTTTTTTTTGCAATTTTTATTATAAATTGTTTGTGTATGTTTTTTCCAACTCTTCACAAATTTTTATTTTGCATTACATATAACAAATTCTCCCAAGAACACTTTCATGGCTGCATCAAAAACTTTCTTTGTTGCAAAAACTTTACAATAACGTTTTTTACTCACATATAATTACGCTTTAATAACAAAATGATTTTATTATAGTTTCAAAGAAAAAATATTGTTAATTTGTTAAAATTTTAAATGAAATAATTCAATTTGATTTTGTATTTCACCGATATATTTTGCTGGTCGAAAAGTATTTAATAAGAAACTGAATATAAAAGCAAAGACAAAGATTTCTCACTCTTGAAAGAGCTGCCACCTGAAAATTGTTTCTAAATGGAGATAAGCAGTGCTCCGCAAGTAGGCATTGCTCGTGACTTACGTTAACGTTACTTTTCATTGCATAAGTAATATGTGCGAATATGTATATATAAGGCTTGTGCATGCCATGTGATGTACTTTTCAAAATTAGCTTTTTCTTTCTAATTAATATGCATAAATTGGAACCAGTATTATATAGTTGGAGGACATCTCCCAACATTCAAAGGATAACCTTATAAGTGCAACGGAAAATAATCTATTATCTGTGGTTTCTACGTGAAATACATATCGTCGCAGCTTTAGCAAACATCAACGAGGTTTGCTTATGTCATATCGACTAAAGCAATGCGTGTTCAATAACAATTGAAAATCACTTAAGTTTACAGAAAGCAGCTTGTGCTGCCCATATCTGGGCTCTGTGGAAGATGAGGGAAAGAAGATTGCGTTTATATCTTATTCACTGCTTCTCTGTAAACAGACATTATTCAGACAAAATTCCTTGTAACTATGATCAATATATTACTTAAATAGAAACTAGCTAAATGAACTGTACACAATTTAAGAAAAGGGAAATGAGAGAGATAATGGTTGAAACAGATGCATGTGCGAACAGGCAGGCTTTTCCAAAAGGGAATTGAAGAGAATTTGAAAAACAAAATCGGCATCGTGTGAACAGGGAATTAGTGATATCAATGCAGGCTGATTTGTGCATAAGAAAAAGTAGCATTTTATTTTGTTGTCATTGTTGTTGATTTTAGAGTGGGGACTGCCTAACGTTTTGCCAACGCATTAACTTTTACGATATAAAATAAAAAATGTTGCCCAAATTGAAGATTTCATCAATTTTATTACAGGTAAGCTGAAAATAATTTATTTCCACTTTTTAATATATATTTAATTTGATAAATTATACCAGCGCTTGGAGCATGTGAAACAACAATGTAGTGGTTGTTTGTTTGGGGTCTTCTACGGCGATGGAACTCTGTTGTTAATGGGCTTTAATGTCGAATCTACTATTGGCCAGCTAAATTATGAGCAGATACAACACAAATTTCCAGCTGAATTGGATTTATGTGGCTTAGTGAAATTCGGTCATTGTACAGACTCTGAGGCTCATTTGTCAGAGATTTTTAAAGATGTTGACATCACCGACAATCCAATATTATTGAATTGCGAGCTTGGAACTTTGGTGGGATTGAAAGCATCATTTTTAATGCATGGCAAGTTGGAGCAAGTTCCCTATGAAGTTTTGAAATCTGATGAAATTTATCGTGATTTCTGCTTTACGCGTCTTAAATCCAGCTGGACCATTTATACAGATGATAATCCTCTGGCCGTACGTAAAGAAATTCATGCTTTGCGTAAAACTATATCGGGTGGAAGCTTAGCGTTCAATATAGCATCAACTAAAATGTTCATAACTAATGGTGGAGCGCAAGGCTCAGGCTACTCTGAATCCAAAAAGTCGATAAATAATGAATCTCTTATTAAGGACATATTAACTTCGCTTCAAGAAGCTATATATTATGATCAGGAGGACAAGGATAATTCAGGTGAAAAGAAAAGTAAGAAGACATCACCAAGTGATATCCAACTTAATGGGATTTTTGGTGCTGTTGGATGTGACTTCGATATTTTGAAGATAGATGTTTTGCGTTCGAAAACTAAAGAATTTTCTGAATCGGATGGAACGAGCAAGGTGATGCCTTCCATGAGCATGTGCTTAAAACCTTCAGAAAAGAAGTTTAGCATTCCTATCGATATAGAACCAATGGCTATTTTAAACAAATCCACAAAAGCCGGCAGGCTGTATGACATTCTCATAGAAAGTATATGTCGTGCTTTACGTTTGTGTGAGCAAAGTATAACTGAGCATCTGGAAGAAAATGAAACTAAGCAGTTAATGGCCCCCAGAATGTTTAATTTTTTCCCAGTGGTAAGTACTACTATAGTAAAGTATCATTTGGCGTCTAGTGCAATTTTTCTTATTTAATTTATTAAGCATATGCTTTGCTTGTTGCGGACTAAGTATGTCTATGCGTGCATTTCATACATATGATGTTACATCATATAATCAGCATTCTGATCATTTGTTGTAAGAATCAATGAAATGCAGTTATATAGACATTCTTAAGCCAAAACAAACAAAATATATGTAATAACTTGACATTCAAAATCTATAAATCGTCTATGCAGGAGTTTGGACATTTTATTTCGTGCTGTTATTTGGAAGGTTTATCTGATGATAACTCCATAATGCAAGACAAGCGTAAACGATTACACCGCCACTTTGGTTTAACTGTCACCAGGCCTTACTTTAGACGTGCAAATGCTTGTATATTCCGTAATGATATTCCCACTGAGAATCCTCTTCTTAACACACATGTTGGTCTCAAACCAAGTGGAGTAAAAGATGGCAAATTGTATATGATACAGGGAAATTACCATTATTATCATTATTTGCAACAGCAAGTACAAGATAATGGTTGGGGTTGCGCCTACAGATCATTGCAGACCATATGCTCTTGGTTTTTGCTGCAGGGCTTTACGGAAAGACCAGTACCAACACATTTGGAAATACAACAATATTTGGTAAAAATAGGCGATAAACCACAAAACTTCAAAGGATCTTCGCAATGGATTGGTGAGATATAATTTAGTAAATGCCTATATATTTATTATATCTTATGAGGCTTAATTATTATTGTAGGCTCTACAGAAGTTGCTATGTGCCTGCAGGGTTTCCTTAATGTAGACTCCAAAATTCAACATTGCGCTTCAGGTGGTGAATTGTCGATAATAGCCTCAGATCTGGCCATGCATTTTCAAACTCAAGGGACACCGATTATGATTGGTGGCGGTGTATTGGCTCATACCATTATAGGCATTGATTATTGCGTGCAAACAGGCCAAGTCAAATTCCTTATCTTAGATCCTCACTATACTGGAGAAGATAATTTGCAGACCATACAAGCTAAAGGTTGGTGTGGCTGGAAAGGTATGGACTTCTGGGATAAAAAAAGCTACTACAATTTGTGCATGCCACAAAAGCCCGTTATGTTCTAGAATAGTGAGTTGTATTATTTGTGATTTGTTTTTGCAAAATTTTCGTAGGGGTTATAATTTGTAAGTTTCTTTTGTTATTTATTTTCCAACATATTTCGATGTATGTGAAAAGTTTTGCAATTTGAATTGTAGCAATGTATGTATATGATTTCTAACATACCAAATGACCATGTAATTTTTTATAATTTTTATAGCACTTTTTATAATAAAATTAACTGAGTCTATATACGATTATACAGAGAAATTCTTATTGGTTAGAACTTGCATCAGCTTTTGTCTTTTATCACGCAACATTTTTTGTTTGTTTGGTAACAATTCTCAGCTTAAATGAAAATATTTTTTATTCCTAACAGTTTAAAATTAAGTAATACTTAATTTTATTAGTTTATTAAGCACCACTCTTTGAATATCTTTTCCAATATTTCTTAACATCATCATGACCATTTTTAGTAACAACCATTGTGCGAGTCCTTTCGTTTTGCCAAACCAATACATTGATAGACTGCGCGTAGTCACGCAAAGTGACAAAATCTGCTTGTGACAAAAATTGATTGTATACGACTCCTTCGGTATAAATAAATCTATTACGTTCCAATTCCCATAATTTTATTTGATCTACTACAGTTGGCGGTAAAGGTGATCTAGATTTAATAGCAGACTCGGTCGATTTCATGTTAGGATGGCAGTATTGCTCCAAATAGGTAATAATTTGATCAGCCGTAATGCCTCCTCTTAGAGCTTGACGTACGGAATCCCGTGTTAAGACACCCACAACTAGGTTGGGAAAACGATACAGCAGTTCAGTAAATAAACCGAGTACAGCTACTTGTAGAGGTGAGTCGGTGTAAGCATAAACACGATAATTAGTTTCTACTATTATATATCCATTTTCTTGTGACTTTTCTTCATCCAAAATCACCGAAGTTACGGTGGAGGCTTTATTTGTGATATTTAAAGCCAAACGTGTGGGGTAGAAGCGACCCTCTTTACGTTTGCGTTGAAAAACTAAACCAAATTCTCTTAGGTGTTGTAGAAAAGTTAACATTTTGCCGTTCAGGCCTTCAGAACTATAATCTCTACCCAAAGTTGAAAAACTCAATTGAAATAACATACTTAAGCACTCTGGCAATGAAAGCCCTCTCTCCTCACAAGTGTCTAAATACTGTAGCATGAAATGCCAAACTTGGGACTGCGTATCGAGCAAAAGGAACTGAAAACCTTGGCGGGTAATGGTAATTACAGAATCTTCACGTTTCATTAGGTTTGCATGTAACAAAATTCTCACAGCATCCGGGCTTATGACTTCGCTTTCTTGGCTCTTGCCAGATCCTCCGGTGCCTACCATATAGTGAAGAACACAACGCCATCTGGACATGGCATATTGGTCCAAAAATGCTATATCACGTGGCTTAGAATCCTTTTCCAACGTATGGGACATGGTCCAAGGTTTACCGCCACCTAGCAAGGCAATTTTAAGATTCTTTTTAAATGTTGGACACAATTCCCAAGCCGATAAGCCTCCAGGAATTGCTGTAGTACGCCAAACATTAAGTTCTGTTAGAATGTTAGTGGAAGCTTGCTGTTCTCTAAGAAAAATTCTCTATATAAAAAACGAATCAATCAATTGGAAAATGTTCAACTTACTTTGCATAATGTTGTGAGCCCCAAGAGGCAACAACTGCTTGTGGCACTGGTTGTTCAGCAAATAATATCCGTATTATAAATTGTCTTGAGATTTCAGGCAATTCCCTATATACAGCTAAACATATTGTGGGATAATTGTACAGCCTTTCCAGAGTATCAGCAGATCGTGTTCGCAAATATTCCTGAAAATCTTTGCATTGCAAATTGGCCGGCTTATTAGCCAAGAGAGATAGTTGTGATGACGAAGAACGTGATGACTTTGTGTCACCCATTACAAATTAATACAGTGTTTAATATATTAATTTCGATTAGTTAATATATTTGATTCATTATTTCTCACAATAATAAAAATATTTTTTTTTTAATGAAGACTAATCTATGGATTGAACATAAGTATACGGGACCAATTTAATTAAGTTGGTTACGCTAGACAAAAAAACAGTAATTTATTTTGCATATTGCTGTTACCAAGAAGAAGCATTTTCGGTTTTGACATTTATAGCGGCTTATTTTATTTGCTTACACATGTATTTAAATTATTGAATTAAAAGTTATTTATTTGGACATTGCTCTTATTTAATATTAGAAACTTGATAAAAATGAGTTTGAGTGATAGTGTTTTCAACAATTTACGCCAAAAGTTGGATATTATGGGCTACAGACAAGCACTGCCACTAGCAGCCATACCACTTGTTGGAAGTTTATTTGAAGATTTTATAAAAACTACAGAAAGCTTGAGAGATTCTAAAAAGAAAATCATAGATTTATTAGAAGTAAGTTATTATTGTTATTTATAATTTTCTTCATAAGTATTTGTTTATTTATTTATTAAGCTTATGTTTTTAAAGTCATTTTGTTGTGGCATTTATATATTGCGATGTCCTGCATTTAGTTGCCATAGAGGTTTGTGGTCAGTTGCCCTTTTTGTTTTCTTAGGCAACAGTTGTGGATAAAATTATCGCAATACCTGTTTAATAATGAAAATGTTGGTATTGAATAATTAATCATTGCATTTGGTTTAATTACGTGCAACATTAACTGCCTGTCCTACGATGTTACTCGATATCGTCCTGTCGAAAACAAAAACAAAATTTTTAACTTTGCCACTTGGAAGTTTATTTTTCACAGTTCAGAATTTGTAATCTTACTTCGTTAAGACTGTGGTTCTAGGATGAGGCGAGACGGCATAATAAATTGGTAGCTTCCCAGTTCTTCTCAGAGCTTCATGAATATTGCATACACTTAGATATGTCTATATGCAGGTATTTACTTAACTACGTTCATTTTATTGATCAACCATTTCACAGTCATTGTTGTGTCCTACTGCAAGCTTTTGCTACAGTGTAAATAAAAAGGTTATTTAACGAATAAAAATTTGCGTAGCTCATGTGAGCGTATCGGAGTGGATATATCCTCAGAATACTTGGTCCAATAGCATAATAAGAATTCTTAAAAATCAGTACTGCTCCGTTCTGCTAGTATAATGATTGTTATAAATATAATAAATATTCCATTCTTAGTAAAAAAAATCACATCCACAAAAATAATTTGTGAATTCGTGGGTTGTTGGAATAATAATATTCGTATTCATGTTTAAAAATATTCATTTATTTATTTCAATTATAAATTAAATAGTAATTTTCGTTTGGGAATTTATATCGAAGCAACAATAAAAAATAAATTTAACTTGTTTTTACTTTCTATATAAAATTCTATATAAAACTTTTATTTGACTTACAAAACCAGGAAGTTAATTTATACCATAAATATGTGCCGGGTAACTAGGTCATATGCAAATAGAAAAATTAATAACGTAAATGTATATGTTCTAAGTTAATTATGTTAATATAAATTCTATAAAATATACAATTTATTGGCTTTTCAGCCTTATATTAAAAAGACCGAGTAAATAAATAAAAATAATAAATATCTACAGATGTAACATACATAAGTTTGTAAAATTAATTCAAGTGTGCTAATATTTTACACCAGTTTTATTACACAAAAAAAAGTAAACCCTATATTATGAAGTAGCTCAAAAATAATTTGTTGCCATTCGCGCTATCCTCAGCCTTCATGCTATTTAACTTTTATACACATAATCGTGATTAAAAATATGTAATAATTTTTCTTTATTTATGCCATTGCGTGTCTTTAAGGAAAAGTCATGTTGGGAATTGGGTGTCGAACCCTATAAGTGTGATAATTCTCGTTTGCTACAAGAATGCAATCAATTGCACATACAAACAATTAAGCAGCAGGAAGAGTATGAAGGAAAGATACAAGGTATTTATAAATGTTTTATTTAATTTGCTTCCTTCGAGGCTAGAAAATGAAGGTGTTTAAAAATTATATTTTTAGAGCTTAATAGCAAAATCAGAGACTTACAGACTGATAAACTACATTTACAGCAACAATGCGAACAATTGCAACAACAATTAAATTTAATGCAAGCTAAAATAACTAACGTAAATATGAAATATGGAAAAGACGTGAAGAGTAAATAAGTTTTTTTTACATAAGGAATTCAGCTAAATAAACTTTGAAATTTTCAGCGAAGAAGCCTTTTATTACCACTGTTCGTTCTGGAGATGAATTACCTGCACTACAGCCTTTACAGGAAAACAATTGTAATTTGAAATGTACTAAATGTAATATGGGTTATTACCAGCGTTTAGAAGCTGGCGGGCTAACAAAAGACAGAGACAAGAAAATAGAACAACTGGAAAGTACGAATAAAAACTTAATGGACCATATTCAATTTTATCAAAAAAAGGTATGTTTTTAGTCAAATTAAGCTGATTAAAGATAATTCAAAAATTGAGCAATTTAGATTGAAGCTAGAGATCGTGAAATAGTGCGTCTTAATGATTTACTCTCCGGAGGTAGGCCTCCGGCGGCTTTAGCTAGAGAATGTTGTTACAAAAACTTTAATACACTTAAAGAAGATATCGATTTGTTGCAACGCGAAAAAATGGACAGTCTTACCCGTATGCGTGAATATGAAGAGCAAATGCATGAAGCAATGCAAAGAGCTCTAGATTTAGAAAAAGCAAATCGTTCTTTACAAAAACAATTAGATGAACTGAAAGATGTGGCGTTATTAGTGGAATCTCAGGCGAATAATGAAATTGCTCAAAGAGAAACAGAAGTGGAACAACTTAAGCTGCAGTTAGAAGAAATGATATGCAAGGATAAGCAAAATTACGATAAGCACAAAAAAAATTTGAAGAAGGTGAAAACAGGACAAGAAGCGACATTGTTAAATGATAAGCACAAAATTAATGAGAAAATCAATGAGTTAACGCAAAAAGGTAAAGGTTTAGACTCTAAATATACAGATACAATATAATATATTGTATTTATGAATAAAACCTTAATTGCTTTTAGAATGTGAGCTAAAACAGGAAAACAAACGTTTACAAGGAAAAGTTTCGAAATTGAAAACTAAGCTGCAGTCTCTACAGAAAGGTTTGCAATATTTTAGAATAGCCAATACCATAATAATATTTAATATTTGAAAATATTTGCCTTAGAACTCAAAGAAATAGAAACTCAACATGCTCAGTACTTAGATGAGGAAAAAATACGTCTTAAGTCCGAAAGAGATTTTTTTCAAAAAGAATATTTACGTTTGTTAAGCAAAGCGGGCTCTGACAAGGAAATTGAATTTCTGCAAACTCAAATAAAGTCAAAAGATGAAGAACTGCGCGCACTACGTTCCGAGTTATGTTTAAGACAAAGTCATGCTCTAGTGCCTTGTCTAAAAGATAATCAAAGTATTGGTAATTCTTTGCCCTCAACAGCATATTCGTCAGCTTCAAGCTCCAACAGTGATTGTGTTCAAGCCGTTGTTTTAAGAGTGGAAAGAGAACGCGATTGTGCTAGAGCTGAAGTTGAGCGCGTAAAATGTGAACGAGATACTTTAAAAGAAAAGCTTTTGAGCAACACAACGATGTATGATCAGCAAATGCACTGCTTCCAACAGCGTTATCAGGATCTCAATGAACGTTTGAAGCAACTAGAAAGAGAAAACCGTGAACTACAATCAGCACGTATGCCAACAGAGTCACAAATAATGATGTTGAAAGATGAATTAGAATGTTACAATCAAGAGCAAATTCAATTAAGAGAAGAAAATAATAAATTGCAAACTGTTTACAATCAATTAAAGTAAGTCAGCATCTAATTGCAATTGTAATTTTAAATTGTATACATCTTTGTATTTTACAATATTCAAGAATGCTTCATGAACAAACTGAACGCAGTTTATCGAACTACCAAAATAAACTTTTAATAGCTCAACAACAAATAGAATCTTCAAAAATACGTTGTAACACTTTGGATACAAATCGTGAGTCTTCACTACAAGAAGCTGCCAAATTACGCGGTGAAGTGGCTGCTTTAAAACAAACTTATATCACGTTGGAAAATGAAAAGGATAAAATTTTGGTTAGTAGTTTTTTGCATTTCTCATTGTATTCAATTATAACTTAGAGCCCTAATTTTGAAAATCACTTAGCTCTGTTACTTTAAATGATTTTTATATTTCATGCAAATTTAAATAATTTTGAAAACCAAGGTAGCGCATGAATTTTTGTACAAAATAAAAAAATTCAAAATTTTCTAGAAATTTATTTTGTTTTCCTCTAACATTCTCCAAGGCAAAGTGATTTGCAAAGTTAAATTTTTGTTATACGAGTATATTGAAAATATTAACTTTTTTACAGACTCAACTTGATGCAAAAACGGAAAAAGTTATTCATTTGGAATTCGAATTAAAAACAAGCAAAGATAAAAGCAATTGTTTAGAAAAACAAGTAGTTGAATTGGAGGATCAATTAAGGTTAGTAATTTTATTTTTCATTACCGCTTATAATACGAAATGGGAATTTTGTTTTAACTATATATGAGGCATTATTGAAAAATAAGCGATATCATATTTTCACAACTCGCTTAACGCATTTTTTATATATCATATAAAAATTATTTCAGTTATTTTCATTATTGATTTTGTTTTTATGCATAAATTAAGAATCAAGCCTTTAAGAAGCCAACAAAATTTAAAAGATATTTGTTTTTTCTTTTTAATGAAAATTACAGTTAATAAATGATATTTATTTTAACAATTGGTAAAAAAATATGTTAGAAAATAACTATTTGCCTTTAAAGAAATTGTGACTGGATAAAGTAAATTTTAAAGGGCGGCAGTTAATTAATTGTCTGTAAAACTTACAAGTTACACATTAAAGAATACATCTTTTAAAAACAGGCATTTGAAAGCATCTTTAATAAAAATATACCATACTAATAAAGTATCTGTAAAAAATTGAATATATTAAAAATGTATTTTCAAAATTTTTATAAAAAATATACATATATTCAAATCGCCAACATACAATCTCTTAAAAATATAATTTACTGGAAAGTCCCTTTAGAAAAATTTTATTATAAAATATTCTTCCAGAAAAAAACAATCTTTATAGAAAAACTATAATTTCAGAAAGTATCCAAATTTATTTATTTTCAATTTCGGTTTAAAAATTACTATTTCCAAACAGATACTGTTTTTCAAAATGCGATTTATTCAAAAATTGCATTGAAAAATGCAGTTTTCCAAAAATTATAGCTTTTTTGATAACTTTTGAAAATTGTGAAGACCAACGGACGATAAGACGTAAAAATACATAAAAACAAAACAAAAAATATGAAGACAAAATACACAATTTCCAAAAAATTAATTAATATATAACAAAATGTTATATATTAAATGCGGGTAAATGTAACTCATGCTCTAAAATACATCTGGTATCTTTAATGTGATTAACGAACCAGTATTCTCTTTTTTATATAATTATTCTTTAAAAAATATAATTTTGCTTTCGCGACTGGGGTGGTGATTAAAGTGAATTATGGCCTTAAAAATGAAAAACATTTTATGTATTTTGTTTTTATAAATTTGCAAGGCTTTTAGTCAAACTTCTTTTATGTATTATAAAACATTCAAATATGTTTATTTATTTTTACTTTAATGGCACAATCTTAAATTTAGAATAGTGTTTTATGTAAATAAAATGCTTCGTTTTATAACAAATTCTTAAATTTAAATTTAAAACTTAAATAATAAACTAGAATTTAAATAGATTCCTAATACGAAGATTTCAATGGAATTTTATTTGCGTTGATACTGAGCTTTAACCGAATATTTCTAAAAACCATCTAAAAATTAAAATAAAATGTGAGTTTTAAATCAATATGAACGTGCATGTGTGTGTAAGTAGGAAAAAAGGAACAATTACAAACAGAAAGAACCATGCCTAAAATCATAAATTACATTTTTAAATGGAGAGAACTTTAGTAAATCCAATAATATTTATCAAGGAGCCTCCACACACAAACAAATTTTTGATCTGGTATTAAATTTGAAGATGTACACAGCTTTGTGTGTGTTTGTGTTTTTTTTTTTGCATTTATTTCTAGTTTGTCTAGATGTCTATGCGTCATGTCATAGAATCTGATTCCATTCGGAAAATTATTTTGGTTTCTCAGAAAAGAAAAAGTCTAACATTTTCGGAATAATATTCATGATTCTTGGTATTAAAAATTTTTTCATCCCGAAAAATTGTTTCCTTTATCGTTTTCTGAGAAACCCATATACAAAATGAATTACGCTTGCGAATAGAATTGAATTCTGTGACATGACTGTTATTGGTTTTATTCTGCTAATTCTAGATTGTGGTGGTTTAACCTGTAGGTCAACAAAGCAAATGTGATAAAATTATCTGTGGCTATTATGGAATACTTGTAAATCAAGGGAAAATAGGAAAAACAAAAGTAATAAGTTCATATATGTATGTGATGATTGTATGACTCCCATATGAATACCCCAATTAATAAATTTTTTACAACTAAATAGTGTTCCTGTTGAGTAGTTATCTTGTTATGAAATTTGTTCATGGGAATGTTAACTTCTTCGATGAGCTCTCCAGAATAGCCACTATTGTTTTTGTATAACAGAAGTTTTAGTTGGAAACCAAGTTAGGAAAAACTGTATAATGTATCATATATTCGTATGTAATTTAAGTTCATGCAAGACTGTAGCATTAAAAATAGTATAAACAAGTTTTGTGGTTCGATATACATGCACTTGGTAGTAACAAAAATTCCATAAGTTAGAAACGTTTTTTTAAAAAGGAAAATTAGTCATAGCAAATGTGGAATTTTGTCGTTGGCTTAGAGAATTTGCCGTCAAATACCTGGCTAAGCCCACTGTGGGCGCATTACATTGATTTACGCCAGCCGTTGTCATATTATCGTCCTTCTCAGCTGGTTTATAACCGGGACGGCATACACATTTCGCTTTCGATTGTATGGATCTATAAGCATCTATAACTGCTGATTTAATGGGTTCCAACCATTGACCTGGTCCACAGGGTCCTCTGGTATACAATTTATAACAATTACCCTCTAGTTCCACCATGCCGGGTGTGGATTCACAAGTATTTCTTGTAGATTCTTCTGGCGTTGAACACTGTTGATCTAAACTTTTAATAACTCCAGCACAGCCACACATGCCATTATAAGAAATGCCATCTACTGCGGAGCGGACGGTAAAATCAAATACCACTACCTGATAGAGATCGCAGGGCCCCTGGCTACCTATGCGATAACATTCGTTTTGATCGGGAAAATATAAACGATGTTTGCCGCAAAAGTTCCTTATGCACGTTGTAGCATTTGTTAAAAATTCATCTACTGCACAAGGACCTCGTGTGTAAGGACGATAACAAATGCCATCTGACCAGAGTACGTAGCCGTCTTTGCATTGGCATTTGGCTCGTGTAAACATTAGACCACTACTATTACGCTCACTTGAGCTGATGTTTTCGGGCAAGGCATACACATGTCCCGGCGGGCAAGGTCCTATAGTATCTGAAACAAGTGATTTAAATGTTATTTTTAACTGTTCCCATTTTTCAAGGGATAAGTATATTCTTTTTAAATTTATACTTATTTCGTAACACATTTTCTGATCTTCATGATAATGCGGTAGGAAGGGGTGACAATCACAGCGTCCTCCGGGCAAAAATAAATGGCCAGGCGTTGAGCATGGTCCCTTGGTAAAATGTTCATGGCAAGTTTCTTCTAAGTCATAAAAATAGCGTCCTAATTCTCCGGCATTTTGACACTTGACATAATTTTATTGTTCAATATCTTTCTTAACGTTTTTAGAAACAATTTACTTACCTGGCATTCCGACAAGTTCTCACTGTTTAATACTAATAGTTTTCCTTTGGTACATGGTCCTTTGGTTAATTTCGTATAACATTTACCATCTTTGGGCCAAAATAACATATTATCGGGGCAGATTCTTGGCGTTTTGCAAACACCCCAGCGATTTGTGTTTCTAAAAGGGAGCAAAATAAAATATATTGACTTTCTAATTGGACGTTTAAATATTTTGCGCACCTTTTATTGCTCAACTGCGACTCTGCTATAGGACTAAAATACTGGCCCTTGTTGCAGGGACCTCTTTCAAATATCTTGTAGCATTTGTTATATTTAGCACTTAATACAGTGCCTGGCGGACATCTGCACTCTGCGATGGCAGTGGTGGCCATAACTCTCTTTTTACTTGAACCAATGGAGGCTGTTGGGGCCAATTCCATAGTTTCGGGACAAGGATAACCGATGCTAAATATTCTAAAGCATTTTTTCAAAGGTGGCCAATACAATAACTGCCAGCCGCCTGGCATTGTAGCGCAGGGATTTTTTTCCGGATCACTCCAGGGTGGTGGTATAATGGCACTATCGCCTTGTTGCACCAGCAGTAGGTTCAAGAACGTAAATAAACTTATGCCAGCTTGTAAAGCTGACCAGTATATTAAAAGTTTTCGTCGTTTCATAATGGTCTGTGTGATTTTGATTGGGGGGCGACTGTAAAGATAAAAAATAAATTTGTTACATCTATTACGGTATTGTAATAATAGGGCTTTTCTTTTAATCGGTTGATTCCGGCTTTGGTTTATTTAGTTTATCGGTTGATTTCAGTTTAATTGGTTAACCGATTAATAAAAAAAAGTTTTCATATATAAATTAGTTTAGAAATTTTAAAACACATATTAAAACATATTACACAGGACTAAAATTATTTTGATGGTCAAATACATTTGGTACTATTTTATACAAGTCCATGTCCGTTAGCTGTAGGGAATTTTTTTTAAAATACCCCACTGTGCAATGGAAAAGAGTTTATCTATATATTTAAAAAATAGCATAACTTTTAGTACACACATTAATAAAACTAACACACGTCAAGCAAAATTAATCTCTAATTGCCAAAAATAATATATAATCTAAAAATCACTTTACTGATTTAATTTTAACGGCTTAAGTTGCTAACTTATGAGTTTTTGTTTAGTAAATAACACATTAAGCAAAAAAAAAAAATAAATAAATAAATAAAAAAATAAAAGGGAAACCTTGATTTGTTGAACTTTTCTTTGTAATCACACAATCATTTTATACTTCAGCTCATGATTAAATCGAGTTAAAGAAAACAAAAATAATACACTTATTTCGAGTTTAATTGACCTTGATAAGGCTGCATTAAATTGCCACAGATTCGTTGCATAAGAAAAGAATTGTTACAAAATTTCCTACAACTTTTCCAAATAGAGCTGGAAATTTATATTGAATTTAAGCGGAAGAAATTTTTTGAAAACCAATTTCTTACGTAAGAAGTTGTTAACTCAACAAGTGCCGCCAATATTAGTAGTTGCAGAAGGCAACAACAAATACAGCATTTAATGGTAAATAATAAATAAATAGATTACTGTGCTTTCCACCAGCCATACCACACGAAAGTCTAAATACAGATATGAAACCAGCTGGAAAATGTCCATGCGACATATGCATATGCATGTGTGTGTGTTTGTGTGTGTGTGTGTGTGTATGCGTGCAGGCTTGTTCAACAACCCAGGCACTTAGCAATAGCATCAATTACTGTGTTTAAGTAGCTGAGATTGTGTTGATAAATGCCACCAAAAATGATTACAGATTTTGAAATGTCTCAAATAGAAAACCTCAAACCCCAAAGATACTGTTACGTTTGAAGCCATATCCAGTGTTTACATAGATTGCAGACATGTTGTTAAAATGTTGTTGTCACCCATGTGCTCTAGAGATGGAATAGTGAGTGGACTTTCTTGCACATTCATACGCGTTCAAGAGCAGAAATCAATTGTAACCTCAAAATTTTCCATCGAAAACAACAAAAAATGTCCAGACCCAGTTCTATTCAAGAAATTTCATAATTACACAATTACATAAGCATATCGACATTTCTAGCGATATATCCACTGACCTTGAAAATACTTTGTCTTAATCATATTTTCATACAGGAGCAATCAAATTTAATGAATGTAAGAATTTTTTACAACTTTCTTTTAGGCAGCACCGTATTTCGCAACTTAGCTGTTTTTATAGCTGCGGTCAATATTTACAACAACAAAGTGAAATTAGCTTTGCGCCATGTAATATAAATGTTGTTATGGCCTCAGGGCTATATTAACCATTTTATGTACAGGTTTCATTGAAGAACTTATTTGTTTTGAAAAATCATTAAAAAATTATCTTTTAAATTTCCGTTAGGAAAATTGAAATTTTTCGAAAACGGGTAAGTGATTGGTTTTACACCGTTTTGAAAAATCGATTTCTCATCAGATCTCCAGGTGCTAGGAAACTTTCCCGACTAATTCTGAGAGCCCGTCACTATGTCTGTGTGTAAGTATGTGGCCTACTTATAACTTTTGAACGGCTGAACTGAATCACACCAGACTAGTAGCGTTCTAAGGCGAGTTCCTGAGCTTAGAAGAATTCCAACCGGCGTTTTCTTTTCTCGAAAAAATATTGCCTTTTTTCAGTTGTTTTATAAAAAGCAACAGTTTGGAGGGGTTTTAAAATAGAAATCGTTTTTCGAATAAATTGTTAATTTTCAAATGACAGAGTGTGGCCATTATCTACTAAAAAGTGTAAAAAATGTTGCACTCTTTTGTAGAAAAGAAATCAACTTAAGATACTTAAAAGTTTTTTTAATTTTTTTAATAACTTTTAGACGGCTTCATCGATCGTTTCCGCAAACTAATCAGTTCTTGCCATTTAAAACACATGTCCGGGTCAAAATAAGTTAAGCCGTTCGTAACATACCGTGAACGAAAAAAATTGGAAAAACGTTTTTTTTTTAAACACCGAAATTATTTTGCTGAGCAGTTCGTGCTCTCGTCTAAAACTATGTATATCAATCACCGTTTGTCACGTGGGAATCGAGTGATTAAAAAAATAAATAATAGTATTAGCACAAAAACCAGGTAACAATAGGATGGCGGTTTGAATTACCGGAAAATTACAGGCATGTCCTTTAGGCTTATCCGTTTTCCATGTTCTGTTTTAGCCATGTTTGACAGCACAACATATTATTGTCCACCTCTTTTTTGTAGAGCGATTCAAAGAATAATATGTGGGTTGTCATATGGATTATCCTATAAATGTAATAAAAGTAAAAAAACAAAATATATATTCTCACTTATTCTGTATCTCACAGAGTGACAAATATTTGTTCACAGTAGCCAGGGCAACGGTTTTTATTTCAGACATGAAGTTCAAGTGATGGAAAGAAAAAATGTTTAATATTTATCGACAATCACTCGAACGGTGGCCGTCTCTAATGTGTTCTCCTATAGCAGCTGCATGTGTAATGACACTATCCATCGACAAAAAAAAAATTATTAAAAACTCATTCATGGAATTTCGGTTGATATTTCTAAACTGGCCTATCGAAAAAATACCTGCGTCGATTCAATTGGCGTACAGAACGCAAGATTTTAACGAAGACTTCAAAATTTACAAAACGTCTCATATATTGAAACGAATGTTTAGAATAAAAATGCAATTCGATGAGTCGATGAACGATTTTTGTAATTTTTTTTTTGCTTGAAACCTCTTACCTACGAGTAGCCAATGAAAAAATATCGAAAAGTTTGACCCTATTTTAATCGCAAATGTATCGTAACCTGGTTTTTGTGTTTTTTTTCTTTGAGCTCTTCTATCTAAAACACTATTATATTAATTTTCAAATCAACCAAATTTCCAAGTGACAAGCGGTGATTGATGTAGTTTTCGATTATAATAAAAGAATCGAGAACACTAACTGGGGCCAAATTACCGCATTCGATATCGATCGAAATTTAAATACACTTTATATATAAATTTCGAACGAAGTCGAATGCCGTAATTTGGCCCCTGATTAGATATATAATTTCGGAGTTAAAAAAAATACTTTTTTCGAATTTTTCGTTCACTACATCTCTGGTTTTTAAATGTTAAAAATTGATCGGTGAAATCACTAAAAAGTGAAAAATGTTTTCTTTTTTTCCTTTAAATTATCTTTAAATTTAGCTGTTCGAATCGGTTCAATTTCAAAGAGAATCTTAGTTCAAGAATGCTGTTCAGAACGCCATTAGTTGGGTTTAGTTCGGCAAAAGCGTTCCAAACGAATAAGCGGGTCCCATACAGACATAGTGACGGGCTCTTAAAATACTCAGGGAAGCTTCTTGGGATTTCAAAACGTGGTGATCTGATGAGAACTGGTTTTTTTTTCAAAACGTAAAACCAATAACTTGATGATGTGTGAAAATTTTCAATTTTCGTAGCGTGAAGTTAAAAATTATGTGGGGTATAAAAGTTAACTTAGCTGCACCGTGTAATTACAGTCATGAAATAAAGTTGTTGGTCTATTAACATGTTTCTTTTTTATGTACTTATATTTTCTTCTTTTCTTTTACTTCCAACAACAATTACTGTTTCAGTGTGTTAATAATGGCAAATATGCTGTCTTGGCTATTCAATAAATGATATAATTGGCACTACTGGTTTGATAATTTTATTCGCTCGTTGAAAGTAAGAGTCAGTACCAACAGAATTTAAAGAGATCTAAAGACTAAAAGCAGAAATTAAAATGCCAATGGGAAAGAGACATTTTCGTAAAAAAAAATTTTTTTTGATTTGAAGGATGGTCGGTATAACAATTAGGAGATTTGTCGCTCATCTTTTCGGTCATATAAAATAGTTTTTATGGATCTTTGGAAAAGCTGTGGCGGGCTAGCAGAAACTTTGCTCATTCACTGCACACTTTTCACCAGTTCTGCACTTGTAATCTTATTTAATATTAAAACAATTTCATGTTTATTGAACAATAATTAATTGAAAACTTATATGGAAAATTGAGCGCCATAACGCGTTTAATTGCGATAAACTCAATTATTGTGTTTGTCTGAATACCATATAAATAATTATTTATATTAAGTAAAAAAAAATAACAGACAAATACTGGCGAGATAAACAACTTTGCAGCTACTTTAGTTATGTAAAATTGTGTTGAAATATCTTGAACTATTTACCACTCACTTCCACTTTTCTAAATAACAGACTTGTTACCCCACTGTGCGCAGCGTTACTCTTTATGTTATAAAAATGCATGAATAAAATATTTATATAAATTTCCATAACAAAACAAATAAAATATTTAGATCATTTGTTGCGATGGTGCGACTTTTACTTTTATTGATTCTTTGACTTTTTTAAGCATGAGATAAAACCAAATTTGATCATGTCCCAGAAAATTTATAACACCGTCTGCTCTTGATTTCATATAAAGCAAATTTTATGTGGGTCATTGTTAACTGAACAAAAATAAAAACAAACGAAAAGAAGAAACTAAACTCGATTAAATTCAAAATGACCTTGACTGTCTCCGTGTAGACAAGATGTTTTTGGACACAATTTTTAAGCCCTTTAAAAAGTCTGGAAAAAATAACTTCATGCGAATTTTTTTGTCTTTGTTTTGTTACCCTAAACAATTTTAATTGTAACAAACAAGTTTTAAAATCAAAAATTTTAGTCGTAGAGGCATGTAAATAAACTAGTGAGAAGAATATCGTATACCTTTTAACAGTCTGTGACATATTTTTAAGTACAATACAGATATAATAGCAAATCTGCAGTCCGTCTTACTATGTTTTTTGTGATTTCAAAAGCTTTTAAGTATTTATTTTTTTACAATTTTTTTTTAGTATTGGTAGTAGTATTTTCGAAACCACATTAAAACCGCAAAACAGGTTTGACGTACGTCTGTTACTTTCATATACCAAAAGTACAATAGTTGCAATTATCCCTGGGACCTTTTCTTTGATTTTGTTTAATTTTTAATAATAATTCAGTTCTTCCTGAAATACAAAAAAAAAATTTGAATAACTAAAAAAGACAAAAACTAGGTTTTACTGTTACTTTTATATGCCAAAAATAAGTTTAAATTTTCCAGCTGTGAAAGGATATTTTGGATTTCGGTACTTTCCAATCTGCTTAGGCCTGTTTCAAAAGTTTCAAATCTATCAATATCAAAGAAAAATTTTTTTATGGGTTCAGTTTGTATGAGTTTCATAGCCTACCTCACTGATTTTTTAATTCTCAATTGGTTTATGAAAGTCTTGGCATAAGATGAGGGGCTTAGAACTGTGATTGAACTCCACTGATGATTTGGTAAAGCACCAATGAAATTCATATAGACATCGCTTAACCACCCAAGAAATAAATTTTATGTGCAATAAATAGAAATGAAACGCTTTCTCTTGCCGAAGTTTTGAAAACAATGCTGTCTTATGGACCCATATTTTAATGATTCGTAAAAATGAAAAGTTCTACTCAATGAACGGGAAAAATTCAATTATATTTTATGTCTTTCACACACTCTCTCTCTCTCTCTCTCTTTTTCAGTGGTATTATTAACCTTTACATGCTAATTGAAAGCCAATCACTACATATTCAAAATTATTATTCAAATTTCAATATGTTTCTATTGACGTTTTTAATCCTCCTCTTCTTATTTTTTTTCCCCTATAAACTTGACTGATTAAAATCGCAACACCATATATTTACGTCACATAAAAATTCATGTGCGAAATGTTGTCTTATGTTCACACCTATTTTTAATCTAACAAATAAATATATTTCACTTAAATAAAATACAAAAAAAAAACAAACACTAAATAAATTCATTAATCATGCGCTTCAATTAAAACTCTGCTCTAAATGCAACTTTAATTGTAAAAGCACACTTCACGCAATCGTAACAATCAGTTTGTCTGAACAATAAAAAATTTAATTTAAAAAAATATACATTTAAACGCTTTAAAACAGTTTTTAAATAAACACAGACATTTTCTATTGTCGATAATGCAATAAACAAAGAAATTAGTAATTTATTATTAATGGGTTTGCCATTTACTTGTTTTTAAATTGCCCACATCTGACATGTATGGACTCGTGAGCAACTTTTTGCTCACACTCACTCTAAAGATAATCGAAAATACTGTGATCGGTCCTGTCAACTCGAAAGCTTTTTTCACCTTTTTTTTGCCTTTCAAAATTTTCAATGCGACAACATTAACTTGTTCTATTCTGTATTGTGATTTGGAAAATTAAATTGATGCTAAATTTTTTTCTTTGAAATATTGATCCTGTGTAATTCATTTTTCTTAATACTATTTTACGTACAGTAATCAATTTGAATTTAAAATAAAAAAAATTTTTTCACAAAATATTTATTTTTTTACATTAAAATTAACTAATTTAAAGTTTTTTGAGGTCAGGAATTTTTTTTTTAAATTTTTGTAAACAATTCTGGTACGATTTTGTAATTTTTTTAATATTGGTCTTATGCCCAATAAATCAGTGGATATTTAAACCTACTTTGAGTTAATTTTCGTAAAAATTTAAAATATGTTTAAGTACAGTTTCAATTTTTCTATCACAAAAATGCTGCCATTGATTCTGTTAAAAATATGGCAGCACTTTAAACTTTTGTTGCATTTAAAATTGCAAAAATTTCGGCATCATTAATGTCTGTTTCATTTGAACTCATTTCTTTTCTTTGTTATTGATAATTAACTTTATTTATTCACTATTTTATTGGGTATTAAAGTAGTTGTATTGTGGCCAGGCATGGGAATATTCTGTTTATTAGATTAACTTCTTAAAATCTTTTCAATATGTGATGCCCAACACCAAAAATAAATTACTATTAATTAATCAATTTATTCAAATTAAAATTTCAATCTAATTTAAACAAATCTCTTAACGCACCAAATTAATGTTCCCATACCTGGTTGAGGTGACCAGATTGAATTGAAAATTTCCACTATCTGACATTTGACAGTAATATGACGATTCCGAAAAGTTATCAGTTTATAATCGCAGTTATGAACAGTTATATTTTAATGTACAACTAAAAGTTCGGATGAAACTCTTTTTTTACCGTCATCAAAGTTTTTAAGGAGCTTAATTTTAATTTTAAACTTTATTTTTCTCATCTAAAAATTACACTCAATTTATACACTTTGAGACTCAAAGCAGTTCAATTACAGTCACAATTGCATAGATCGTCATTGAAATGGAATTTGAGTCCATATTTTAACAAGTGTTTTTCGATATTTTGTCTACTTTTTTTTTTTTTGTTTTCTTAACTTCTTCTTTTCGTTTCTGCTTTAAGTGTTTTTCTTAACTTAATTAAGTATTTGTTTTATAGTACATAATTTTGCTTAAAAAAAAACGAAAGAAATTGTGGTGTTAATGGCCTTGACTTTTAAGCTGGTTCGTTTGAGTACAAAATAAAATTGAAATAAGAAAAGAAATTCTCTGATGTGGTGGTCACTATCCATCGCATCAACATCATTATTTGAGTACTCACATTTTATTATTTATTAAGCTATTTTCAGCAGCAACGTTCTTGGTGGATGTTTTAATGTTATTTTTTTCGTATTTACTGATTTATATTTTGGTAAATTATTAGGTTTGGATAAACAGTTTTTTTTAAATAGTATGAGCTGGCAACTTAAAACGAACTACACCAGGCATCAACAATCATTATGATACTAGTGAAATGATATAAACTTAATAGATCTGTTATATCTTTCACGACTTGTTTTTAAAATATATTTTTGTTTACTTATTAGTTATCATTATTTTTAATTAAAAATATTTATTTGCTTTGTGCTAAAACTAATCCTAGAAAACAAGTGTTTTGAGGTGTTGTTTTTAAATTTATTCCCCCTTGATAACAATTATAAGGTTTCATATGTATTTTGTTCAAAATTTTCTTAAAATATATTAAAAGATACATATTATTTTTTTATGAACATTTTTATATCTGTTGTTTTCTGGCTGCCTGAGAATTTTAAATGATAACAAAAGGCAGAGAGAAAAAAACTTTTTATTATAGTCTGATAAGTAATTTCGTCAGTTAAATTTTTATATATTCTTTCTAATAAATCTGGTCATATGACGTCAATGGTGGTGGCTTGAATATTCGCTTTCAAAACGTTGAGAGTTGCTGACAGATTGTAAAGCTCCGTTATTTCCTCCACTGTGCCTGTCATATTCCTTAACGATCTTCGATTTCAAAGTTCGAACCATATCTACTCTTACGCAGATGATGATAGCAGGTCTTTCCATTTTTATTCATTCAGCCAGAGATCGAAACGATGAGGCAGAATATGAATGACTGTTAAGTTATCTGAATAAGCTCCAGCGAATGGAAACGATGTCAACGAGCTTAGGACCCAGTGTTGTATTTTTACGCACCCACTCACACTAGGATTTTTTGACAATCTTGGCGGATGTTATATATTTTATTAAAGTCTTATTCATAAAAAAAATGTATGCTAATAAGCTGCTTATAAGATAAAAAATAAAAAATTTGTCTTATAAGCAAAACATATTGTTTTTGTGAATAAGGCCTTAAGTTTACAGTTCTTGCACCGGGTCATAGGCCGTTAGGCTTGAAAACAAACCAAATCGCACTAAGGGAAAAAATGTTCCCCATGCAGGAACTAATCCTACGCTCGAAAAATGTTTTTTTTTAGCTTTCATATACTTCTGTTTCTTACATGCAACTTACACTCTCGGCGAAAGCTCGTTAGTTTGTAACCAGGAAATCATGAAATTCCTTATTCCTTCCCGCGTCCTTTTATGGGCCGTAACATAAAAGTGGATTACTTACACCTTAAGACCTAAAAATAACTTTTTTTGTTTTACGGATAGGAGGGGAGGTCTCCTATCCGTTCATAATCATCATATACACAGGCAGGCAAAACCGCCATAGGGCGGTAAAATTAGGTAAAAATTAATCAGGTAACAGTTTTAGGTGTAATAATTTAAATAAAAACATCTTCGCTCAATTGTTAAAAGACTAGAATTTTATGAGTGACAAAAAGGACTTCGCCAAAAAGAGCAAAAATAGACAAAAAAGTGAAATATGACAAAAAATGGTGTGAAAACACATGTGGTTTTATATTTGAGGCTAAAAGTCGGGACTTCAAATTTTATCGTGATATATAAATTTTTAATCGAAGCCGATTAACAGCACAGCTCTGGTTGCTTAAAATTGCCGACAGCGATTAACAGCGTCATGTGCTAAAAGAGCAGAATATAACACCCCCTCCCCGTTCATCTTTGCCTTTACCAACAAATTCACCGGCGAAGTAAGAGTAAAAATAGCTACAATAAAATTCTCTGTCTTCTAGTCTGTCTTCATCTGTCCTCTTATTTTCTTTCTAGTACTGGCACAATGCACTGCATATGTAGGGGTCAGCCCCTGAGTGCTGGTCCAAGACAAAAAAAAAACTGTTTGACTGAACACCCTACTAGAGTAATTAATCGGTTGACTGATTAGCGGTTAAACGACTTATGATCAACCGATTAACTGTTAATCAATTAACGGATAACATATTGAATACCCTAGAAAAATATTTTATCGGGTACAAAATAATCGATTTACCAATTAATCGTTGAACGATTAACGGTTGAAAGGCTAACGTTTAACCGATTAACGATCAAACTACTACGGCTACCGGTTAAACGATTGACGGTTAAAAGTGTAAAGTTCAAAGGAGTAAGCGGTTGAATAGCCTACTAGAACAACTTATCGGGTAGCAATTAATCAGTTAACCGATTGGAATATTCTAGTTGTTTTTTATTACTAAACAATTTTAGGTAAATTTTTTTCAAAAAGAAAAGTACGATTATTTAGGACAACTACATTTTTAATTAAAACTGTCTGCTGTCCCACGATGTCACTCTATAACGTTCTGACGACAAAATGTATTTCAACAAGAACAACATTTTAAAATTTGTTTTCGCTTTCAATGTATTTTTGTCGACAGAGCAAAGTGCAGTCACATCGTAGGACACGCAGTATTTTAAAAAATAGTTGCCTTTAAAAATGTTTACGTTTACATTTGCTTTTGTAGAAAATATCTTATTTATTTATAAATTTTCTACTGCAAACAATTTGTTACATTTTATTTTAAAAGAAATCAATTTGGAGCATTTATTTTGTTTTGCGCATTAAAAACATGTTCATAAAATCTTTGATTTACTTTTACGACACAAAAGTCAGGAAAATTAAACAACCGAGTAAATTAAAAATATATGAACTTAAAAATAGTTAAAAATAGTTTCAAATTTATAATAAACCTTTTTAAGCTAATCGGGCCTAAAGTTAAGAAGTACTTAACAGAAAAAGGGTACTCAAATTCTTATCAATCAGACCTGCAAAGCAGTTTAATTGATGTCAGTATTGAGAGTTGTAACGAGAGTTTATTGCAAAATTGCTTGCAAGAAAACCATTTTATTAACTTCTTTCAAAAACGTCACATCTATTCAAATATTTAGAAACGCTTCACTGGATTATTATTCTCATTTCCAAATATCATTTTATGTTTCATACATCAACTGTTTTCAATGGAATTAATTGTAAAACTTTAAACAAACTAATTTCTTAATTGGAAACACAATTCGCCCTAAAACGCTTAGCAAGTTTTAAATAAAATGTTAATTGTTGTTTCATTAACACAAGGCAACAAATTGTTTTTGAAACTCTTTTTATTGCTTTTAAACACACACACACACAAATTTAAAAAAAAAATATATACATATATATTTTTTATGATTTCTGTTATATAAAACAAATTTTATTTCCATTATGACATATTTTTATATAAATATTTTCAAGTTTCATCAACTTGATATTGTCGTTTCAGTTTATAATTTTTGTGAAATTAAATGGAATTAAATTTTTATTGGCCTGATTTTATTCGTTGTTATAAATAAAACATTAAGGGAATGCATCTTACATTTATTTGTTATTTCTTATTTATATATATATTTTATAAATAACCTTTTTCAAACACAAAAATATATGCCACTGATTATTTGTTTGAAATTTTCTTAATGTTCGATTGTTTCTTTTTAATCCGATTTTTTATTACGTTCAAACCAACCGGCTGCGTTCACGTTCATGTTGTATCTGTTTGTCTTTTGCCTGCTGGCAACTTCAGTCAGGCACAATTAAATGAAATTATACTCTGTGGTAGAAGACAAGAAAAATAAAACAAAAATCACACTCACCACTTTTATTATTTCTAAATGCCGGTTGTCTGTTTCTTTTATATTTGAGGGATCAACCCGTTTGTTTAAAATTCTCTTATGAAAAAGAATGTTTATCATTTTGCTAAAAACACTTGAAAGCAAAAAAAAAACACAAATTGCTATTGTGTGACTTGTGGGTGTTTGTTTGCTTGCTATTTTTGTTGTTGTTATTGTAGGTTTTTATGCAAAAAGGATTTTGTTTATTTTTCTTCTCCACAAATAAGAAATTTTAAAATACAAAAAACTTACGAAACACGAGTGTTTTACAAACACTTAAAGCAGAACGTAAAACTCAAGACACAAACTTCATGACAAAGTAAGAGGAACATTTTTAGTTGGTGACGTTTTTAAAAGAATAAAGGAAACAATTTCGGGAAGAGTTTTGTCAAAGTCTATTCTCCTCGAATTAATATAATATATTAACGCAGATTTTGAAAGTTTTATAATATTAAACAAATTTTAAACAAAACAAATAATTATTCCAAAAACACTAAAACGACACTACAGTTATAAACAGTTCCTCTGAAGAAAAAAAAAATTCTATTGTGGGTGTTTGTTCTTTTCGTTGTTGTTGCCAGTACTTATGCAAAAACTTAAGAACCACGAGTGTTTTACAAACAGTAGAAAAGAAATGAAAAACTTCATGACAAACTGAGAGGAACATTTTTAGTTGGTGACATTTTAAAAGAAAAAATTAAGGGAAGAATTTTGTCCAAGTAATTCCTCCTACAAACTATATAACATGAAGAAATATATTTACGCAGATTTTGATAGTTTTATAATATCAAACAATTTTTAAACAACAAATACTTATTCCCAAAAAAAAACACTACATTTATAAACAGTTAATTTGAAGAAAAAAACTCTATTGTGGGTGTTTGTTCTTTTCGTTGTTGTTGCCAGTACTTATGCAAAAACTTAAGAACCACGAGTGTTTTACAAATAGTAGAAAAGAAACAAAAAACTTAAGACACAAACTTTATGCCGAAGCAAGGGGAAGATTTTTAGTGGGTGGCATTTTGAAAGAAACAATTTAATAATTTCTCCTAGAAACTATGTAACACGGAGAAATATATATACGCAGATTTTGATAGATTTATAATATTGAAAAAATTATAAAACAAAACAAATTTTTTTTTCTAAAAAAAAACTAAAATTTGAAACACTTCATTTAAAAAAAATTCGATTGTGGAATATGTGGGAATTTAAAAAGAAGTCCAGCGGTGTCAAATCATGTGATCGTGGTTGGTGGTCATTTATTATCGCCATGACGTCAGATAATACGGCCATTGAATTTCTCGCGTAATAGACGATTGTTTCGTTGACTATTTGGCAATTGGCACTCAAGTTTTTTACGTTGTTTCGAATATTCGAATAATGCCTTATTTATCAGAACATACATGAAATATTTTTTTTTTTCGAATAATCGTTTAATTCTTACTTAAATGACAGCATTATTATCTAAAGCATTATTTTAAATTCGTAAATATAGTGAAGTGTTAATGAAAAATGTTGAACTACTATTTGAATATTCGAATATTTATTAAAATATTATTTTAAATTTTAAATAGCAAAATTTTGTTAGTTTGAAACATAAATAAAATTTTTTCCGAATATTCGAATAATTCACTGCTTCGAATATTCGAATTCATTGCTCGTTGTAACATAAATAAAATGTTTTCGAATATTCGAATAAGTTTTACACGAATGAAAGCACTAATATCTATGAAATTGAGTTGCTTTCGCAAAAATAGTGACATTTTTATAAAAATTATTTAACTAAAATTATTCGAAATTAAGCCAAAAACTTTTGGAACTATTTTTATTTTAAATCGAAAAATCGTGTTCGACCTCATTTTCGAATAAATACGGCCTGATGACGCCGCCAGCCCATAAACTCCACAAAATAATGCGGCAATACTGCTTGTTAAGGAAACCACGGAGGTCAAAATATGCCTCTCGTCACTGGAAAGGATTTTCTTTGTAAATTCATCATTCGCTTCTGGCATCCAGCGTATTGACAACGTTATAATTTATCCTTAAGATTCTGAATTTGGCCGATATCTTGTTTCACACATAATTGTCATAGATTCTTTTATCATAACAAAAATATTGAGATAATTCTGTAAAAACTTTTATAGTAAAAAACGTGCATTAGGGTCGGACCACCCGTTATGTGAAATATATAATTAATTTCTTATTATTGACTTATTGTTTCAACAATTAGGAAACTTAACAGACACAAGAAAATCTTTGCAACGATAAAAGCATTTCGCAGCTTTTTAAATTACAGTGGCTTTACCTCTTCAAAACCTGCGCTTAATTATTTGTGTTAATATAATTGCTTAAAGTTTCTCTGAACAGATTTTGGCATTTTGAAAACAACCAAAAACCTCAATAACCTTTTTTGATTTAAAGTTTACTAAAAAGTAAAAACTAAAACAAAAAGCAACAACCACGTTGATAAATAACACTCGTACTTGCATGTTCGAATTAACTTGTTTAAAGTTTTGTCAAAGGCACACCTTCGCCATCTATAATTGCTGAAAATGTCAGTTAAATAAACATTAAAATAAAATATATAAATAATAAGTGCGAGTAGTATTAGTTGACTTGGATGGCTAAAGTTGTTGTGGTTGTTTGTTCTAGTGTTCTTCAATTCAGTCAGTCGGTTAGTCCGTTTGTTCAAACTTTTAAAATGCAACCATGAATCATAGCAAGAAGAAGAAGAAGAAAACAAAAAAAAAAGACTGAAACGTAAATATACTTGAAAACAAAATTAATTTTTGCCACAAGTATAATAACGCTGGTTGTATGCAAATCACGTAACTACTTTTTACAATATCCGTCAATGAAATTGTAAAGAACTAAAACCGCAGTCAGTCTGTTTGTTCTTTTCAATTTTGTTATTTATTCTCTGTTGATTTTCCTTTCAATCAAAGACCAGCGTCTTAAGTATGCGTTTTCGTATAACGTTGTGGCAGACAAACTTGACTTGGTGTTAAAAAGAAGAAGAAGAAGAATAAGAAGAGAAGTAAGAGTGGTGTTGGGTATTTATTTCTGCCAACTATTGCAAAAGGTTAACGACAGATTAATATAAATTTTCAATTCTATGCTTGAGGAATTTTCGCACAACGAAAGTTCTAAATAATCACAGACGGACTTATAAATCATTCTTACGAGGGTTGCTCTTCATGCAACGAGTCTTGGCAATTTGGTTATATTATAGTCAAAAGAATTTCAAGTTGTTGTGCCTTAAAACTCACGCATAGCGATTTTGGTATTCTAAACTCCGTCATACGTCGGGACGTAGGGCAGCAGTGTTGTCAACTCAGCGCATTTGCACCATTTTTAGTGCTTTTTCGGTTCAGCAACTGAAGTTAGTGCTTCCTGCTTTTTGAAATTAATGCTGGCACTGAAAGGCAGATTCAAATTTTTAAATTGTCTGTATGGCCCACGATGTCACTCGACAAAAATTTAAAAAAATAACAATCTGGTTTTTGTTAAGAAAAATTATTTATGTTTAAATATATTTTGTCGACAGAACGAATTGATTGTCAGGCAGTAAATTTGTGTGTACAAGAATTGCAGTCACATGGAACTAAGCCACAGGTGATAACCGTAGCAAATCCACACTATCACTGATGCTGGGAATATAACAACTTCCTACAACTTCGTTTTCTATTGTACTGTGGATCTTGGATTATTTAAAAAGATTTTAATTACCTACGTCAATCGAAAGGAAGCAGTTTTAAATTATGCCAACAGTTAATCGCCCAAAATTAATCGATTAATCGAACATCGACTAATCGTTTGAATACCCTAATACGTGGAACTTTTTTGAAACTCGTTTTTCTGTTGTGCTGTGCATCTTGAATTATATATAATAATTTTAATTACTTTCTTTAATCACAAATAAGTAGTGTTGAAATACTCGAAAAGTCAATCTCCCAAAATTAATCGAATAATCGTTAGAATACCCTAATATATCCACTTCATTACACCGTGTCTTAGACTAACAAATAATATTATTCTGTTTTATGAAATTCATGCAATAACAGCCGCCAAATCGTGTCAGTTTGTCCTTTTAAGTCTCCTTGAATTGATTTCCTCCATCGTTACTTATGATATATTGGCTGTTTTTTATAGAGTGATACAAGTTTAAATCATAATGAAACATATTAATATATTTTTGATATCAATGAAACGGTCTTTATTGGATAGAAAATTTTATGACATTAATGTTTAAATATGATTTCGGCCATGTGGCCGCCACGGCTGGCGCAATCTGGAACATCAATTTTCACAAACGGTAACATTCTGACCATCATCGTTTTTGAAGACATATGGGCCAATGTTTACATCTGTGGATGTAATGGTGTTTCGACAAAAGCTTGTAGATTCTCCTCTTTCCAAATGCGACAATTCTTGTTCTTTACGTGCCAATTCGATCAGAAATGGCCTTCATCGGCAAATAAAATTTTGAATGGATGAGTTTGAGGAATCGAACAATTATTTTGACTAAAAATTTCAACAATTCGCACACGTTGCTCTGGTGTAAGTAGATCCGTAATGAAATGTAAGAGCAAACTAAATAAGAAGCAACTATCAGCTGTTAAATGGGTGGTCAAATAAAGCAGTGATGCCAACTCAAAGTTGTATCACGATTTGAAAAACACCCGATATAATTTGGCAGCTTCTGGGTTAACGCCAGAAGCTTGTTTAGCCGTACACAAGTATGGCTATTGCTGCTAACAGCACCCTATTGCTGCTAACAACTTGAAAAGCATATAATTATAGAGTCTAAAAGATTTTATTTACAATTGAAAATACACTAAAATTTGTATGAAAAGTACTGAACAAGAGTTTTTCGAATATTCGTCGAAAACTCTTAGTATTATTTCTTGTTCTAAATCGAAAAACTTTGTTTGTTGAAATATATTCGAGTAATCGAATGATTCTGACTCGAATGATAGCACTAATATTTAAAACACTATTTTTCATTCACACACACACACATATATATATATATATATATATATATATATATATATATATATAAATATATATTGAAATTTTCATGAAAAATATTGAACCAAAATTATTCGAATATCTATCAAAATGTTATATTAAACCGAAAAATTTTGTTCCTTAAAATATAAATAAGCTTTTTTCGTTGTTTCGAATATCCGAATAATGCGTTATTTATCAGAACATATATGAATATTTTATTTCGAATAATCGCTTGAATCTTATTCGAATGACAGCACTGCTTTCTAAAGCATTGTTTTACATTCATAAATATAGTGAAATGTTTATGAAAAATATTGAATTAACATTTGAATATTCGAATATTTATTAAAATATTATTTTAAATCAAAATATTTTGTTGTTTGGAAATATTTTGTTGTTTTTCCGAATATTCGAATAATTCATTGCTTTGCATATTCGAAATCGTTGTTCTTTGGAACATAAATAAAATGTTTTCGAATATTCGAATAAGTTTTACACGAATGATAACACTAATATCTAAAACACTGTTTTATTTTCGCAAATATAGTGAAATTTTTATAAAAAGTATTTGATTAAAATTATTCGAAATTAAATCAAAAACTGTTCGAACCATTTTTTTATATTAAATCGAAAAATTTTGTTGGTTGGAACGAATATTATTCGAATAGTCCAACAATTCTTATTCGATTGGCAACACTAATATATTTAGCCCTTTCAAAAAACACACCAGGCTCAATATTATATTGCATTAGCCCTCAAAAATGAGTTTGCAAGCGAGGTGGGCATATTCCCTAAATAATTTAAAATGTTTGATATTTCGCATAAAAATTTATTCTATTCTTATTATTTTAATTTTTTCTAACTCTATTGTTTATTAGGATTGATTTTTTTGTTGTCTTAAAATCGTTTTTTTTTTAATTAAAATTTATTAATATTTTGCTTTTTAAATCGTAAAGAAATCTCTTCTATTTAAGACTTCCAAAATGATGCGTTTAAAAACGGCAACTGAAAAAAGTCGTTGTTACTCTGTGTTGTCATTGAGAAGAAAAGCTCAAGCCTACATACGGAAGTTTTGTATTCCAGAAATTCTGTCGCGCATGTTTCTTTGAAAATTTAATTGAACGTACAACTGGCGTGATAATAGCAGCGATCCCGTGTCACTTTCTTTGATCCAATAATTACAATTTTTTTTTATACGGAAAGTGCTGTGGAGAAATTGAATTGCATTGAAGTAATTTTTTTATCCAAAAACACGAATTGCTTGCAACAGATATATTTTAAAGTATTTTCTACAGAATTATATTTCATTTCCTATTTGAGTTTGCCTTTTAAACCAGGGGCCGAAAATAATAATTATTTTTGAATTTTGAAATTCAAGAACAGTTTTTATTAGAAAAGCACATGGTTTTTTTTATAATTGTTATTTTACGACTTTTATTTTACTTATTTTCAGTAGTAATTGTTATCAGATTTTTTTTTTGCTAGAAATGTTTGTGATATTCTAACTCTTATTTAATTGTTATTTTCTGATTTTGATTATATATTTTTCAGAAATATTTGCCATACACTACCTTCCATTTTTTGTAGATGTAAACTTGTATATATGACTTTTATTTACATCTTTTGCATAAACTAAAAAGTTTTTGTTATTTTATTATCTAATTTTTCTGTATTGAACACCGATTTGAGGTTTCGCTAAAAAAGATAATACAACTTCTGTCAAAAAAAAAAAAAAATTGATTATGTATAAAAACTATCTATGCGAAAAAAATAAAAATCAGAATGTGACAAATATTTCGGGGAAAAAAATTAAAACCAAATAACAATTATTTTCGAGAAAAAAATCTGAATATGACAAATATTTTTGACAAAAACAAATTTTAATTGGATAATAACAATTATTTCTAACAAAAAAATTTTACTAAAAAAATTTAATTCAGATAATAACAATTATTACTGATAATAACAAGTATTTCTGACAAAAATAAAATAAAATTCTGAATATGACAAATATTCCAGAAAAAAATTATATAACAATTATTTCTGACAAAAAAAATGTTAATGAAAAAAAAATGAATTGAGATAATAACAATTATTCCTCACAAAAAAAATTTAAAATACAAAAGCTTCTGACAAAAAAATTTAAATTAGGTGACAAAAAGTATTTCTGACAAAAATAAAATAAAATTCTGAATATGACAAATATTCCAGAAAAAAATTATTTCTGCCAAAAAATGATACTGAAAAAAAAAACGAATTGAGATAATAATAATTATTCCGGACAAGAAAAATGAAAAAATACAAAAGCTTCTGACAAAAAATTTAAATTAGGTGACAAAAAGTAATTCTGACAAAAATAAAATTCTGAATTTGACAAATATTCCAGAAAAAAATTATTTCTGCCAAAAAATGATACTGAAAAAAAAACGAATTGAGATAATAATTATTCCGGACAAGAAAAATTAAAAAATACCAAAGCTTCTGACAAAAAATTTAAATTAGGTGACAAAAAGTATTTCTGACAAAAATAAAATTCTGAATTTGACAAATATTCCAGAAAAAAATTATTTCTGCCAAAAAATGATACTGAAAAAAAAACGAATTGAGATAATAATAATTATTCCGGAAAAGAAAAATGAAAAAATACAAAAGCTTCTGACAAAAAATTTTAATTGGGCAATAACAAGTACTTCTGACAAAAATAAAATAAAATTCTGAATATGAAAAATATTCCACAAAAAAAATTGTATAACAATTATTTCTGTCCAAAAATTTAGAATATGACAAATATTTCTGACAAAAAATCAGATAATTATTTATGGCAAAAAAATTTTAATTCTGAATGTGACAAACATTTCTGGAACAAAATGAAATAACAATTATTTCTGACAAAATAATATTCAAATATGACAAATATATCTGACAAAAAAATTTAAATCAAAATCAAAAAAATGTTAATATAATAAATATTTCTGCAAAAAAATTTAAACCAAATAATAACAATTATTCTGACAAAAAAAGAAGAGAATAAATATCCTAAAATAACAATTATATTTTCACTTTTATTATAAATGTCACAATTGTTACGATCCCTGTTTCAAAGCCTTTTTCCGAATGCAACGTTGAAATAAGTGGAGATAAAAATTCAAATACCTGGTGGATTAAAAAGGCTTAAATAGACTTAAAATGGCCATAATAACAGTTGTGGGTTTGGTCAGCTATCAAACAACACAATAAATTTTGAATTTTGTAAAATTCAGCTCAAAAAGTGAAATTAATCCCAAAACATTGAATAGATATTGCAATTGTTTTCTGTATTAAAGCAAATGAAAAGGAAAACCACGTCATTGTGTTAATGGAATAAAAAGGGATAATTATTTAATTATTAACAAAATATATGATTTCGTGATGCAAAATAATGACACGGGAAATAGAAAAAGTAATTAAAGAAAACAGGTTTGCGTCTTGAGTCTTTTGTTTCTTGTAAGCTGCATCGTACGCCTGCAAGTGTGTTGGTGCATTTATTTAGCTTTTTGTTTAATAGAATATTTTCAACTATTTTCAGTAAACTTAAAAACCAAACACGTGAACGTGATTGTGAACTGCACGAGACCTCAACGGAAAGCAAAAGTTTGAAACAACAACTCACCGCCTTAAAAACAAGTCGAGATCAGGCCATACAAGAAAATGTGTAAGTTTTTTTTTTTTAATTTATTCCTAATTTGCATATATCCACAATCTTTTTTCTCTCCGTTTAAGTTTGTAGGAAATAAATGTAAACTTGTTATTAATTCATTTATAATATGTAAACATGACAATTTCATAAATTTGACTTGACTTTATTTTAAGACGTCTGACCAATGACTTGGCCGAAAGTCAAGCAGAAATAGTGATTTTGAAAAAGCAACTTAAAGATTCTGAAAAGGAAATTGAGCGCCTGAAACAACAGCTTAAAAAATATGTGGAGGAAGTGAAAAAAGCCGAGGATTTATTAATGCAAAAAGTATGATTTATGATGATTTACTCACGTGCAGATGTGAAGCATCTGTTTTAATGTTTTATTTTATTTTACTTTTTATATTTTTTTCAAGGAAAAAGAACGTGAAGAAATGCTGGATCATTATAGAAGTTTGTCACATGATGCTGTTATGCTGGAGGGCAATAATCAAAGTTTGGAAACTGAAGCCGCTGAATACAAGTGAGTTTTAAATTTTATTTCAAATATTGTTTTAAATAATAAATTTTCTTGATTATAAAAATGGTTGGCGTCGAAGTATTTTCTGTCGAATAAATTTTTGACGTGGAAATATTTTCAATATGAAAAAATTCTTGTCGTCGAAATTTTTTTCATGTAAGAAAATGTTTGAAGTTGAAATTTTTTTCCTATAAAAAAATTTTTGAAGTCGATAAATTAAAATTATTGAGCCCGAAATTATTTCTATTGAAAATATTTTTGACGCCGAAATTTTTTTCATATAAAATAATTTCTAGCGTAAAAATTATTTCTACTGAAAAAATTGTTGACGCCGAAATTATTTCTATTGAAAAAATTTCTGACGCCGAAATATTTTCTTTCGCATAAATCTTTTACGTCGAAATTTTTTCGATATAAAAAATCTTTTACGTCGAAATTTTTTCCATATAAAAAATTTTTTTGACGTCGAAATTTTTACAATATGAAAAAATTTTGACGCCGAAATTTTTTTCATATAAAAAATTTTTAACGCCAAAATTTTTTCCATATAAAAAGTTGTTGATGTCGAAACTTTTTCAATATAAAGAAATTTTTGACGTCGAAAGTAATTTTTGGCGTCAAAATTATTTCTATTGGAAAAATTGTTGACGCCGAAATTATTTCTTTTCAAAAAAATTGCTAACAACCAAACTATTTCTATTAAAAAAATTGTTGACGCCGGAATTTTTTCTCTAGTAAAATTTAAACCGATTTCTGACTCAAATAGTCTAACAGTTGCTATTGAAAAACTATGGGCACAAAATATTTGCTGTAGAAAAGTATTTGATATTCATGTTATTGGCAAAAGTCCCAGATATATCAATTGCTAAACTAATTTTAAATTTTCTTTTACTATATAATTTAAAACTATCTCTAATATATTTTATATATGAACATTCTTCTATTCTATCTTATTTCCTTCTTCATGAAATATTTTACTCTCTATTTTTAAATTCATCTTGCCTATAGTTGTTGCAATTGTTGTTGCTGCCTTAGAATTAAGCATTTCCTAGAAGTAGAAAATAATTAGTAGCGTTTGTAAAATCCTGCATCAAACTTTTAATATGATATAATAAACTTAAAAAATAATTAAGACGTCAAGTCAAGGAGCTAGAGTCCGAAGTTGCGACTCTTAAAAAAGAATTATACTGCCGCAGTTCTATGATTTCGGAATTAGAAGACAAAATTGCTACACTCACTGCCAAAGCAACATGTTTGCAACATAAACTAGAAGAAAGTTTAGATGAACAGCATCTATTGAAGACCGATTTAAATGCTCGTAAGGAGTTGTGCGATAAATTAGATATAGAAAAGGAGAAATTAAATGCTGAACTCTATGAATTGAATGATATTAAAAGAAAGGTGAGGACAAGCTGATAAACAGTATTTCGGCAGAAAGTTTTTAATGATTTTTCTTCGTTACATCGATTTATTTTAATTTATTATTATTTTGTTCTTTAAGCTGGAAAAGGAAAATGATAAATTACGTTTGGATATGGAAAAAACGGAAAAAGTTAAACAGATGTCTTCAGAGACTTTGGAAGAACTGTTAAGCAAAACTCGACGTGATTTGGAAGAACAAATCAAAGTTGATAGTAAATTAAGTCAAGAGTTGCTGCGCTTAAGGCAAAAAAATGAAGAGTTATTGGTGAGTGTCATAAGAATATTAAATATTTAATTTATTGTATAATCAAATTTGTTTTCTTAACAGAACTCTTTACAACAAGAGAAACAAAAACGTGAACAACATCAAATTCTGGCCCACGAGTATCACGTTCAAAATCAAGAGCTGCGTCACAATCTAACCGATGATCGTTTCCGCCAAGCTCGTTCAAGAGAGCAGAGTTCACGTTTTCTAACACATACTCTATAGAAAATTTTAAATCATAAATCAATTTTATTTTTAAATTATACAAATATTTTAAATAATTTATTTTATTGCAACAAAAACCATTCGTTTTAAAATAACAGCAAAATAAATTATGAAACTTTTACAGACATTTTAAGATTGCATTAATAATTGTTTTTGTTTTCCTTTATAGAAATTTCTCAGCATTTCCTCATAAGTTTCCCACATGCAGGGGCACTGTTCGAAGGCTGGCACTCCGACGGTATATGAAATAGGAGAATTGTTCCGAGCGCCATAATATGGTGGCACTGCTAAATGCGACTCTAGTTGATATTGTGAATAAATTGGCTGGTTTTGAGTTTCGGTGAGATTACGATCAGATTGTTTAGAAATTGAATCTTTGGCCACAATTCCTTCTGGGCTTTCATGCACTTGTTGGCCTGAAATCGTTGAAAAATTCGCAGTGAGTTTAAATATTTAAGTAGAAAATTTACAGATGACATCATATTTAAAAAATAATTGCCATTATTGGAAAAAACATAATTAAAAATATATTTAAAAAAGGCGAATTAATGTAAGGACAAGAATATCTTAATTGTAGTCTTTAAATTTTATTAAGGATCATATACAGTCTTCGTATCCTTGGGAGTAGGACATGTATAATTTAAGTTATTGTTAGAGCAGTTCTAAGAACACTGTTACAACAATAAAGTGTGGCTCAGTTTGATCTTATTTCTTTACAAAAGTCATAACTTTCATCAGATCTGTTTTAGGTGCATAACAAAGCAGTTCAGACTAACGAGAGTAAAAAGAAAATTTGTCTCTATATGTGAAAAGGTTAGGTTGCATCGGTAGTACTTCGGGAATTTTACAAGAAAAAAAAAGAGTTAAATTGTGCTGACTCTTGCAACCCTGGTACAATAGTATAAGGAAGTCTAGCGACAAAAAAAAAATTAAGAAAGATTAGGTCTATTAAAAGCAGATATTTTTATGATTCGATCAAGAGTGTAGTTCTTGTTTCCATACTTACCCATCTCTTCCTTCTGTTGGTCGCAATTCATTAGAGACGGTGCTTGTATATGAATTTCATCTTTTGGATGAAAACTGACAACAGATTCAGTTTGATAAGTTTCAGGAGTTTCCATCATGCGACAAGGTTTCAAAATACTCTTTGAGGGCATCAAATTGGCATCGAAGTCTACTTGTCGACTTGAACTGGAAAAGTCTTTATGAAGATGTTGGCTTTCCGTATCTGGCTCACAGCTTTGTGGTTGTTTATCAATTGCCTCATAATTTGTGGCTTGTCCAGTGCTGCATTCTTCCAATTGTTCTAAATTATATAGATTTTTTTCACACGACTGATATCTCTGATAGATGTCTGAACTTTGCTGCTGTTGTAAATCCGCTTGTGTTGGATCTTGATATGATTTCTGTTCAACGAAGTCATTCGTTACCAATTCTTTTTCAATATTTTCGATTTGTGTGTCCTGTGTTACATGTGAACTTTCTAACTCTTGTTTATGACTTTCGGCGGAAAGGTATGAGTCTCCCTTTCTTTCTAGCTGAGCTTGGCTGTCAATGCTGTCGGCTAAAGTAGAAGCGTTTCCTTCCTCTTTCGTCTGCAGCTCAAATCGGAGATCACTAGATAGTGGATCTTCATATTGGGTATCCTGGGTTCTCTTCTTCTCGACTGTATAAGTTAATCTGTCTTCCGAAGATTGCGTGGGCTCTTTTAAGTCTTCCTGTGATGTCAAGGCCTGATGTGTTAGTGAACTTAACTTGGTTACTAAATCATGGACTGTGTTGAGTACTGAAGAATGTTCTTCTTTAGTGGACTGCGTGTGAGACTTTAAATATTCCTCCAAGTAGTTTAAAGCCTCTTCTAATGTGCAGTGCCTGTCGGAAATTTCTTGCTCGAGATTTAGTTCTTCAGTAAAGGTTTGTTTTGAAACTTGGCCATTAAAGTGGTTCTCGGTTTGACTTGATCGGTGTATGAAACTTCCCAAATTATAATCTACCGCTTGCTTAAAGTCATTGTTAGTTGAGGAGTGGGTCTTTTGTTCTATTTGGTCAAATTCTTTTGCGCCGTATTCCTTTGAGTTTTGTTTTGAGAAGTTACCATTTTTTTGTTCAAGAGAATAAAATTTATTGTTCTCCGGTGCAGATGTTATTTCCTTTTGTTTTGTGTCTGCTGCGGCAATCAATTTCGGGCTGAGGGATCCTTCAAGCTCCGTTTTTTCGTCTTCGTTTTGTTTTGACGTTTTAGCATTTGTTTGCTTTTTATACGTTTCGGGCATGTTAAAAGTAGCCTTTTCTTGTTCCCGCTCCGATTGTAAGAACGATGATTGTTTTTTCTTTTCGTTATCGTGTGCTCCTCTTGTTAGTTTATCTTTAAATTTGTACTCTCTAATGATTTCGGGCTGAAGGTCCAAACTCCTTTTTATTTGCTCCTCATTAATTGTTTCGTAGTTTTCTTCACTCTCATGTCCATTTTGAGTTGCAATATTCTTCTGCGTTTCATCTTTGGATTCTTTATGTTCTTGTTCATTATAGATTCCTTTTGATACCCCTTCTCTTAGACTCTCAACGGGATATTGTTCACGTTCAATAGAATCTCTTTGACTATCAGGTTTATAACCAATACTTTCCTTAAACTTTTGGGTATTGTCACTATTTTTAGGCTGAAATCCAAGTGGACTCTTTAGATTCTCTTTAGATCCCTCCAAAGTTTTATCTACATATTGATCTTTAGATAAGGTTGTTGCTAGTTGCTTTTGTTTTGCATAATCTCTGACTTTATTGAAATCATATCTGATTTCCGTTTCTGGAGTCTTCTCTGCTTTCCCTTTTAATTCTTTATAATCAGCATTGCAATAATTTGACCTTTCAGTGAAGTGCTTCTGCTGATTAAAATCTGCTTTCGCGACTTCTACAAAATCTTGATATATTTCACCGAACTTCTGATAAAGTGTTCTCTTTAGCTCGTTTTCATCATACCAACTTTCAGTAACCCCTTTGGATCGATCGTGTCTACAGCTTATTTCTTCGGAGCTGTGAATATGTTCCTCATCATAACCTAAAAGGCTTGCATCTCTTCTGACATTACTTTCGCAATTTCGTGAACTATTCTGATCTGAATAAGAGTTTGTTTCATCTGTGTTGACTTTAATAGCTTCATCTTTTAAATCATATTCTCTGGAATCTTCTTTTTTGTCCTTCTTGGACATGTTTGTTTCTTCACTCTCCAGTTTTCTCAGAGTTTTCGGGGCTTCTTTTAGAACTTTTATTTCCGGGGGCGTCTCAATTTCTTTACTATATTTTTGTAAGTATTTTTTATAATTCTCTTCTTTCTGTTGCTGTTTATATTTGTTCATTGTTTCCCTGTTTCGTCTGCTGTTGTTTTCGTCGCTCTTTTCTTTGGGTTTCTTTGGCTTGTATTCATAGATTTTCATTTGCTTTAGCATTTTCAAAGTTTCTAAAGAGCAAACAGGTTCCTGAGACAAACAGCCATGTCTCTCTATAAACTGTGTGATAGTATCTGAGTCTTGCCGGTTTTGGCTTATTGTGTCTTGATATAAATTTCTTTCCCTGTTTAGTTTGACTGAAGTTTGAGTCGAACAATTATTTGACTTTTTAGCAGCTTTACGCTGTTCGAGCTTTAATTCACTTTCATGATCGTCAATATAACGATCGATGTACTTTAAAATTTCAGACACTTTATCTTCTCCTAAAACACTACAAATCGTTTCTCCTTTTAATGACTTCTTTTCATTTGCTTCTTTTGATTTACTTCTTGGCCGTTTATTCCTTTCCTCCTTTCTCATTTCATATTCTCTCTTTTTGTATTGCCTACCATGCTCCACATTTAATTCTCTACTTTTGTTAAAAGTTTTAGTTTTCCGTTTGGAAGATTCGTCAACAGCACCAGACCTTTCAATAGGGCGGGAGTAAAAATGTTCAGTGTCAAGATCTGTACGTTGGCGTCTATTTTGATTTGTAGATCTTGCCTTTTTCTGACATTCCGCGCATTTAGGATTACATCTACAATTTTCGCAATCATAATAGAATTCATCCCAACAATAAGTGAATTGACTATTGCCGATTGGGCTAATTGGGTGACAGCTTTGCTGATGGCAAGTACTGTCATTATTCATCGGCTTGTGACTGGCGCAGTAATGGCAAAGTGGCTGCTCTATTATGCCACAGTAGCAAGTGATTGCATGATCTTTATTTGTAATAGTGGGTATAACTTTTTGTAGATCAGCCTTTAATTTTTCTTCTGAATGAAAGTTTTTATCAGTTTCTAATTTAAGTTTGAGAAAAGAACTGTGATCGCCCACAGCTCCCTTATCTACATACTTTTCTCTGGCTGTCATTTGCGAGCCAATACTACGCATTCGTGGTCTAGGCTTTAAGTCTTTGTCATTAGCATAACGTGGGGAAACGCAAATGCATTGATGTTGTAACGAAAATCTTTCTTTGGCTATTTCCAAATCATTTTGCATTCTTTCTCTGCATTTATTATTTGCTAAATGTTCTGCCCAGGTCTCTACTTTCCTTTTCGATAAATATCTTCTTATATTAGGGTTTTCCTTTGTTTCCAATTTCATGTCCTGTAAGGGAGTGTTACCTTCATAGCTGTCAACTGTAGATGTATTGTAAGGCCTGTCGAAAAATCTTTCTCTGATAAAAGTCTTCTTGGTTTTAGAATATCCCGCTGAGGTTTTTTGAATTTCGATATTCTCTCGCTTCTCCAAAACTGTGCTATTTTCTAAATAGATTTTAAAGAAATTTATTACTGAGATAATGCAGATCTAATATTTTATTTTTTATTAATACTTTTATTCCTTTTCAATTCCTGATAAGTGGAGCCCATGTGTTAATGAGATTTTCACTTTAATTTAATGCAACAAATTGAGGTTTTCAGCTTTTTGAATTTCGATTTAATAAATTTTTAATATGTTACATACAACGATTGGAAAATTTATTATTTACAAAAAAATTTTGTGGTATTGGAATAAAATCACAGGGGCCTGCTTTTAGTGTTGTCAAGTGCATTAAAAAAAACGAAATATTCAGACGGTACTACATTTTTGATAAATTTTTAAATTTAGGACAATAGTACAGATATAGTTTTCAGTAGAACTCGATGATAACGAATTCCGTGGGACCAGCAAAACTAGTTTGTTGGCTAACATGATGTTACAAAAGTTGCTAAGTAATTACTTTATGGCCGGGTAATATAATTCGTTATATAAAATGCAGAGTATCAATAGGAGTTGGTTAATAACTCGGTGTCATCTAACAATGGTGATTGAAAAATTCGAAAAAAGAAGCGTGTCCGATTGATATTTAACAAAATAATAAATTTAAACCTTTTAAAATGTGAAAAATAATTATTGTGCTTTTGAAAACAATTTTGAATTTTTCGTATGTGACAAGGCATGTAGATATTAGCGTTGTTTGTTAAAACATTATTTATTGTTTATAACACGAATATCAAATGGATTACGAAAATTCGAAATCAAAACTAGTTATTTTGCTCGTAATCGAAACGTATTATAAGCCTCGTTCGTACACTCGCAGGCATTTGAACTCAGGCAAATACTTTAAAAAATTTGTTTTCTACATCTGTAGAAAATAGTTAATATACACAAACTGAGTGACTCATTGGAGTGTCCCAATTTGTATGGCGACATTTTACCGATTTCAAGATATTGAGGACCGCTCACAAGTCCCTAGGTCAGTTGAATTTTGTGTACGATTGAACGCCCAAGTAGTGGTCTGCAAAAAGCCGAATTATTTTAAGCGACGTGAAATCTACTCCTCGCATTTTTCTCATGGACAACGGCGAAGTACGGTTGATGTTCGATCGCTTACTGAACCGCTGGACTTACATTTATCCACCACATTGCGTATTCTCCTCTCGGTAAGACAATTATGAAGACTGACAAACGGCTGCGGTACGTTGCCCGAATAGAACAGCCATTTTAGTAAACTATTTAATTATTTGCACGTGTTCTTGAATGCCATAATCGTCAATAGTGATTTCGTAAAACAGACTGAACAACTAATTCGACAGATGTACAAAATGGCCGTTATCAACTATCAAAGTTCGCAAGTCCCTATTCGAACACCCTTTATATCTTTGTTCATCATAGAAGTATTCTTTTTTCTCCTAATTATGCAGGGTTGCAAAGCGAATTAGCGCATTTTTTATATCAGAGAAACAAAAACTCAATTCGTTTCGAGTCGAGTTACAGGCATTAATAGAAAATTTCGCACCATCGAAATCGATTTGGATTAATTTTGAATTAATTTCGACCACAACTGAAGGATTAGTGTCCTGGCTTTGAAGAGATGGCGTTGCCAGGCAAACTCATATTTTATTCTTTGAACAGTCTGATTACTTCGTAGAAAATCTAAACGACAACAAAAAACAATCACTGAAGAGTTGAAAACATTTTAATTTTTTGAAAAAAAACCAGTGTAATTCAATGTTTAAGGGCATATTTACTTTTTATTTGTATTTTTCGTACATTTTAAATTTAACGCAAAAAACATTTATATTCTTAATTTGTTTTAACTCTTTTTTTTTAATTTTTATTCACTTGTTTTTAATTTCACAATTCCAATTGAATTCGCTTTTTTATTATTATGTATTGCATTCAAAGAGATTCTATAAATAGTAATTTCTCTTGTATATTTTTTAAGACAATTTACAAAAAATAGACTTTTATGTTTTTATGTATGTATATAATAAAAATAATTGTAATTGGTAGTTATAATTAATTAATGCATTTGCTGCTGTGTACGTACATATATAAGTATTTATGTATGTAAGTAGTTAAAACTGCAGTGTCAATGTTATGAAACTTTTCGATAAGACAACAAAATTAAAAAAACTTTATGCTAAATAATTTATAATTAAAAAACAAGAAAAATGTACACTAAAGCTAAATTTTAGAACTTATATATTTTAACTAAAACTTATTATAAACACATTTTTTTATCAAGTGATTTACTCTACTTTTTAACAAACTAAAACAAAGTTGCAATCGATAATTCCAATCATTTTGTCCGATTAACAATGCCAAAACAGGCTTTGCAGACTATATTTACAAGAATTTTAATTTTATTGCTTTTAATAATAAAATGCATCAAAAACGGCATAAATCTCGTTAGTTTACAAAAGCAGTAAAAAACTTTCAAAATATAAAAAAAAACTAAGTTAATCGGGAAAAATTAAAACTCGAAATTGAGCACATAAATATGTAACAGATATGTATATGAGCCACAAACTAACTATTTGACTTCAGGAAACCAAAAATTCTGAAAAGTCGAAATTATGACAAAAACAAACAAAATATACACTCCTGTTCCGCGCTGTCGCAATCAATTGATGTGAATTAAACGAAATATTTCGACAAAAAAATAGTCAAATGCAAAATGAAAATAAATAAATTATGAAATATTTAATTCATCCAAATTTATCAAATTCCATTCATCACATACATACTTGATAATATATTGAGACGTATTGAGCATTGTGAATAACGAAATTATGAAAATTAACAATAAATTTACAATATTCCACTCCCACAACTCTTTTAGTCATTTTTCAAACTGATTTGAAGTTGTTACCTGAATCAAAACTGCCTACGACATGTTTTATTTGTAGAATGGAAATCAATATCATCGATAAAGGCAACTAGAATAATCTATACTATTCTATTCCCTTCCCTCTGTATCCGACACTTGGTTTAAATTCAGTTTAATTTTTAATCATACAATGTGAAAAATCGCGTTAAATATCTACGCACTGTCTGCCGAGTATAAACTTGTTTGCTTCTCTACCTCCGACATTTATTGCCGGACATTTTTTCAATTCTATTTTGTTTTGTCCTGAAGCTTTTGCTTATCGGAAGTTAATAATTAGACAGACGCGTTTGTTACTCAATGTGTGTGTGTATATTGTGAAAAATATTAAATAGAAACGAAAAAATTTCTAGTACAGAGGGTAGTGTACTGTAGTACACTACCATCTTCAGGGCGTAGTGTACTGTAGTACACTACCATCTTCAGGGGGTAGTGTACTGTAGTGCACTACCATCTTCAGGGGGTAGTGTACTGTAGTACACTACCATCTTCAGAGGGTAGTGTACTGTAGTACACTACCATCTTCAGGGGGTAGTGTACTACAGTACACTACCATCTTCAGGGGGTAGTGTACTGTAGTACACTACCATCTTCAGGGGGTAGTGTACTGTAGTACACTACCATCTTCAGGGGGTAGTGTACTGTAGTACACTACCATCTTCAGGGGGTAGTGTACTGTAGTACACTACCATCTTCAGGGGGTAGTGTACTGTATTACACTACCATCTTCAGGGGGTAGTGTACTGTAGTACACTACCATCTTCGCCTCTTCTACGAATTTCGTCTATCCGGCAAGAAATGTCTCCTACGTAAAAAGGCACATAACAGTTATAACAATGCGGTACTTTTTCGTATCGTAACTGTAATCGCTTTTATGAAATCGTTAAACTCTTGAGAAACGCGTTGCTGAGCTCAAGGAGCTGTATAACTAAATTATATATAATTTTTCGAAATATTTCGTTTAATTTAACAATAATTGACATCATTTTCTCTAATACATCTAAAGTTTCCAGCGTTAAAAGTGTAAATGTTTTTAAAATTCTTAAAATAAATATTATATTTGATCATGTTAGACACAATAAGCATTTTATTTATTAAGCAGGGACCGTTTGTAATATCATATTTTACTCATTATTCCCTGAGCTTTATTTTTTGCTTAAAAATAAATGTTATTTTCTGACTTTTATGAAACTTACTACTTGACATATTGTTACTTATCATCATATATGCATTTTATTGGTAACAATTTCAAATCTCTCATGTTATGAAAGACTTTCATAGAAGGATAGAATAAATAAAAATCAAGAAATAACTTTTATGTTCTAAGGAATAAATAAGACTCAGAAAATAATCATTAAAGTTGAGGTGTTTATTAAAACCCAAAAAATAAAAAATAATAAATTTAAAAGTAGATTTGTAAAATAACCGTTTTAAGTTTTTATCAAAAATCTAACTAGAAAACTTTTGTTGATAAAATTCTTAATTATTAATTTTGAATGTATCGTCCGCGTTCGGGAAAGCGAAATGTAACTTCTCAGTGTGTATTCATTTCATTTTCTCCCGACTCCCTCGCCTTATCTTATCAATACGACCGCATTTTCAGATTATAGACTTAAAGCTTAAATTAGGCATCACTTAACACTACAACGCCATAACCTAAAGAAATCATTTTGCTCTTAATGGTTACGTGTATGTTAAGTATAATTGAATAAAAAACTTTTAAAATTTGTATGTTATTAACATAAGTTTGGTTTGAATTGCATTATCATTAATGGTTATTTCACGTCTAATTTTGGTGTTATGTTATGGTGTTATTGTTGTTTCCAGCTTAATTCATGTCTATTTTGAGCTTTAGTATACGTAAGAATGCTTTCCAATTAATTTTTGCATAAGCTACTTACAATAACTTCAACTAGTTCTCAACATATATGTTTTTGCTATTTTAAAAATATATTTCTAATTTATGCATGCGCTTATTAAACGCTTTACGTTTTACATTCAATCGACTTTAAGTTTCGGTTATTAATATAATACAAAATATATTTGATTGCTTTAAAATATAAATAAAAATTCAAACAATTACACACACAAAATAATACGATATATATATATATATATATATATATATATATATATATATTAATGGAATAGAAATATGGAAAGTTCAAAAATGGGAAACTCAAATCTAATTTGTTTTACAATTTTCGCGATTCCTTAAGTATATGATTTTAAATATTATACATAGTATTTTAAATTTTATTTAGTTTTAAAACTAATCGTTGATTTTTAGGCATTTTTTCTTGTAATTATAAATAATTTTGTTGTTGAAACACTGGTAAAGGTATAGCTTGGAATATGTTTACCGTAGATCAAAGTCTCTTCACATAATATGTACTCTACAAGAAATAGTGTCTCAAACTCGATGACGGGCAACCAAACGTGCGAGGCGTAATTTACAACAATAAAGTGTTGAAAAGAATGTAACTAAATTTAATTTTAAGTCTCTGCATAGCAAAATAATGTTTAGTGTATTTCCAGCTTTTAACACATTTTTGAATTCTTTTTCAAATTACTTTTATTATTACACGTTAATTGCTTGCTTTAATTAATCCAGTATTTTGAAATCAACATAATGAATTCTTAATTTATTATTACCTCTATCAAATATGCCTTTAAGGACTTAATTTCAAAATTTTTATTTATTCAATGTTATTATCTCTGAAAAAGCATTTAAATATGTATGTAGTTTTCCTTTTTAACTTAACAGATTTTTTATCCAAACAAAGCTATGCTATATTTATTATTGTTTATATATATTTTTTTAATTTTCTTATTTATTTTACTTATGCATGTATATGTAATTTTTTATACGTATATGTCTATATAAAAATGTATAATATTGCACAGACGCACAACTCTTGTGTGTTAACAGAAAAAACGTTGAAAGAAAATATTGTACATACAAATTAAAATTCAGCAAAATAAAAATTGGGTCAGATGAGAGCAATTGCATGACCCCAGCTTAAGTTAAATTAAAAATCAATAGGCGTATCAGTATTAGTATCGTTAATATTTCTTTCTCAGTAACGTGTTGGCGACAAGACGTATCCTTACAGCGCTAGGAAAAACGAAGGGATAGCGTCATTGAAAAATAACTTGCGTGTCTTAACCTACTTATTGTTTCGTCAACACTCCACAACCCTGTGTTTTTCCTCTTCGTTACATTAACCATTTTTGCACCTCGTCGCTGATAACACGGATGATCCCAAATTTGACTTGGACTAAAAGTTAGGTTGTAAATAGGGGAAAAATATAGGGCTTGAAACATGCTTTTGTATTTAGAAGACCGATAGAAGATTTTTAAATTTTAACTGAAAATTGTTTAACTGAAAATTGTATATAAATTTTTTGAGTTTTATTATTAAAATAAGTGCACGCTTTTACTTTTTCTTTTATGTTCATAAGTAGTTTCTCTCAATAAATAAACCCAAAAATAGTCTTCCATCATGTTTTCATTGTGTTGAACTTCCTGATGAAAACGTTATTTTTCTTCTGACTACGGTGATCCCTAGTTGTTTTCAAACTTATCTAACTGAGCATCCTGCAGCCCACGACCCTAAAGTTTTTCAATACATCTTTTCACTAAATTTTCACAGTTTTTAACATTTAAAAAAAATTCAGATATTAAAGCCGTTCCAACTACCTTTTTGAATATGATTCAGCAACTTTGGAAATTTGTCTAATTTGCAGACCAACAAAACCACAGATGCAATCTTAACTTCGATTAAAAAAAAAGTTTTTCAAGTATCGTCAATACTAACTTAACATTCATAGCATTTTTCAATCTCCATAATTTTAAAATGTAGAAATAAATATGAAATCTATTTGTTGGGTGGTTAAGCAATGTCTATATGCATTTCATTGGCAAATAGTTAATTTATTAACAATTAAATTGAGATTTTAGTTTTCTTTTTGCCTTATAAATACTTTTATTGTTATCCAAAGGATTTCTAATTGTATAAAGGCGTAGAAAAATAAAATAGAGTCATATCGAATAAAAGTTGTTTGTTGGGTTTTGGTTTGTATAAGTTTCATAGCCTACTGCACTTATTATAATGTGATTTTTTGAAATCATTTGTGAATTTTTATAGTTAATTTATTAACATAATTCTCAGATGGTTTATAAAAGTCTTTTAATAAGTTGAGAAGTTTGAAACTTTTCAAAACTGCGGTTGAAGTCTACTGACGATTTGGTAAAAAGCGCCAATGAAATGCATATAGACATTGCTTAACCACCCAACAAATAGATTTCATATTATAATAGTACAATGACAGTATGTCAAATAGTTAATTTATTAACAGTGTAGAAATAAATTTTAAAATACCTAAAGAAATATATGGATCCTCTGGCTTGTCTTTATTCACAGAGAATGTAAGATATCTTTAATTAAAATTTTACATCTCGAACTTTAATAAATTGACCACATACATACACATATAACTCAATGAATGGCATCAGTATCATATTCAAAATATCCCGATGACATTTTAAGTTTTTCTAGACTTCTACAAAACTCCTCATCATTATTTACGACAGCGCGAATGTAAAAATCCTACTATCATCTCTATGCATTTTTTCACCCATCGAAATTAGTTTATATGTATTTATAAACAAAAATCAAAATTAGTACTACTACTGTAACTATCACAAACTTTATACCAAAAAAGAAGGTATTTTCCTTTCGGTTTTGTGCATAATTAACCGAAAAATCATAATTTGCCCTATCGTGATTTTTTTTTTCTCGAAATAGATCCTCTTAAACAAATTTGCATTCTTGAAAAAATTCGCCGTGAATAAAATAAAAAAAAATCTCTTGATGATGAATGTTTTTCCCGCGAGTTTTCCATTCAATTTGTTTGCTTTATTTTTAATGGATAACAGAACAGAACATGTACATAAGTAGTTCTTATAATTCAAATATTACTTTACAAAATTTATTTTAAGAGTAAAATTCATTAATAAATAAATATGTATAGCTTTGTTTTTTTAACTTTTTTAAATACTATATACGCGTATATTTTTGAAAAAAATTTCTTCGATTTTGATTTCTTTTTTTTTAACTCTCTTCCTGTTTTTATATTCACTAGGAACTGACATTCTTAACGGTATAATCAAGATAGCGTCTTTCCCCTCATAATCATAAAAATTCTGCTTGTTATAAATATAAACTTTAGGGTAAAGAAGAAGCATTTTTTTTGTAGAGTCGTGTAACGCGTACATTTTTGATTAACTAGCCAAAAGAACGACAATACAGCAGAATGAAGTTTGAGTACCATAAATCAAAACTTATGAGATTATTTATTCGATCGAGAGTGCCAAGTGCAGAGTAGCAATTGCATGGATGGAAAGTAACAAATTAAACAATAAAAAGTGAAATGAAGTGTTGCCATTCCAATTCTTGGGGATAAAAGAACTTTATGTTGAGGAAAAGAATTAAAAAACCTGCGATGAGCAGTAGTAGCGCATCAAACATCCAATGATTGTATGACAAAAAACCGCATCAAATATTGAAGCTTTAAATTGATTGATCGCTAAATATAACAGGGCAAACAACTTGACGTTTTCTGAGTGTTAGATGAATTTGAAAAAGAGTTTTGGTTTAGATTGGTTTATCTTTTTCGTCGAATCCGGTTAACTGCCTGGGATGGGGTAGTTCTTTCATGTTTTTCACTCATAACTCTTACTCAAGAAGGGGAAAAAGTGAAATTTTTGTAGCACGAATTTTCCGGCGTGGTTAAAAATTCATAGTTTTGTCCTAAACAATTTGTTCAAACCATCGTATTAAAAAGCCTTCAGAAACGCTTTCCTCCAATTAATGCCACATTTAGAATATTTCTAAGTATAGAAGGAAAAAGAGAATTCCAAGGATTTTTAATACATAATGGGAGAATGAGAAAGGAAAAATTTTTAACGATGTTTCTATTCATAATTGGTCTGCATATTTGCGGAAAAATGGTTAGCTCCCCGGTTAAAAAAATTAATATGTTTTAATATTTTGTTTTTGATAAATTCCCTTTTTGCATAGGACTATTTAAAAAGTTTATGTGCGTACATATCTATACGTTATTTCCAATTATGTAGCGTAGTTTTTTGTTATCAGAGTTGTTTTTAAAATATATAATTTATTTATATGTAATTATGTAATATGTTTTCCTAACAAATATAGTAGTTTATTATTAATCACATATGTATAAAGACAAAATAGACAAATACAGACACACTTAGCTACACTATGAGGAAAACAATATTATGCAGGATCATTAATGGTAATTAAATATTAAAGAGTTGTTTGTTTGCTTTTCTTTAATCTTAACTTTACATACATATATGTATATACTTTTATTAAGCTATATATAACATTATATGTATGCCTGTATGTACGTAGTAGTAGCAGTTTAAAGATTATATGTAGTTGCGTTAATAAATAGTCTAAGAAAGGAGGGAGAAAGTAGTTATGGTATGCTATAGATTCATCCAAAAGGTATAAATAAACTTTCACGCATTATTTTTTCTTTCATATTAAATTAATGAATTATCAAACTAAATTTTTTAAGGGTAACAAGTACTAAAGAAAAAAAAAACAATAACCTTAACATCCACTTTTAAACTTGCTTATCATATTTATTATATAAACGAGAAAATGCGCTATCTTTACGCTCTCATTCAAGCAGCTTACACACACACACACACACACACACAAGGACACTAACAGGTCATAAGACTACAAAATTTTTTACAAACCGAACATATTTCTCATTTCCATTAGTAAAATCGTGCACATTTACTTCTTTTGTTTAGCGTTTGATGTATTAGATCCTCCATTTGCACTACTATTTCCTCCAGGATTTCCCGTTGATGTTCCGCTTTGTTCACGTCGACATGTTGCTGTAGTTTTCGTGGATTTTCCTTGTGTTACCGTTGTGGTCGTCGCAGTAATTATTGTACTGATGTTGGTGGTAGTAGTTGTGGTTACAGTTGTGGTGGTAATTTTGCAAATTTTTATATCACTTAAAATTTTTTTACTGCTGCTACATGTGTCGGTTTGTTGCGCAATAGGTTTGTTGCTTGTCGAAATTTTTGAATCAGTTTCTTTTGTTGCTGTAGAAGAATATTGATATAATTAAAAGAAAAATTTAGAAATTAAAATAGTTTGCGAATCAGTTAGCATTAACGAATCTTATAGAATAGAAAAACAAATTTTTGAAAAATTTTAAAAGTTGCTTTTGTTTTATGTACAACAAAAAGCAACTTTGTTAATTTCCTTCAAAAATTTTTAAAATTTTTATGAAAATTAAAAGCAAATGGCGTATAAGAGAGTAAAAATATATAATGATATTATTTTAAATATGGAATAGAGTTAAGATGATCGTGTTTTATACAACAAAGCAAAGTAATCGTATTGCGACGGTTAACGCCACATGTTTGGTTAATTACTCCAACTTTAAATAAATTGTCCATGCTAATTTTACTGCTATTTGAATTATAAGTTAAAAAAAGAGAATTGAAATATTTAAAGAAATATTTCTTTAGCTTTGGCAATTCTTTAGCATAATTTATTTAAACCGGCGAACAATATTTAAATCAAGTTAATTATTAAAGTTTATAAATATGTATGTATGTATTTTAGATAAAATTAATAAATAGCAATAGTGTCCCAAATATATATGTATATATATATATATATATATATATATATATATATATATATATATATATATATATATATATATATATATATAATATATATATATATATATATATATATATATATATATAATATATATATATATATATATATATTATATATATATATATATATATATATATATATAATATATATATATATATATATATATATATATAATATATATATATATATATATATATATGTATATTATATATATATATATATATATATATATATATAATATATATATATATATATATATATATATATATATAATATATATATATATATATATATATATAATAATATATATATATATATATATATATATATATATATATATATATATATATATATATATATATATATATATATAATATATATATATATATATATATATATATAATATATATATATATATATATATATATATATATATATAATATATATATATATATATATATATATATATATATATAATAATATATATATATATATATATATATATATATATATATATATATATATATATATATATATATATATATATATATATATAATATATATCTTCATAATATTTGCAGATATTTTGAAAAAAGCATAACCTTAAAATTAGGGCTTTCTATTTGAAAATTTCAAACATGTTTTTATAAAATTTATTAACTGATTCAAAGCAAAGAAATATAGCGGTTACTTTTCTTTTACGATATTTAAAATTTGTAAGGTTATATTTTTTTATTGGGAAAAATGAAAAAAGGTAAAATACAACGTTTTTTACAACAAACACAAAAGCTAATAACGGTAACAAATTATAGAATTTTTCAATCTAAACGTCAATCGAAATGACATTGTAATTTAAAAAATAAATAAAAAAATAAGTGATTTAATTTTTCACATTCAACTAAGCCACCTAAACAGTGGTGATAAACACAATATACACATGAGCACTGAAGATGAAAGTGTTGCGACTTTCGAAAACAGCTGTTCTGCTCTGCTGTGTAAGTTGAATAAAACAGATTTTGACTTCCTTTGTGCCTAGAAATATTTATCATCATGTCTTTCTGAGATTTTAACTAAGTTAGAACAATTTAGCCTATATAAATATTAATATAGCAAAAAAAATAAGCGTTTTTACTCGGCATCTTGTCATGTATTATTTTCCACAATAATTTTACTTGCAGATCAAATATTTAAAACATACCGTACACATCAATAAAAATGTAATTTCGCAATATTCTCGAAATATCGAATATTAAATATCAATATAAAAGAACCTCAAAACTCAAACAAATCTATTAATTATTTTCTTTATATTTTAATACATGTAACATTTTTCACGATTTGAAATAAAATATAAGCCATGCAGCAACCAAAAAAAGCTGTGGAACATCTTTATTGAAAAAGAAATATTGTCATTGCTTGCGCGGTTGCTGAAATGTATCTTTCAAACTGTAAGCGGTTTGAAAATAAGGCGTTTTTCAGAACACGGGCTTATAAATTGCAACAACATTAACTACCTAAATAATTTGATACCAAGAAGTAAAAGGGATTTGGTAAAAAAAAATTAATAAAATTAAACACTTACTGCTTTCGTTGCCTTTAGATTTAGTAGTGAAATTTGCACTTTTCAATTCCTTTACACATTCACCACTAGCAGTGTTTTCTTCTATGTTTGTCTCTTGTTGAATTTGAGTTTTGTTTTCGAAAGTTTTATCTTTATCCACTTTCAATTGTTGATTGTAGTTAGTTTCACCTTCATGTTCATTAATGGTTTGCATAAAACCGGGCGTTGTTTCCGAAGTGCTGGTGGGAGAATCTTTCTCTTCGGCAATGCGAGGTAACATTTCCCCCGGAGCTGGCAAAGCAATACCGGACGGAGTACTAACTAAGGCTGCTGTTGCAGAAACTTGTGACGACGACGACGACGACGAAGAGGAAGTATCACTTAATAATGTAATATCATCTGAATTGTGGGAAAGATCACAGTGTTGCTGATGTTGAAGAAGATGTAACGGTTGTGCTTGTTGCTCCAAAAGACGACTGCTACTAGTTGTGACATTGGCATTTGAAACATCTTGCTGTTGCTGCTGCGTTTGTTGGTTTTGTGGATGTGTGGTTATGGGTGGCAAAGTCGGCTGATTATTAACAGCATGCGTAGAAGAACATGCTGTGGTGTTGGCAGGACGCCATACACCACCTATTACCCGTTGTGGTTGTTTAATAGGTGGTGAACAACATAACGGTGAAATTAGTGTACATTTAGATTCTGCACTGCGTGGATGTAAACGATCAGGCGATAGCGCACGACGCAATAAGGGCGAACTAGGTTCTGAAGATTTTGTGCGCACAAAACCGGCCTTTTTGGAGCCAGCAGCAACACTTTGTACTACAGGCAATGAACCGCCAGGACTATACGATTGTGTAGTATTCGATGAGCCCGGCTGATGACCTATTAGTGGAAAAGCCAATGGCGACGGGGACCGTGTTGGCGAAGACGGCAGAGGAGAAGGTGAAGGTGTCCTAGCCAAAGGCGATAACGGTATATGACCAACTGATTTCCGTCGGTTAGGTATGGCTGCAGACGAATTGGTGTGCAATGTTTTAACACCTGAACCGCTGGCACAAACAGTTGTATTACCAGCACAGCCAGTGTGTAGCTTGTGCTTTAAGCCATGTAATGTGGAGGGTCTTTGATAAAGTTGTGGCACTGCCGTGGGAGATACTGAAATTTTGGAATTATAAAATAATAAAAACAAATTTCAACTTGTATGCATGAAATTAACCTGGTAACGATCCCATTACACCCACTGGGGCACCTGCAGTAGCAGCACCAGAAACAGAGCCAGCTATTGGCAAAAGCACAGTACTCGAAGTGCTAACAAAGCCGATGCCGGTGTTATTTCCAGCCGAAGAGACAGCACTATTATTATTGTTGTTACCTCCTCCAGCGCCTGTTGGCGTATTGGGTGACGAAGAAGAAGGTGATGTAGATTGCGAGGAAGTATTGGCCGATTGACAACAACTACTACTATGATAGGATGAGTCCAAGGGGGACAAATTTTTAGCTATAGTTGCAGCACCTGCCAAAACCGATGGTGTGGTAGGCGAATTTATGCCTGCAGCAATCTGCGACCGGATGATAGAAATCAAAAGTGATATTTTTTAAACAGTTATTTTGTTTGTTAGCTAGCAAAGTACGTCTATATTTCATTGGTATACCAGAAAATCAGCACACGTAATTTCAAAATATTATAAATATTAGCTTATGCGAACCAATTGAGAATAATATAAAGAAAAACATAGTAGGCTTTGAAAAGCCTACATTTTATTTGACTTCCAAAATTTGATAATAGATTCAATCTGATCATTGAGTTTATATACGCATTTCACTGAGGCTAATGCAGATCAGTCTAAAAAAAATTCCAGTTTGTTTTGGTACTTTTTGCATATTCGCTGTTATAAGGTGTAAAATCGTACCCCTTTTCGGCATTTTATTTTTTAATAGTAAAGTACATATGTACATCTAAAAATAAATTTTGACTGCCAATAGATACTATTTCCCTTAGCAACATTCGTTAACGAAGTAGCGGTTAATATTCTAGTTTCTTTTCCCAATTATAATTTGTTTAATGTGTTTTTGTAAAGCGTTCAAAGCCTATTATGCTTTTTATGTAATTCTTAATTGGTTTTTGAAAGTTTGCATATAAACTAAAATGTTACTTAATTTTTTTTCGGAATTATGTTGAAGGTCCACTGATGATTTAGTGTAAAAGCCAATGAAATGCAGGACAAAAGTTTAAACAATTAATTCATACAATATATCAAATAAATTACATTATTCAACCAATGTTGTAAATTGATCCGCATTAGTGAATTTTATAGTAAAGAAAAATAACATAAGTTGGTTATGTTTTGTGTACAATGTACAGAAATTCTTTGTCGTAGTCAAAATACTTTAAATTTGTATGAAAAACATAAGTTAAAAAAAAATCTAAAATCTTTCAATTATTTTTGTGTATATAAATTTCACTAACGCAAAGGGTTTTACAAAAGTAAGCCCATAAGTTAATATGATTTCTTTACTTTATGATTTATTTACCTGTTGGATTTCAGCTGATGCTCTTTTACTACTTATACGTCTAAATAATGATGTTTTGCGCTTTTTATCGTGTTCTTTTTTAGTTTGTTTCTTTTGACGATTTACACCTTTTTTAGCCAATTTACTTTGCATTAAATCACGTTTGCGACCACCACTTTGAATGCTAGTATGCTCCAAGGGAGTTGCTCTTAATGTTACATGTTCCCCACCACTCAAGAGCAATTGTAATACTTGTGTATGAAACAGACCCTGCACAGTTTCACCGTTAACGTGAGTGATTAAGTCAGCTGGTCTTAATCCGGCTTCAAAAGCAGGACTGCCCTCATCCACAGCCATTACCAAATGATGCATGGTATAAAAATCAGTATCTCCATAATACACTCGTATGGTGTGGACAGTAAAACCGAATCCTCTCGGACCTCGACGTATAATAATAGGCGGTTTGAGATTAGTAACCAAAGGAGAAAGTTCGCGACATGGAGAGGTGTCTCGAGAAGAGGCAGTACTAGATCCACCACCTCCGCCACTGGCAGCAACACCACTGGGAGATTGTAGGCCAGCAGTTATATTGCATAATTGTTGGGCCAATTGTGTATTATCAACTGCATGGAAAATTTATTTATATAGACATTTATAATTAAATTATTCTCTTTTACTTACTAGATGTGGTCATTAAGGATAAACCCAAGGCCGACGCTGATTTTACAATCGATGAACGTGAACGATGATTTTTAACCCCAATATGGCTGTCCATAGATTTTTGATGTTGCAACGCCAGCGGTGATTGTTCTCTGGTATTTTCAGCCGAAGATGAACCGCCACTTATGGTTTCATCTTCAATAGATATTGAAAATCTGGGCAAAATATCTCGAGCACAAACTCCTTTACGTTTGCGTGCTATCTGAGGTGAAAAATCATCACTATCGGTTTGTGAGGATTCCGGAGTACTACGTGCTGTAGCAATAGTTGCTAATTTACGATGAATGTCGGCAAGTCTACGATCGGTGGTTACAGTTGGGATTGTACTTGAGGTGGCTGTAGTAGTAATAGTAGCAGTCGTTGTCATACTTGTGGTATTAGTAACTGGGTTTGCTTTTGTAGCAATTGCAAGTGAGGTACTTGTTGCAACTTCTACGGGAGCATTGGCCATTGCAGCTGGTGGCGTTGCTGGAGTTGTAATAATTGCTGTAGTATTGGGTGGCATACTGTGTCTATTATGTTTTTCCATTTTCCCTAGTTTTTGAGTTGCATTTTCAAAAACAGCAGCAGTTGGTTGCTGCAAAAATTGATGCAGCATGCGCATCTCATTTTCATTGCCCAAAGTGACATTGTGCAATAATTCTGGTAAATAGTCGGCATCTGGCGTTGAAGGAACTTTCAAACAACTAGTGGATATCTAAATTAAACAATTTAAACATTTATATGACAAACTATTGATGAAAAATCATACACATGAAAATTTCTTATTAAAAAGTCTAAAAAATTGTTTTTACAAGAGAAAATCATCACGAAAACGATAAGAAGGAGATTCAGATAGAGAGACACGGAGTAAATAAGGAGAAAATAAGTAATAAATAAATACACTAACAATTCTTACCCAAATAAAAAATATACTCATATACATAGACGCGAATTTACGTTAAGTAATGGAAAATAATAGAATGGAAAATAATAGAATGGGACCAGGTATAGATAGAGTGGTACACTTGTATAACAAAAAAATCCATTCAACATTCAAGAAAAGTATTTCTATTCAGATATGTAATTGTTAAGTAAAATAGTTTTATACATAGAAGCCAATATTATAGGATACAGTTTAACACAATAAAAACTTGGAATTAAAATCGTTTGTATTAGTATATTTTGTGGTTACGCTTTTTTGGGCAAATATTTTCTCAAATTGATGTAAATATGTTTGATTGGCAAACAAATGAAACAAATCTATTTGACAACAGCATCCATAATAATTAAAGAATTTAATCGGTTTCAATAAAACTTAAGGTTTGGAGGGAAATGCTACATAACGAAGTATACGCAAAAAAACATAGCATGCTTTCGCCTTTAGTCTGGCTATACTCTTCAGGTTTTTAACAATAGGATGCGTTAAGTAATATAGCAAAAAAATAAACGAAGTGCTCCTTTAAAACCACTTCTTAATTACTTCCAAAGTAGCTGATACATATAACTATCATGTCAATCACATATTATTAGCAGCATTAAATCAGTTCTATATGTTTAAAAATGTCATTAGTTTTTATTCAAGTAAAGCGAACAGTTGCAAACAAACTAATGCTAATTTGGCTGCAACTGAATTCTTTTGTTCTAATCAGATGTTATTACTGTCGTTTGTTTCAATGATGAAAATAAATGATGCAAGCAATAACGCCGAATGTGTGCTACAGGAGAACAATCAATAGCAAAATATTGAAATAAATTTATTTATGAAAAAAATTACGGATTAATGAACTTTCTTTTAGTTACTTCTTTTACTGGGAAACAGTTTTTACTAATTAAATGCTTGGGAAAATTTAATAATTTTTTTTATTAGTTTTAATCAGAAGTATTAAAAGTCGAATTAACGAACGACGTATCCAATTATTATATATAGTTAGGATAGTAATTACGCTGAAGAATCACACAAATGACTGGCAATATGTTGTGAACTAATTTAAAGAAGTCTAAGAAGATAAGATTCATTGAAGGTGATTTAAATTAGGAAAAAATCTGAGAAAAAATTGTTTTCTAATGCTAATTAATTCTTCCAGTTTTTTACTTCTTTTTAATTGACAATATTCACTATATCCACAAATAATTAATTTTCTGAAGATGTCACACAAAGGAGTGACGAAATATTGAAAAAACAAATTACAATTTCATAAAAATAAAGAGACCTTAAGCTTAAAAATATTAGTGGGTATTTTTTTCTAAGCTATTTGAATCTTATCACCAACGTCAACAACTTCTGAAGGAGGCTTTTCTATTTGTTCTTTTATTAAAATCAAAAAAGTCGTTTACAAAGTAAACATACCGTTGGTTTCAAATAGAAAGGCTCTAACTCAAATTATTTTAACTTTACAAAAAATATATATTGGAGTTATTAAAAAACTTAATTTCGGAAAATTAATACGACTTTCTTTCCGCTTCAGAACAACTATTTTTATCTTCGAAAAAAAATTAATTACCTCTATTTTTCTCAATTGTGGCGTATTTAAAACCTTATTTACCAACTCTTGTGTCACAATATTCTGAGGAGAAGACAAAGGAGCAGCTACCTTATGATGTTTAGCCAGCGAATCAACAGCGTTTGTGGACGATGATGAACTTTCAGTAATTTGCAATTTAGTTTCGCTTAATGTACTGGTGGCAGTAGTGATGTTACCAGCTGTATTGTTATTAGAAGTACTAGTTGGCGTGTTTGTTGTAGAAGTGTTTACAGTTGTGGAAGATGCTGCGCGAGACCAGGAATAGTGCTGCTTACGATACTGTGGTGTATATGATGAAAACGAACCAATTACAGGTGTATCATCAGTGTCATCAGTATCTTCACCCGCCAAATCATGGTTGTAACGATCCATACGAGCTTATTTAAATAAATTTATTAGTCAATTAAGCTGTTTGACATAGAAATATTCTCCTACTTACTGTCAAAATAACTGGTGTCATCTTCATTAGACAATTGTGGTACAAATTCGGCCTTTTGTCTTAATAAGGAATTCCAATCTAAACCGTCAAAATAAAAATGTTCTTTTACTTCTAAGGCCCCAACCTGCGTACCTAAACGATCTCGTGGATTTTGTTGCAATAATTGCGTAATAATATCTTTAGCCTCTGGTTGTACTGGCCAGTCATCATTGTCTGGCCACTCAATATCATCGTTAACAGTATGAGCAAAAAGTTCTTCAGCAGTTTCACCAAAAAATGGTACACAACCTATAAGAAATTCATACAAAATAATACCCATGGACCACCAGTCTACCGGTTTTCCATAACCTTGACGTAATATCACTTCAGGCGCTATATACTCAGGGGTACCATACACCTTTAGCAATAAAAATAGAGAATTTTAATTTCTTAGAATTACGAAATTATTTGCTACATACTTGTTTATCAGAAAACTGACGTGTTTCAGAATCAATGTATCCCTCATATAAGTTTGTAGCCAATGACATTAGACCCATTTTGGATAAACCGAAATCCGTTAATTTAATATGACCCAATGCTGTTATTAGTAAATTATCGGGCTTCAGATCTCGATGGACTATACCATAACTGTGGAGATATTCGACAGCCAAAACTGTTTCGGCAAAATAAAAACGCGCCATATCAGCTGGTAGAGGACCAATATTTTTTAGCAGAGTAGCACAATCTCCACCCTCTACGTACTCCATGACCAGACACAAATGCTTCTTCGTTTCAAAAGAACAATACATGCTGACAACAAAGGGATTGTCGGCAAATGATAGTATATCGCGTTCAGCAAAAACTTGTTCCACTTGATTGCGTAAAATAAGATTATTTTTATTGATTTTTTTCATGGCAAAACGTTGACGTGTTGTTTTGTGTTTAACCAAATAGACAGCACCGTAAGCACCATTTGAGATCAATTTAATAATATCGAAATCTTGTTCATTAGGTATAGGCTGAGATGTAGAGGGTGGAAGCGCTTGCGTAGCCGATACAGCAACTTGTTGTTGTTCTGGTGAATTAGTAGCAGTTAGTACCTCGCCTTGTTCTTCACATGTAGTTGATTCTGTTTTATTTAAATTGGTGATGGCTGCAGCAAATGAAGGCATATCTCCGGTTGCTACCGGTGTTTGCGGTGGCTGTTGTGGCATACGTGGGTGAGGTGTACTGGTACCACTGTTTGCTAATAAACTTAACTCAGCATTAGGATTTAATGTAGCCGACACACAAGTTAAAGGGGAACTTAATAAAAGTGAACATGGTGTACCCGAATCATTCAATAAGCTTGTGTTGACAGAGGCTGTGCCACCCCTGGTATCACATACTTCTCTAGTTTCTTTAGCCTCCTGCTGCATTTCCGCTATGGGATCACGGTTTAAGCCCAACTTATGTATTATATATTGCGGTATATCTGCCTTAATACCTTGTATAGCCTTTGCCTGACCTTCAGCGGCTTCTAAAAGATGATAGAACTCTTCTGGATCAAATTCTAAACATTCTAGCAACCGCGCCGGCCTTGATATAATTAACAATAGCTTTTTTATCACACCCGCCAGTTCTACCGCAGCTTCAGGACTTTTCTCTTTAGTCTCTAATAATAAACGTTCCAAATTTTCACTCATTTCATAGAAATATCGGGAAGTTATTAATTTGGCCTCCGATTTATTAAGGCAATCACGAGCCATTTCCAAAACTTGATGGTGAACGAATCTTACGATAGGCTGGGAATCACGAAAACTATTACAGGCAGCTGATTTGTTTTCATTTATAAAATGTTTCAAGCGTTCCTCCATTTGTTGTGTTGCTTTGGGAAAACGTTCTTTGTACAAAGTATTCATCATAGCAATTTCATTATCTACAGCGGGACTACGAGACGGGCTCGATAATGATCTCGATCTCGGCCTATGAAAAGGTGATAACCTTCCGCTACTATTGCTTGTATTTTGGTTATTATGGCTTTGTGAGCCAGCAGAAGTTCCGGTGTTATTTTGCTGCTGTTGTTGTTGGGTATTATTTGCACCATTGCCACTGCAAACCATGCTGATGTCAGCACAACAGTTAGGACATCCTCTATTTACAAAACTTGCTGGTGGCGGATGAGGTTGTGATATTGGCACATGTTGTTTATGAAACGGTTTAGGACTATTCGGTCCTAGGACGGTCGATTTATTCGTTGTTAAAGTCGCTGATGATGAGTTGTTGAATAAAGCACAATGTTTGATGCAATGTGGACGATTTGTGTGTGCTGCTGCCATGGCTTGTTGGTGCTGTTGCATGTGCTCAGTACAGCAATTAACAATAGCACTGCCAGCTTCACCAGCCAAACCTTGCAGCTCTTCTTGACCCATAGCAATATGTAATTGATGCAAGGCCTCTTGGCTAGAACATTGGCTCTGTAAGAATGAATTTTTATTTAACGAAATAATATCACATTTTAATTTTAATTAATATTACCGACAAATTTGAACTGCCCGGCGTGGTACCATAACCAGATGACGGCAATGAAGCTACAGACCATCTTCTACCATCTCCACGGCATGTAGCTATACGTTTAATGGGAGCAAATGCAAATTGCATAGGCGAATTAATGCGCGGACTGTCAACAGGACTAGCCGAATAGGGAGAATGAGATCTAGAATTGGCCGCCGCTGCTGCAGCTGCCGCGCCTATACCGCCCGTAACCAAACTTAAACGATGATGTGCTACACCACTGGAGGCACCACTACCACGCATTACAACACCATGCAAATGATGTTTGCCAATACCGAGACCAGCACAACTGCCAGATCGTGATATATTCAAAGTTCCAGACGATGGTGCTGTAATGTTTGCGTTAGCTGTAGAAGATGATACATAAGCGTTGTTGCACGATGACGATGAAGGCGATTGGGTAAGCGCGTTGGAGCCTGTAGTAGTTTTACAAAGACTTGATTCACGTTCACGAAAAGAACAGCCTGTTAGACAGGGAGCCGATTTACCTAGCGATGTGTTGCGCATACGTACCATATTTGAAGAATCTAGATAAGAATTTTGTGAGCATATAGCATATTAGATAAGTTTCGGTACTTTGAATAAGTAGTCCAAACTTACTTCTGTATTCATAAAAAATAATGTAGACTTTAAAACAAATTTTGTATGGACATTATGTTTTAGAACATATTTCAATTACAGATTAGCTTTTATGTATTTAGTATTTAAGTAATCTATCAAATAAGTTTAGACAACAAATCTAATAATTTGTAAAGAAAAATATCACTCCTACTAAATATATATTTTATTTGAATCAGTCTTTGATTCCGGAGCTACTTCATGTTTCAATCCATCCGCCACCTACCTGAATTTAAAATTTCATTTGTTGAAGGTTACCATCATTCAAAAACACTAGAGTACAAAAATGTGCATTATGCTGCAGACCAACGTTTTAGATAGTAATATACGCTCAATTAGTTATGTATGCTTACATATTAAATAACTCGAAAAGAAAATAAGTAAAACAGTTCAGGTTTTTTGTTAGGCAAGTCTCTTAGTAGTCTAGAATCTAAGGATTAGAGTAGAACACCAATTTTCATATAATGTGGACAGTTCGAAAGAAATCAGCCTGCTAACTACTAGAAGTACATAGCAATAGAAAGGGAGTTTAAGAGTTATTAAGAAATAGTTTTGTGAGAATCGTTTAGATTAGATATTTTTTTTGTAGCTGTTTTAATCTTTGACTGTGAATCTTTTATGTCGACTGGTGTCAATATCTGTCACTAATGTTCAGACAAACCGACAACAATTAACAAAGCCGTGTACTAATGCAGATTAGAAAAATTCGACACCATATTCATGACTGAGATCTCGAACTCGAGATCTACCGCGTCGTAGACTTGTGTTATCTACTTTAATCATGACTTCAACAAAAAGTCACAGAATAAGGGAGAATATATTTGTTTAAAATCTAATCTTATCTAAGAATAATGTCTAAAAATATTAAATTTTGTGAAATTGGTTTTAAGAAAAGATTTGGCATTTTATTGAAATTACATTTCTGATTGAGCCAAAAAATTGTCCATGCCTTTCGAAGAGGTCAATTGCAGTGGGGATATCCAAACATTTTTCTCGCAACTGTGGTGCTTTATAAATCTCGAAAGTACAAAATTTACAAAGAATATGACGTCAGAAAATTTGTCAGTCCAAGAGAAAAGTTTACACAGAAATACAGACTGACATTTACAGCAGAAAATTTGTTTAAATATATATGCATTTCGCAGTGAGAAACGAACTCAGTGACGATCTGGGACACAACTTCTCTTGGCCTGAATTGCATGATCTGGTCACCCCGCTAGATTTTTTCTAGTGTGTGTGAACAAGCCACAATATTATGGATAATTATAAATTTTTTAAACTATTTAATGTGTTAGCTAATGTATTCAACATATCGATATTTTACATTAATAGATCAATCGCACAAATATCTTCTTCGAGATAAAAATTTTATTAAGAATAATTAAGAAATTTAATATTATTTGGTTCATAAAATAATTTAAATTTTGTCCGATTTAGTAGTTTACAACTAAAACAAAATATTAAGATTTTATTTACAATGTTATATAACAATTTAACAAAAGGTACTTCATGTAATAAGAGAGTAAAACTTTTTAAATAAGAAAATACTATAAAAGTTTAAGACAATCTTCAAAAATAGTGTCTCGAAAAGAGTACACAAGTTATGTGTTTATGATCCTAACAATTTCTTTGGTTTTTACATAAAAGAAAAAGTAATAATGTGAGAAAAGAAATTTCCGATTAATCGACTATATTATTCGAATATATCATTAATCGAAATATGCCATTTCAACCTATTCGAACAGTTAATTGCAAAAAACTAATGAATTAATCAAAAAATATATGTATATATTTCCACTTACCATTACTTGACGATCTCAGAGAATAGTTATGCTGCTGATAGGATATTTTACGTAATAATGCTCCATAGCCCCTAGCGGGCAGAGAAACTGAACTGCCCGATAAGCCACCCGAAGAGGATTTTGTCAAATTCATATTACGTAGTAATGATTGACATGATGATATCGATGAATCGTTTTTAGGTGATGAAGCCAACATTTCCAGGCCAGTCGATGATTTTGTAGTGCCATCATAAGTTATATTACCACTTCCGCTAGCGTTACTGTTGTTACTACCACTACCACCCATTTCTTGATCAGAATCGTCGAATATTAACACCCTGGCCGAGTAGGTTGACTGTGGCCGTATACGTGTTATAGAACCAGTACTAACATGTCTTTTTGCAACCGGACTATTCGATGCCGAATTTGATTTAATCAATTTATTATTGCTGCTGTGATGTGGACTTAGACAGATGTTTGTTGTGCTGTCATGTAAAACGCGAGATGTTTCCGTATCAGCTAAGCCACTTATATCGGCCAACGTCTCTTGTGTGGCTGAAGTATCTGAAGCATGTTTTTGTGGTGTGGAAGTGGATATCTTACTCATGCTGCTGCTCATAGGCGATGATGCTGAGGGGGAGGACGATTTTGTAGTTGAAGCCTTCGACATATTCGCTGTTAGACGTTCTTTTTGCACTTTAATTTTACACTTTTCAGTTCGCAACTAACACCATTCTTCTTCTGATAGTTTGTCTTCTTTTGAAAGTTTTCCCATTTTTCAGTTTTTGATTTTGCTTTTTATTTATTTTTTTTGTTCTTTATAAATAGCAATTCCTTCAGTTATATTTCTTTTAATTATTTAACTTATTATTATAGTTATATATAGTTATAGATAAATATAAATTAGCTCAAAATCGAAATCATTATTTATTTAACAAATTTGTGGTGTCAATCTTCCTTGCATTCAGGCGTTTAGCTTATTTTTATTGAAACGTATCTAATAGATTTTTGCTGCTGTTATAGTGCTGCGTGCTAAACGGTTGGCTGAGAGATAGATTTTCGTTATTATTGAAAACTTATAATGGTTATCCAATATATTATTTAACTTTTCCATCAAGCATAAATTTAACCTGCAAATACAAAAAGTGAAAAATATGTATACATATGTATATGTGAATGTGATCAAAGATTTGATATTGTAAATTTAATTATCATATTTTGTTGTTGTTGTACTTTATTATTAAGAAATAATTTATTTCAAAAATATATCATTTGTATGCATGAGGAAACTCTTAACATGTGTTTTTATGGTCACTTTGAGTGAGATGTTGGTTGATTGGCTGCGGGCTTGTGACCATTTCATTACCATTGATTCTATAACTGCTATTCAAAAGGAATTGAATTGTCAAACCATACTTTACATATACATATATGTAGTATATATAGGGGCCGCTCATCATTTTAATTTGCACATGAACATGATTGTATTGCAAGTTTAATGTATGTAAATACTGATGAACAAAGAACTTTTCATTGTTTTCTTATGGTTTTGTTCCACTATTCTTGGGAAATTTCAATTAATGCATGTGTTTTTAATTAACAGGTTATTCATTAGCTACGTTATTGTTATTATTAATTTTTCTAATAGTAATCGGTTGTTTAAATACTATTGAGTACTCAGGCACGTCCATTTGCCTCGAATTGTGTCCATTGTACAAACGTCTCATTGTGGCTTAAAATTATTAACGTAAACTACTTTAATATACAAATATCAAGTTATTTGGTTACCAGGTTACTAATTTAATAAAAACGCACTAAGATAAATCAATAGACTTATAGCCCACTTTCCGATACAAATATATTGAAGATCTCGTGTGCTGATTTTTTAGGAGCTTTCGGATTTGACTTAAAAACAAAACATAAAATTTAGACAAATATATGAAACCTTTATTGGAGTCGATAGAAAAATTTATATAATTCAATGTCAACCGTGGTTCACGGCTAGAATCGATTTCGGCGTACTATCTCCAACATATCAGCCAGCATATCTAGAATAAGTTCTTCAATAATAGCTTACAGTGAGTCAACTGTTGCGGCCTTGTCCCTATAAATATGAGCCTTGACATAGAGCCACCAAAAACAGTCGAAAATATTTAAACCTCAATACAATTGACTTGCTGCCAAATATGAAATAAACTGTTCCAACTCGCCTTTCAATTGGTACATTATTTCGCGCGCTGTGTGTCATGTGGCAACGTCTTGTTGAAGCCACATGTCAGCCAAGTCCAGCTCTTCTATGTTGGACAAAAAAAATGTGTAATCATCTCACGGTAACGCTCGCCATTCAAAGTAACGTTCCTGCCATAGTCGGTTTCGCAAAAGTATGTTCCAATCTAATCAGATTATAGAAATTAATGTCCCTTAAGCGCTAATATGTGTATAGTCGTTGATCTTAAGTAGAAAAAATTACATAATCTACAGGAGAAGGTAAAACACAACAGAAACTATTCAAAATAAAAGAAAATGTAATTATCGACTACTTGTAAAATTTTTATTTTTGATTGCATCGCAAATATATGTTTGTCTGAAATGTATTGGGATCACTGAAAAACTTCATTTCGTTAAAAAAGCGAGTTAGAGCATTTCTACTTAACGACTATCGGCATACTGGTTGCACTGTCCTACGCAATCATACAATGCATTCACAAGAAAATCTTGCAGAAATCTGAAAAAAAAAATTTTAAAAGCACCGAGCACTGAATAGACTCTTTTACGTTCTCCCTTCAGTCGGAAAGCTATAAATTTTTTTAGGTGCAGCCAGCCAGCTTTACTTCCTTTCGACAGTTTTTGGCTCACTCGCGCTAGCTAACACCTCAGATAACTGTATGAGACTATGGTTCTTTTAATTGTTTTCTCATGTTCACAGTAAAGGGTTAAAACAACCCCGCAATGATCATAGTCACATATAGGCATTTGTGCACCAGTACATTTTTTGGAAAGTAATCAATAACAATAAAATATTTTATTCCTTACCAGTAGCCTGCTGCTCTAAGCTAACCAATGAATAATAAATTTTGTTTTAACTTCTTAACGAACCTTATATTATTCCCAAGTGACATATTTTTTTAAAGCACAGCAATAGAAAAATAATTTACTTTCCACATTGGAAAAAAACTCAAATTGGATTTCCTCAAAGTAGAACACTCACTTGCCACTTTGGAAAAAACTACTATTATTTTTTTAATTTACTGCTTCTTACGTGTTTTTGCTGGGCTTATTGAGTTCATCGCGCACTTCATTTCTTTTTTTTTTTTTGTCTTTTCAAACTTTTGTGTTTTATTTGTTTCTCTTTTTTAGTATAATTATTTTTTAATATAATTTACTGATTGATTTTCAACGCTTTAAAACAATTTCATGCCACTATGAGCAAACTTAGAATTTTTTACAGTGCAAATCGATCGTACAAACAGGGTCTCTATGTAATTTGTTTAAAGTATGATTATACAGCACTTTATTTATTTCAATTATACTTCAATAAACTAAATAAATTATGTTTTTATTTTTATTTTTATTCTTACAAAAATCTATATCGTTTCACTTTATTTGAATTCGCAATACGTGTGTCCGTCGTGAGATTTCAATATTGTACTAAATTGTTGGCAATAAATTTTTTTTTGATATTTTATTTCTGAGTGGGCTGAGCAAATGAATGGCTCACTAATATCTGAAACATATGTAAGTATGATAATAATTATATATTTTTATTTTATTATTATAATTTTCTTTTTGCTCTTATTGACGGCGTCGGTCTCGTGTATTACTCATTGATCACTTGAGGAATTCCATTTAATCATAAATATTTTATTTGTTCATCATTGGAATATTTTGCCGTTATTTTATTTTAATTTTAAACTTTTCATCTCAATGTTACACTTTTCTTTGTGCTACAAAATTTTCACTATATCCATTTTATTCTCTTACTCGTTTTTGAGTTTAATCTGAAGTTCATATACGAGTAATACAGAAAATAGTGCAAACCAAACTGCAAAGAATCGACTCACATATTATAATTCAATTATTTAAACTACAAAAGATATAAAGGAATGAATGTACGGTGAGTATAATGAAATTAATATTATAAACAAATAAATGTTAATTATATTTGTGTCAACGACAAAAAACATGCTGATGCTATCAATATTTAATTGAATGGTTTTTGCTTGACGTTGTCAAAAGTATGTGCGTGTATTTTTGTTTGTTCGTTTATGCGTGACATCTTATATAAACATATATTTTAAAGTATGAAAATCACATTCACCAAAAGAGTAAATACTGGCAACTCAATCAGTTCTACCTGTACTATACTGTTTAAGGACAATTGTCCCCAATATAAAACTTTGAACAGGGGCTTCAAAACTTTTATTTTAAATCTTTCCTTTCACGAAAAAATACTTGTACTCTCTTAAAGGTACGATCGCATTTAGCAAACATTTGCACCAAAATGCGTAACCACTATATGTACTAAAGAAAAACAGTTTAATTCAAATATGTGTTTGTTACGTAAAACAGTTTCACACATAATTATATAGAATCTCATATTATTGGAAACTTTATCTCAATAAATGCTTGTCTGAATTAAAGGGTTTCATTAGTATTTGGTGATCACACATTTTTGGGCAAAAATTTCACTAAATGTGACTGTATGTATATTAAGGCTTGTATTTCAATTTTCCATAAAAACTGAATGTAGCAAAAATTTAGGAAATGGTATATTTTCAAAACTAATCTTTAGTATAAAAATTTCTCTTTTAACATTTAGTTTACGTAATTACAAATGTGGACTTTTACATTAAGATCCTAATTTTGTAAATCGCTTTGTATTACTGAAATTTATAAGAAAACAAAAACAAATTAAACAAAAATTAAAGTTTGCTTTTTAAATTATAATTTCAGATTATAAACTTTCGAACATACACTTCAAATACTTCACTGTTGTTTATTGACGTATCCATTCAAACAAAAATGAACAGAAGCATGATTTTCAAAATAAATTTGCACAATTTGAAAGTTTTTCGGGCGTCAGTTCATTCATGTTGGAATGCCTAAGAAGACTAAATTTTTATAAAACACCCCTTACACCTGCCAAATTAGTTAAATTAGTATTTATCGGCGGATATAACATTCAACACCATGTGTAAATATTAAAATTTTAATGAAAAATAATGGTTTTAATGAACACTTTTGTAAGTATATGTAAATGAAAATAAGGGGAAATGTGAACTTATAAAGTTGCATTGAACATATAAAATTGTTGATATTTATTGGCGCTCCACATGAGCGCCAAGAGCGTCCAATTTGTCCCGAAAAAGTCACTTTTTCGTGTAGATTTTGGGCTGGCGCCGTCATTGATCCATTTGTTCGAGAACAACTTCGGAAAGACCATCACAGTCTAAGGCGGTCTATTAAGAAGTTAGTTTCTTTTAGCCTGAATTGGACAATCTGGTCACCAACGACATCTTGTGGGACAGCGCTGCGTACCAAACAGCTCATGCCACAGTAAATATTCTGCATTACCACGACTTCACAGCGTGGAAATCTCAACTGGAGGTGATGTTAACTGTGCACCGCGGTCGTGCCATTTGGCACCGTTAGATGTTTTTTGTGGAGTTTTCTTAAGTCTTAAGTGTATTTACAGGAAGTAGTTTTCCTCAAAGCCTCCTTAACATAATGCCATCGGTCTAATTTATCCTGATTTATGCATGGTATATTCAACATTCAAATGAACGAAAATTTTCGATATGTCACACACACTTTGCTTCATTTCAATTAGAAGAATTTATTTAAAGTTAATACACTAAAGATATTATATCTTTTTTTGATAAACTCTCTGATAAATCTAACAAATACAAATAAGTATAATTAGCATTTGTTATTATCACGCGAATTTATTTAGGCTGTCAGTGGTATAAAGAATGAAGCAGTAGACAATTCGTCTACATTTACATACATACATATAAAAAATAAGTTCTTTACTTAAGAATTTACACCAACAAACTAAAATAAAATATAACATCAAAAGATATTTTTTTAAGTATTCAATATAGCAGTTCTTCATTACGATGTTTCTTCTACTCGAACTAATTGAAATGTTTTAAAATGTCAACAAATTCCGCTTTAGAAATACTAATAAATAAATTTCAAATGGCTGTATGTGGCAGCAGTATAACAAAAAAGTCCTCGTATAATATTCTTAGTGCGAATATTCTAAAATGTATATAAATAAGAGATAATTACTTAAGTTGATAAAAATTAAACTATCTCAAATACAAAAAACAAAACAAACAAATAAATAAATACATAAATAAAAACTGTACTTTTCGTTTTTATTATTTTTAAAATTTTCTCTGCGGTCTAAAAGCGTTTCATAAGGGGGAAAATACTCGGGACCACAGTTTATTACACTACTTATAAAATTAATTTAAAATAAACCGCAACATATACAATTTAGTGTCAGATTGATTACTAACCAAATAATTTCCCATAAATGGCGCATTACACACACAGTTTAAAAACATTTGGCTTTTTAATTTCTTTGATATATATTTTTATAAAATTAAAAACTTTTAATAAAAAGTTTATAGTTCGTTAACAAAGTAAGCGGCGAAAAGGTATAAAAATACAGACATGCACAATTTAGAAAATAGCATTTACCATAGCTAAATTTTATTCTTTAAAACCAACATCTCAAAAAAGAAAAAAAAACTATCTTTAGACTATTTTAAGTATACAACATGTACCGTTTTATTTAAAAAAGAAATGTACCACATATTCCCATGAAGGTTTTAAAAAAGTAAGTAGACGTTTGTAGAACAAATAATTTTAATGAATTGGAAAAAAAATAATTTTTGGAAATAGTACGTTTTATGATCTCTATATTTATTGAGTACATTTTGAGAATATTTAATACACCGATTTTTAATAACAATTCCCCGGGAAAATGTTCCCTTTCATACGGTGATGAATTACAAATTTTCTGTGAATTTTTCGTCAACGAAAAAGAGTATACTATATTAATATTTTTATAGGCTAATTGTTCTAACTTAGTTAAAATCTCAGAAAGACATGATGATAAGTATTCCTGTGTGCCTAGGAATATTTATCATCATGTCTTTCTGAGATTTTAACTAAGTTAGAACAATTAGCCTACAAAAATAATAATATAGCAAAAATAAAATGTTCATAAAATAAACAAATCACAAGAGTATACTTTATGAATTTTAAATATTTGGAAGCAAGAGCTTCAAATATTATGAAAACAAACTGAGAGTGAGTTAAATGCTCTTGGACTACAAAAATGTGAAAAGCTATATTACATTATTTAATTAATGCAAATGTAAAATTGTTTACACAAATTAATTTTTTATGCTGACAAACTTAATTTTTGAATTCCCGCTACGAAAATTAAAAACATCTAAAAATCAGGAAGTTGTTGGTTTTACCCCGTTTTGAAAAAGTCCTAATCTTGTCAGATCTCTCCGATTAAGGAGTTTAGCAAACAAGATATGTATTATTTTTGACTGATGATTTTGAAATTTTTTATTTTATATTTTGAGTAATAAATATTGATACATTTCCGACGGTTGTATATAAACTGCTCACACTATTGCCGCACAAGGATTGTGTGTATTATTATGTATTATATGTATTAAAAACATATTTTGTTTTCACCGCTTAAGTCATATTAAAAAATAAATAAGTAACAATATTTGTAAGTGATAAATATATGTATTAATCTCTAAATCGAAAAACATGCGCAGTTTTTTAAATGCCAAAAGTTTTGCTTGCGTTTTTAATCTGGGCACAATATATATATGTATGTACATATATTGTTTGCGATTTGTCCGTGTAAGTAAAAAAATTTTTTTAAGATAAACAAAAAAAAAATACGGAGAAATTTAAAATTAATGAAAAACAACAATTTCAAGCAAATGTCGAAAATGACACAAATATGACCCCCCCTACGACCACCACGAAAATTATTTGATAGAATTTTATGGCCAAGATAATTAGTTTCATTATGACTGGCAATGTTTAGAGATCAATGCTATACGATTTACACTTGGTAAAGGTCGATGTACATGCATACATACATTATGCATACAAAGACGATTTAATATTTACAATAACAAAAAACCAAAACATTCTTATGTTTGTTTGTATACAGTTGTAGCCAAAATATTCCAATAATGGATTAAAGAAATGGATTTCATTAACTGTTTCAGTAAGTGACGTTAAGTTTTACATTCAAACAAAAAAACTTTTTTATTAAAATTTTTTCTTTTTCAAATGAAATTCGCAAAAAAGTATTAGAACGCTTAAAGTTGAAGAATAAAAAATTTTTTAAATCAAATATTTAACGAGTCGAATGTAAAGTAACATGATTTTTAATAAGACGATGTTTATGCAAATAAAAATAATTTCCAATGGTAACTTTTATTTTCCCGAAATAAAAAAACTTAGAGAGTTGATAGTTAACACAACTAAAAATTTTAGTCAAATGAATCTATTACTATGTACATTAGAAATTATATTTAAAAACATTTTTTTTTTTGGGTTGTGACTCTTTGATGCAGCGTGCGATATGTATGCATTTATGTAGTTTGGCATTATTAATCGAGTCCCTCTTTTAATAGGTTGATTTATATTGGTTTGATTTGATAAAAATACATGAATTATAGGTACCTTATTTTGAGAGAAAATAATTCATAATATGGCTAGTATTTCTCCAACTCATTTGTGACTAACTCATAAACTAACTAAAATCGGATGCAGAGGTGAGCTAGTTGTCACATACAAAAACAAGACAAAAGAAAAAATACTTCTTATTTCGTCAGTTAAGTTTTGTCATCAGTGGCTAGAGGTTCAACTTAGTGAAACTACGGAAAACTCTGACGAATATTCTTTCTTTGGATCTAATTTTGGGATGTAACATTAACAAAGTACACGGCAAAGTGCCATTTAAAAAGTTTAAAAGTGTTTTTGGTGCTTTAAAAGGTGAGATAATTATCTGACTTAACTGATTATTTCAATTTTTAATTAATTTTCCTTAATTAATTTCTTATCGTAACTAGATGCAATTCGTATTAATGGTGAAGACCATCGAGAAAAAGCATTAAGAAATACAATAAAACTAATTAGAAAGGGATATTTATAATTTTATTAGTATTATCAAAAACAAAATATTCTTTTATATAAAATGCAATAGATAAACAATGAAAAAAATTACTTTTTCATTAAGTTAAAGCAATAGCTTAGCTAGCCATAAGTGCATTCATATTATAAGCGCCATAAGTCAACTCATATGAGTCTAGCAAATCACCTAGACAGCTTGAAGGTAAGTCGTGACGCACACGCATTGAATGTGTAGTAAACTAACTCAAAAAGAGCTAGTTTTTGTTAGCTGAAACTTATGCAGAGTGAGTGAGTACTCACTCATTCGTAGGACATATGTTAGAACTGGTCAGAGGTTACCATGGAAAATGGGTTAGCTTTTGCGTCACATATAGCTCATCTCTGATTAACCGTGAACTAGCTTTTAATTAGCTCAAATCTCGACTGGCGGTAGTGAAATTATATAATTGTGATAAATCTCATACAAAGCTTTATATATGATTAACACTTTTATCACTAGCTTCAATAAGATTGATTTCAAAAGTCGAAATATGTGAAAACAGAAGCCAGGTATTTTTGTGGGAAAGTAGACTTCTAAAGTAAATACATTCACCAGAGGAGACTACCGACTATAGTGGCTGCGAATGTAGCTGTTAGCAATTATCGATAGTGTATTACTTTGAAAACGGCACCAAAGATATAATGATGTGTTGCAGTTTATAGTATATATTTGTATAAATGCCAGTGTAGTCGCCTTCATATATTAAAATTTTTTCAAATGATGTTACTCTACTAAAATGTACAAAATATCATTTAATTTGCTTCAATATATAATTTATTATTATCTTTGTGAAATAAAACAGTATATTCCAAGTTTAAAATAATTTGTATTTGGGGGATTCACACTGTAGTCATAAAGTCATAACTCATAAAATAATAGCACTAAATACATCACTAGTGTGAGCAACCCGTCATAACTTAGTATGCTATTTCAAAAATCGATCAGCTGACGAGATAACAAAACATTTGATATGACCTGAAACATTTTTTTGCTGCGGCGTACGGGAAAACGTTCAGTGGCTGCCAGCTACGTATGTTCAAAGGCAAAAATTTTTCACTTTTATATATTTAGTTTTTGCGGATTATTTCTCTTTTAATTTTTTTTATGTCATAAAAATGTGATTTAAAATTAAAAAACTTAATTTATAGGTATGCATGATTTTTAAACCGTGAATCATATATAAGTAACGGCGGCAAACACATACTATCGCCGTCTCGCATAGAGATCTCTATTTTATGACAAAACAAAAACATAACTGAAAGAGTGCTATTATTTTATAATTTTTTTTTTTTGTATGCAGCACAACAACTTTTTTAAACTGGTTTAAAATATTATGATTTTATGACAATATGACTAAATAGCACACAGTGTGAATACCTCAATTATACTTGGAGCATTACATTGACGCGACCAGTAACCGTATTGCCTGTTGTAGTTAAAATAATAATTTTCATATAAACACATGTAATTTAATTTTTGCAGATTGTTTTCGTTAGTCTGCTGTCGTGAATGTGTTTATTACAAGACAATTTTTAATTCCCTTTAGGTCTTGCGTAAGGTTTGTACTTTTCGTTCTGTTACGAATTAACTGATCGGTTTTTGTATATAGAAAAGGTTCACACTTTGCGCTTTACTCCCGGTTCAAAAACTATCTGACACGAGTTTTGAGTCGGTTATTTAGAAATTGGAAAGGAAAACAAAGTAGCATGAACAAGGAATTGCGAATAGTTTTTAAATTTCACATTTGCAAGTTTCTTCTCTCCAACTTTTGTTATGTCATATATAAACGGTGTTTTCTTTCACTCTCAAATTTCCGAATACATAGTTTTACATATATAGATACAAACCTATATATTGCAACACTTATGACCATTATTAAAACTTCATTCCTTTATATCGTAATAAAGAGGTAGAAATAACACTCTTCCAATCTTAAAAAAAATGGCAAGTGTTGGCACACTGCAACTACTATATTAAGGCTGTATATAAAATATATGTATGTATATGTACATACATATAAAACACTTTTTATACCAGTTTTTTTATACGAAAAACTCAACGGAACAAAAGAACTATCTCTGAGTGCTATAACAAGACATGCAAATTTTCAGTTCCATAAGGTGTTACGAGAAGAAAATTGGGGGTCTATCACAGCTCTTACGCAAAATATAATATCCAAAAATTGTAGCTTGAACTAGGAGTAACATTTTTGACTACGCTTACAGGAACGACATTATGGGCAGTCAGACGAAATTTTATAGATAAGGGGTTTGAGAGGTAGAATACTTGATATACGAATCACCTCAAACTCCTCTGTCTGCCCATCAATTTCGCCGCTGTAAACGCAATAATCTTCGCAACCTTTTCTGTAACTTCATCTATATATCTATAACGTAAAACAATAACGTCTGACAACTACATCGTTCAACAATCAGCCAATGCCACCGACATAACATGACCGACTCCAGTTATTATGATATATTTTAAATACTGGCAAAACTAGCAATTTATCGGCATATATATGTATATGTAGCAACAACAAAAACGAAACAATAAAAAGTAACAAAACAATACCAATTTGCTACACCTTGGTCAATATAAACAACAATTTAAACATAAACACACATTATCACACATGCTTTTATCCACACATATAAACATCTGAATATATATGTATGTATACATAGTATAAATATTTCAACTATAATCATGCGTTTTTTTCCGTCGATTATATGAAGCAATAAGAAAAAATTTCACCCACTTAATTAATCCTGCCGCACCTTGTGAAAACTTTTGCATTATTTCACTCCACCAATCTTAAAAAGTTTTCCAGATAAATCATTGTTATACTGCAGACATGAAGCTGTCACAAAAATACTTATTTATATCTTCGCAATAATAACAAAATTCTACTCACTTCAAACATGCTTGGCTTTTGATCATTTTCAACTGATTTTTGACAAAGTTTCACATAAAACTTTACATATATATATATATATATATATATATATATATATATATTTAAGGCAATAAATTTATTACGATTTGAGCAGATAAAACCTCATTCACTTTTTCACCAATATACCAGAACGCTTTTCTTCATGACATTTTTCTTTTCCACACCACTCTTACTACTATTCTGTAGTTTTAAAGATTCTACGATTATATTCTTACATTTTCATCTTTTCTCTTGTAAATTCCGTTAGGTTTTTACAAATATGTTTCCGATTTTTAGCTAAAGTTCATCAATTTTCTTCCACTATTATAGGTCGTGAAAAATAATTCGTGATTTGTCTAGCTCTGTTCGCACACACACAGTTTTTACAATATTGAAAAGGAAAACAACCAATTGTTATACTTATGAAAAGGTGGCAATTCTTTTAGCTGTCATCATGACAATGAACTGTTATAATGTTAAAATATTACCTCCCATGGTGATATTATATATATGGTAGCATCGATAAATCAGGTGACTGTTCAGTCCATAGTCTGTTCTGTGGTTTTGTAATTTATGTTCTCGTAGCGAGGCCATCTTATATATAAGTTTCTCAGTAAAAGAGGAGTCTTACACATATATTCAAACAAACTATTAAGAAATAAAATGATAATTACAGATGAAGTTACGTACAGAAAACACCAACATGTGTCAAGCCACTAATTGGAGATTCATATATCAC